>JPKZ01002658.1:0-18682 GCA_000803305.1 Toxocara canis | reverse complement strand
TCCTGCTTCGCTAGATGAATAATGTCGAAAAGTTTTCACGCAGTGGCTTTTATTTTTCAAAATATCCATTAACCGTCTTCATAGGTCAGCGTAGTAATTGATGCTCATCATATCCATTCGGATCGGGAAGGAAGAAAGGATTTGTCGTTGAGCAACCTTGAATTCCTCTCCTCTTCGCATGTTGAAGGCAAATGGATATGAAATGATACGTTATCGAGGCATCAAATTTTCGTGAACTTGGCGAAGGGTTATGCTGCAGCAGGTAATATCTTTTTTTTTAAACTGGCGTGGGAGTACTCGATTTCCCGGCTGTCGTTTCTTGGTTTCAATATAATATCGAGGGGGGACTAGCAGGCAAGTTGACAGAGATCCTTTCCAGCAGCTTCGCTTCCCCTTCTCTGGTTGCCATAGTGCTTCCTTCGATCGAAGCGGCTTGAGCAATATGATTCTATAATCATTCCCCCTCGATCAGTGGCACATGCTTTAGATTGCTTTTATCGATTTGTGTACTGACTTCTTTAAGTATTTGCAGTGTTCGCTCTTCGATGAATGAAGCGGAGGTGATGGACACTCGATCTGAACCTTCCAAGTCGCTCTCCTTTTCACAAGCCAGACTTAGCAGGCCGCCACAGTATGAAGGTCTCCTTCGTCAATTTGGCAACTACCGGTTTGTGTTTATATCTTTTGCATTTTTAAACTCGTTGTTATTCTGCTTCTGTACTAAGTGCACAATTGTTATTCTGCTTCTGTACTCAGTGTAGACTGGAAGTTGCGTTCTGTACTGTTGTGTAACTTACCTTGCGTTCAACCACATAGGTTAGCATCTCTGTTTTGTTCACTGCCACATCTTCATTGCTGTATACAGCCTCCCACTTTATGATTCAATATTATTTAGATGTTGCAGGTCAGCGAATGGGGTGCCATATTCCTCGACGGCACATGAGAGTACCAAGTCTTTCGACGATTTGAATCTGCAGAGGGATGCCTGTCATATCGACTGACCTATATCACCTAAGGAAGAAGAGTTTGAAGACGAGGAGGGGAATGAACAATCGTTGGAAGGTGCAGTAATGTGCAAAGAAAATGGCGATATCGTTCAATGGGTGAACTTTTTCAAGCTGAATTTCATGATCAGAATTGATGTCTACCGCCATTTTTCGAATATTGTCCTGCTAGAGCGTAAAGTTCGCAGCTTTTTTAGGGGAACGGGAGTTATTCAAAAGGGGATTTGCTGAGGTGGAAGATGCTCTTTCCAGCTTTTACTAATCAACATTCGTTAGTATAGGAAGGGGGGAATTTTCCTCGTGATGTTCGGGAGAATGCTATTTCAGAATGACATGGTGTTTTTGCTTTAACACGTTAAGTAAATGTTGTAACATACAATGGCTTCGCGAAGAAGATTGCTACTTTAGGAGGATGAGGCTAGCGATGAGATCGGAGGAGTGAGGACTACTAGAGCGTTGGTACTTCGATAGGAGGTAGTTAGACAGATCATTTATCATCATTCTCTGAACCCGTACAGTTGCGTCGTTGTGTGGCAGATAAGATGGTGACAGTGAGTCGTTTTAACATTCATAAGTTTTTCAGTGAGTGTTGTTGAATTATAACAAAATTTATGCTTTATCGCTTTGCCTTAAACGTATGCCTCCATCCTAACAAGTGGACGCCATGTCGGAGTTGACCGGTGCGCTGAATAGCGTCAGGCATCTGCGATCACTTATCGAGCCACTCTTCCAGAACGACTTCATTTATAATCTTCCTAAAGAGGTTGAGCTGAGCTTCTGATTTCGGGGTTTTGATCTTGTTTTCACTTTCATTTTAATGATTATTTCTGATAGGAATGCCATTCGTGCTGGAGCGACTCGCTATTCCTAATATTACGGTGAGCGAGTTTTGGTTGGGGGATGGGGGAGAGGCGAGGAGTGAGAGGTGCGAAAGGGCAGATGAGCAATGAAAAAGTCGAAGAACGGTATTCGCATTGCACGCTGTTCACGCTATTTCGCTGTTGTTTGTTGAAGGGAATGGTAATTACTGGCTAGTAAGACGATGTGGTTTAAGGTCGTTGCAGTGCACGAGCCAAGCCTGTGAAATTTTTTAAAGTTTAGTCTGACGGCATTTGCTTGCCTTAACTCACACGCAGTGCCCACTTTATTTTTTTTTTTCAATACACCCATCATTTTTTCTCTATTGTTTGGCAGCATTGTTTTAACGGCAGCTGTCTTCCGAGAGTTGGTGCTGGTGTTGATTTCATCGCCCCAGTTTAGACAAGCTTATCCGTTGCCCACTTGTCATACCCCCTCCCCCCTCTCTGCAGTTGTGTAATTGGTGAGGTGGAGTTGCATATCACAGCCGAATTTCCCGCTTGAACAGTTCAGATCATTTAGAAAGGTTTAGTCGTTCTATTTATCAGTGTGAAGCTTGAGTTCAATGTTGAGAAAGTGTTTTGTTGTAGATTGCACGCAATGTGATGAGGTTCTTGTCACCGGCCAATATAGCTCGTATATCATCACTGGCGTGCGGATACTGGCGTACTCTAGCAGAGGACAATCGTTTATGGAGGGAGAAATGCGAGGAAATTAATGTGAATGACGGCAAATGTGAGAGAGGTTTGGAAAGAAGAGCAGTTAGAACATGCATTTTGTTCAGGATCAGATTTTGTATTGGTTTAACCATTCAGGAGTTTCTCCTCATTTTCAGATTTGAGGTGTTGGATGGTAACCTATCCGCTGCTGGCAAAAGCACCATACGATGGTGATTGCTACTTTACAAAAAAAGGACAACAGCAGGTAGGAACCCTTCCCTCCAATTGGAGATTATGAGGGAGGAGGCGGATGGGTTGTTCGAATCGGATCGAATCTTTTATTTAGTCGGTAGGCATGGACTACCTTCACGACAACACAAAGATGATACAAGGGGTATAATCAGATACAATCACGTTGTTGGCGCATGCAGTTCTTTTTTACATTGTGCTGTGACTGGAGTTGTTTTCAGTGAGCGTCGTAGCGCTACACGGGCGGAAATGGCTTGTACTGGTGGTTTTGAAATCGTCGGATATCGCGCTGCTTCGAGCAGCACATGCGCATTGTTGTTACTCTCATACGCATGGGTTCGGTTCTCTCGCTGCTTTCAGTTTAGTTTCCACCTTCCTCGGGACTTGTTTTAGCGTGACTAAACATTTTTTTCATTTCTTCGTTTTGTTTTCTTTGTTTTTTAATTCCCATACATTTTCTATTCTCTTAATTCGGCAAGCACATATTTCTTTAAAACGTTGTTCCCCTCGCCATGTTTTTATATGTTTCTTTGGTTACATTACTGCGTCATTTAGTTGTTTTTTCACTATCGATTTCATGATCTAGTCAGCCCGCGCTTTCCTAATCTATACCAACGCAAATGGCAACGAAGCGTTTACACTAGGAACTGAACTAGTTTATTGAAATAAGTAGGATTCAGTGGAATAAGTAGTCACTACGCTATGCTGCGATGGCGCAGCACATTTAAATCGATATGCCATTGCATGGCGTTTAGGTGGCTTAACTTCTGTTATTGAATGCTCGCTTTTTATTATTGGCTCAGTCGGATCGAGAAAATTGGGTGGGCGTGCTACTCTATCTTTTTCAAGACTAGGAAATAATTTAAGGGAATTACACAGAAAGTGAAAACGTGAACAAAATATGAGGCGTGAATTTTAGGTATTGAGGGTCTTCACTGTGAAATGTTCGTGAGAGGAGATACCCGTCGTTGTGTGCACAACCCTTTAGCGAAATTTATGCCATTTGCCGTTGTGGCGCATACCGTTGTTTAGCGGAGTATCTTCGGAGCAAGGGGAGAGACAAGATTGGTGTGAATCGGCTAGTGCCAATCTCGGGTTGCACTGTTAAGGTCCTTGTATCCCTATGGGTTCTGTTTTTAATTAGCAGTGTAAAGACGAATTGGAAAATTGTTTCAGAACTGGATTCCACATCGATGGTTTAACCCTTCAGGCACTATTCCGATAAGGACAACGGCCAAAGAACGTTTGCTTGGCTAGGTAAACTTCCATCCATCTCACCAATCCTGCATGTAATTAGCAAACAAAGACGAATAAAGGGAATTTGCTGACATAAGTATAAGTTAATAGTTTGCATTAATGAAAGCACCCTAAGTCGGCGGGCTTTGGTTGGAGATTTCCCTTAATTTTTGCTTATTTGTAAGGATCAACATTGTTACCGGACTGTTTTCTGGAATATACTGTACGATGTGTTCATTTGCATGGAGGTTATGGATAGTGCATTGCACTGCTATAAACTGCAATGCACTATCCATAACATTGCACTGCATTGCACTACATTTAGTGCATTGGACTACATTTACTGTTCAGTTCCGCATTTATAAAATGTGGATATGCAGGTGCGAACTAAAGAAACCGCTCTCGCAATGATCAGTGTATAGACAAATGGATTTGTTCTTTAATATGAATAGATGTTTTTTTGTGGATTATGAAACAGTTATATTGCTTGTAAAATACGTTGTGGTAGCCACATCACTGACTTGGTTACGTCCGCTTGTGGTAGTTTAGCCCGCTGCTGGAGTCGAGCCGAAGCTTTTACAGTCTCTTGTAGGACTAACCCCTCCCAGCACCCCTTGAAAGAAGAAACGCGGAGGGGAAAGGTAAACAGATCTCTCTTCGCTCGTACCACAACGCCTCCATCCCCTCCTCCCCCTGGCAAAAAGCCGCATCTCCCTGCAGTTTCCCGTAGCTTCATCCGTTTCTCCATGCTTCAAAAGCCGTTCGTTTTTACATATGGCGGCAGCACTGTGCGGTTTTTGAAAATGCGGCGCTTCATAATCGGTGGCGTCATGGTGCCTCATTTTCCATATTGACATTTTACTGCCATTTGTATCCCAGAAAGAGACATAAGTGTTGTATTATACCCCTGAACTCCATTACTCTATGAGCGCTGCTTTGCACTGTAGTTCAGTACACTTTTTGATAGAGTGCCGTCCTCTTCGCAGTTATCTGCCACCTTATGGGGGGAGGCGAGATTTAATTGCATAAATTAACAGCCTTTCAGTGTTATCATCCCTTGCGGGAAGTTGATTTCGCGAATTCCGTTTCAAACCGCGCGTCTAGGCTTGAGGGAGGGTGAGCCCGGAGAGTAATCCACCTCTCCTCTTAATGGTGAAAGGATGAAGGGGGAAGGAACAGAGTGCCGTTCTTCCCTCCTTTCCGTCTACATCCTACTGCCGCCTCTTTCCAGCTCTTGTTTGTAGACAAGGTCTGCATTTCCGCGAGCTGCACGAATCACATTCAAACAGCATGTCCACGCCCATTTTATCCCATGTTTTTGCCGGGTATTATTCAGAAAATTATATTATACAACAATACTTGCAGATCAACTTCCTGGAAACACACGAGAAGCTGATACTGAGACGAGGAGATCATGGACGTGTCCACGTAGCAGTGCTTGGTGCTGAGCACAGACACATATCGAATGGCTCGTGATAAAACATCGACTCCGAATCGTGATATAAATCAGTCCAGTCAGCATATAATTGCGAAGGCTAGACATCTTCTTCAAAACTAGGAGGGCCAGATGTTAAGGCAAGGTACCACTGCGCAGAAGGAATGGCATGTGATCCTTATGCTCAATCCAATTATATGAATCAACTCATTGCCCTGTAGCGTAAGGTAGGTCCGGAAAGTCGGATCAAACGATGGTTTTGTTGTAACGTTATTTTATGTTTTATGAATTGATTGTTCATTGCTGAACAAATCCAGACATTGGTTTGTCCATCACTTCGTAGAGGGAGCTTATAATTGTAAAAGGATAGGAGTGAGTGGAAGATGTTATGAAACGAGGTAACCATTCGAATAAATTAACATTGCAAAGGGTGCGTTATTGCATTAAAGATTCAGATTGTGGCGTTAAATTTGTCACCTTCTGGCTTGCGGTGGCGTTCTGCGTAACAGGAGGCTTTCGGCTTATCTATGATCTCAGTTGATGAGCGATGAATTCATTTCGTTTGTTTCTTTAGTTGATGTCGCTTGACTCACTCATCCTGTACAAACAATTGTGGTATATTGGATTTAATTACAAATTGTGCGTAGTGCGCCTACTTTTATTTTTGCGAAACGTTTTATTCATCGTTATAGTGTTTCATTATTGTTTTCTGCCAATGTCCTTTTCAGCTATTGTTTTTGGATCCTCACAACATCGTTGCACCATACGCATATTGTTAACAGTTCTGTCACGTAGTGTCAACGTCCACTATTGCTTCTCGGTTGCATACCATATCATCTCCAATAAAGCCCTCCTTCATGATGTCCTGTTCACCTCGAATACCTCCTCCTCCTTGAAAACCGTGAGGTTAATAACATTGGGTTTTATTCGGAGCCGGCAATTGTTCTTTCAGTAATATCACCTCAGTCTTGCTGAAAATTTCCCTATGCGTTGTCGTTGCCACTTAATACAATGAGAGAAACGGGGTGGGAGGAAGGGGGGAGCATAAAACGTTAGTAACACTTTTCCTTCCTTGAGTAATCGTCCTCACCGGAGACCCATTTGGAGTTATTTGACCGGCACATCTTGATTTTTTTCTTATTTTTGCATTCGGCTTATGTGGTCCATTGTCGAAGTCGAGGTAGGTGGAAAATTAATTTTTTGCAAACAGCAAAAGTTCTATATTTGTCTGAAAAATCGCACGTTTGCTCTTTGCCAAGTGAGCACAGCTGCGGGCGGCAAAATCGTTCGTACGTAATTTTCAAAACGAACCGTTTCCGCCACTTCGTAGCGAAAAGGTTCGTGTTGCGAATGAAGTGGGTAGGAAATTTTTGGCCTTCCTCGGCGATTTTCCGTCCTTATGTTTATTGAGGTCAGTTACTGTTAAAGACTTTTCATATTGTCAGCAGGTGGAGAATATAAGTGCTATACTTGTCTTCTGTGCGCATCTCGATAACTTCCAAGTGAAATCAGCTCAACTTACGTGTCTGGGCATGACTTAAAATTCGGACGATAAAATTGTGACCAGCTGTCATGGGATACTTCACGATGACCACCGTCTAATGTCTCGAAATACACTCCTTTAGGAGGATGTGGGAAGCGCTGAGACGAATATGAGTCGTGTTAAGGTCATTGTTTCTAATATACTTCGACACTTTGCCTTCCTTAAGTTGATTTTCAATGATGTAGTTTTTTTTCTCGCACACTGCAGTGTAAAAGTATGGCCAAAGTGATACTTGTTCTCGATGTGTTTTCTGTTTTAAGGACCTACTGTGCGTTGTTGTCCCATTCATTCCATTGGCATTTACTGATATCTCGCAGTGTTTGACCTACGTTCAGTTCATTTAGGCTTGTGCCTTTCATGTGCACACTTTGCCTTGTTGCGATGTGGCTATTACCAAGACGGACTCGGGTTGAGGAACATATGAACAGTGGTTCTGATAAAACTTAACCCTTCCCGGTAAGGAGACTGAACGACTGGTAAATGTGGTTATTACATGTTTCGTGCTAGTCGCATTTGTTTGCAGAAGACGTGGTTCACTGACCGATTGTTTTGTTTCGCTTCGACTGTCTGCTTCTTTATTTCTCACGCACGTATTTGTTTATTATTTGTTACTCTGTTAGACTTCCGTTCCTCCTTCAGCCTTTTGCATCTCCGTTGGTGTACCAGTGGCTCAACCATAACGTTAGCAATAAAGTGTTCTGAAACACAACAGTGACTTTGTTTCAGTCTCACCATTCAGAAGTACTTCCTTTTCATACGTCAGTATCGCTTTGTAGTTTTCACCGAGGGCGTCCAGGTTGTGTTAGTGAGGCAGCGCTCTTGATTTGGGGAATGTGCAGTTAAAAATTAATGCGCAAAAATCCACGATCTCTTTCGAATGCATACATGCAAACGCTTACAAAATTTTACATATCATTAATATTTTGCTATGTTGAGTAGCTATAAGAACGTGACGAATCATATCCAGCTTTTACAAACTAGTGTGACTCTTATCAGATGTGAATATTTTTTACCCCCCTCCATTTTTTGCTTTCCCTACTCTAATTTTGGTCAACATTCCATGCTGTTCTCTGGACCACTAAATTTTTGCTCTCTTCTGTTTTCGACAAAAATCGTGCGACAAGTGGTAAGTCCTGCTCATACTCCATTTCCGCAGCACTTTGCCTGAACCAGTTTCCTTCATATTTTACAAGCGTCATTATGTTCGTGGTGCTTTGAGAAAAACCGTCATTACTGACTGCATCCCACCATCTTTTGTAGCATTTTTTGCAGTTGACGTTTGACTGTTGTGGTGTTGATGACGTTAGGTGGTCTCATGTCCAGAAACTTGTGTCGTTAGATTGGTTGATTTTCAGCCAACCACCGCACTTGAGAAAACGCCAAGCAAGTCGAACACGTTGCATACAATGGAATACGGCATGCCTGATGCGGAGGTGGGAGGGGCGATTGGTATTGATTTGGATTGGTGACCCCACCGACATCGTTTTGTTTTTCAGATGAACCTACCACCCACAAACCTTCAGAGGTGGGAGAATGGTTGGTCGGCACCTGATTTCAAGCTCAAAAGAAATATGTGATGGTGTTGTTATTGACGAGCGCTCGTTGCAGAAAACGCATTTCGTTGATTGAGTTTTTTCATACTGTTTATGGTTGTGTTTTTATGCAGCACAAGTCTCCCCATCAGTTTTGTGAGTTGAGCGAAACAGAAAAAAACGGAAGAAAGGAAATGTGATCCCCAATGGATTCAGTGGTTACTCAAGCTTGCTACCAAGTCAAAAAACTGGGAATGTCACGCTCGTTTTTCTTCTCGATTGTTCTGCAACGGAGCGTATTGGTGGGGCTCATCTATTACGCTTTTCTTATTAATATTTTGTGAAATGACGCTTTTCTTTTTCTTTTTTCCTAATACGACTTTAGCATTTGCCTTCAGTAGTGCAAGCATTGCTTTGCATGACGGTAATTGACCTCAGAAAGGAGAATGTGCTGAATATGACTACTCAGATGTGATCTCCTAAATCAGCTCTTATCGCTTCAATATATACTTGATTTTGTTTACTTGCTTTTCGAAAAGAGCGATCAAGGCTTTATCTGCTCACCTTCAGTTTCGTTTTCTTGTTTTCTTGGTTTGTGCGGGAAAGTCTCCTACAAACTGAGAAAACGAAACCGAAAATTTCGAAAGGTCGTTTGGTGATTGAAGCCTTGTTCGTGGTTTTCCTAAACACCAGTGCATGCAATGCACGACCAACACTAAGCAAACTTGCTGTAAGAAAAATCAACAGTCGGAGCGGGAAGGCCTCTTAGACCGTCATGTCAGTAAATCTTTATTCTGTTTTTATGTCTTAAATGTCCTAGCGTCTTTGCGCTCTTTCCTTATCACTCGGTGCTTTATTGCGTTTTCATGTTACAATCGCATTTTTCTGTCCTTTGTAGGTTTTTTTTTTGAAACTTTGGCGAGCACTCGCGGCGACAAAGAATGTCATACCTTGCCATATTTTTGTTTACTCGTCGTGGCGAAGGCTTCCTGAAATGGTCGAACGATTTCAGCCAACAATAGTGAGTCGAATGGGAAGATGTTTAAAACAGTCCGAAAATCACATGTAAAACAAATAATAGACTGCTAGAAGCATTTTACCCGGATATCATCGAATTTGCTTCTGAGGGGCGAGCAACTCGAATTTGGCATCCGGAGGTTGTAGTAGTTCATAACGCCACAAGAACTGGAATTAAGGGGAAGAGAAGAGGCGAGACTTGTTTTAAATGGCATCTTCGAAGGAGGCACATAGTTCGAAGGAGGGCCGGATCTCGTGATAGTAAATCTGAAAAGATTGCACCCGAAATTTTTCGATAATGTGCCTATAATCTCCTGCCTACCGCCTTGCCCAATTCAGTTGATGGATCCTATTTGTTCGGCTAATTAATAGCAACCGACAACTTGCTTGGCGCCACTTTTTTCAATCCTAACATCCTGCATCGTTACTTTTCAGCTGCTATCGCTGGGCGATGGCTCTGTTTCAAAAAGTTGGGTGTAAATTAAGCTTAAGAAGGGACTGGGTTCTTGGCGGGGCATCGAAACGGCTATGTTCGTTCTAGCTCATCAGTCATTTAGTGCCGCTTTTCGACGTGGGCGAGGGCTTCGTAGGATCTTTCTCTAACGTCTTGTAGAGGCCTACTGAAGTCACTGTTCACATCTGCATCGGTACCATAAGCTCTCTCTCGCTGTCCTCTTCAAGTATCCATTCATCAGAGTCATCCTCTCAAGATTAATCCTCCTTCATCGTTATGCACACTGCTTCGCACTAACTGTCGTTGAATTTGGTCCACCCTCGAATTTGGTCGTCGACCCCTCTAACCTCAACTTTTTGGAGGTGCATTTTCTCACAAGCCTTGCTCTCTCTCCAGTTGTACTGAACTAAGTGTGGGTGCGTCCCTACGGGAAATAATACGCCAGTGCAGCAGCCGCAGCCGCCCCCTCCTATAAATGCGATCCAATTGCCGAGACTACAAATCCCGAAATTTGACGGACAGTATCGCAAATGGCCACAGTTCTGGGCCACGTTTCTGCACACAGTTGACTCCCAACCGCTCGCAGACATTGAAAAGCTTTCTTATCTGCTCTCTTACCTCGAAGACAAAGCCCTAGAGGCAGTAGGTGGGTTCACAGTCGCTCCTGAAAATTATGAAGCCGTTAAAACAACGCTCCAACAACGATTCGGGAGATCCGAAGTGCTGTTGAAGTCACTATATGCGGAGCTACAGGACACTACAACTCCCATAAAGGACCTCGAAGAATGCGTGGCGAACGTCGAACGTGTTCTGCAGCAGTTGGAGCAAATGGGAGAAAATATTGACAATGCGCAAACCGAGCTTTGCATCGAAAAACGGCTACCGCGCTGGGCGCTCTTAGAAGTTGAACAAGCAAAACAGGCCGATGCAGCCTGGAGCGTGCGAAAACTGAGAGACAAGCTTCAAGCAATTGTCCGCATTCGGGAGAACATGCGAACCGCGACCACGGAGAAAGCTTCGCATGAGAATCGCCAAGTCCAAAGACAAGACGGAAGACGAGAGCGAAGAAAATCGGGAAGGGTAAGTCGAGAAGAATGCTTACGCCATACGTCAGCGCTACCCGCAGTAACGAAACGGCAAATCGAAAGGAAAGGCAAAGCACGCGACTCTACCCAACCGGTATGTGCGTTTTGCAATGAAGAACATTGGGCCGATGCTTGCCCACATCACGCCACTTTGAAAGAGCGGTTTGACCGCGCCAGGCAATTACGCCTTTGCTTCAAGTGCCTCAGAGAAGGACACAATCAAAACGATTGTACACGAAATGTCTCCTGCTACCATTGTAAGCGCAAGGGACATCCAACGGCACTATGTAAAACATGGCATCGATCGCAGCAGGGGAAACAAGAGAACCCTCGCGGAGAGACACAAGCTCAGACGGTTCGCACCGTGGCAGCTATTGCGACGCCAGAACAGCAAACGCACGACAGAACAGTACTACTCCTAGCTACCATTGTCGCAGTCAAAGGCGATGCACCACATACGAAAATGCTCAAGATGCCCGTGCTATTCGATGTTGGGAGCGAACGCTCATTCATCACGGAAGAAGCAGTCCAGCAACTGGGCATAGAATCAGCACGTAAGGAACCGCTGATTGTTGACGGATTCGGTGGGATGAACACTATGCGTTGCACGTCTGCACGCATCAAACTGAAAATGAGGCGCACTGATGGACGGTTCTTCACCATGTTCGCGAACTCAGTACCAAAACTTGTCAGCGAAATCGCAGTCGCCAAGCTAACGGGAAAAATGCTACGGCAGATCGACTCAACACAGAGTACGAGCCTACCGACGGTCACGGTCAAACCCCAGATTCTCGTAGGAGCGGATTACTTCCACGAAATCTCCAGAGAGAGCGCCTCAATAAAACTGCCGTCAGGATTCCACTTGCTACGCACCTGTCTAGGCGACATGGTTAGCGGAAAGGGACGCAGTAAGCGGCACCAGGCCCCTTCCAAGATCCTACCGAAAGCCTCGAACCGTTACTGTTGTAACGTGGCGAAAACGAAGGACGAGTTGGAAAAATTTTGGTCGCTGGAGCTCGTAGGAGTTCACGACCCACCTCTACAAACAGATGACGAGCTCGCCATGAAACGGTTCAACGAAAGCATCACCTTCAAGGATGGGCGCTACTACTGCAGCTGGCCATGGAAGGACGATGGAAGCAACCTCGAGAACAACTTCAGTCTTTGCGTGGGTCGCCTGAAGACCTCGCTCAGACGGCTTCAGAAAAACCCCGAGCTCCTCTGTGCTTATCAGAAAACATTCGACGAGCAGTTGAAGATGGGTATAATCGAAGAGGTGACAAATGCGAAGCCAGCAGGCCCACGCAACCTCGAGAACAACTTCGGTCTTTGCGTGGGTCGCCTGAAGACCTCGCTCAGACGGCTTCAGAAAAACCCCGAGCTCCTCTGTGCTTATCAGAAAACATTCGACGAGCAGTTGAAGATGGGTATAATCGAAGAGGTGACAAATGCGAAGCCAGCAGGCCCACGCAACCTCGAGAACAACTTCGGTCTTTGCGTGGGTCGCCTGAAGACCTCGCTCAGACGGCTTCAGAAAAACCCCGAGCTCCTCTGTGCTTATCAGAAAACATTCGACGAGCAGTTGAAGATGGGTATAATCGAAGAGGTGACAAATGCGAAGCCAGCAGGCCCACGCAACCTCGAGAACAACTTCGGTCTTTGCGTGGGTCGCCTGAAGACCTCGCTCAGACGGCTTCAGAAAAACCCCGAGCTCCTCTGTGCTTATCAGAAAACATTCGACGAGCAGTTGAAGATGGGTATAATCGAAGAGGTGACAAATGCGAAGCCAGCAGGCCCACGCAACCTCGAGAACAACTTCGGTCTTTGCGTGGGTCGCCTGAAGACCTCGCTCAGACGGCTTCAGAAAAACCCCGAGCTCCTCTGTGCTTATCAGAAAACATTCGACGAGCAGTTGAAGATGGGTATAATCGAAGAGGTGACAAATGCGAAGCCAGCAGGCCCACGCAACCTCGAGAACAACTTCGGTCTTTGCGTGGGTCGCCTGAAGACCTCGCTCAGACGGCTTCAGAAAAACCCCGAGCTCCTCTGTGCTTATCAGAAAACATTCGACGAGCAGTTGAAGATGGGTATAATCGAAGAGGTGACAAATGCGAAGCCAGCAGGCCCACGCAACCTCGAGAACAACTTCGGTCTTTGCGTGGGTCGCCTGAAGACCTCGCTCAGACGGCTTCAGAAAAACCCCGAGCTCCTCTGTGCTTATCAGAAAACATTCGACGAGCAGTTGAAGATGGGTATAATCGAAGAGGTGACAAATGCGAAGCCAGCAGGCCCACGCAACCTCGAGAACAACTTCGGTCTTTGCGTGGGTCGCCTGAAGACCTCGCTCAGACGGCTTCAGAAAAACCCCGAGCTCCTCTGTGCTTATCAGAAAACATTCGACGAGCAGTTGAAGATGGGTATAATCGAAGAGGTGACAAATGCGAAGCCAGCAGGCCCACGCAACCTCGAGAACAACTTCGGTCTTTGCGTGGGTCGCCTGAAGACCTCGCTCAGACGGCTTCAGAAAAACCCCGAGCTCCTCTGTGCTTATCAGAAAACATTCGACGAGCAGTTGAAGATGGGTATAATCGAAGAGGTGACAAATGCGAAGCCAGCAGGCCCACGCAACCTCGAGAACAACTTCGGTCTTTGCGTGGGTCGCCTGAAGACCTCGCTCAGACGGCTTCAGAAAAACCCCGAGCTCCTCTGTGCTTATCAGAAAACATTCGACGAGCAGTTGAAGATGGGTATAATCGAAGAGGTGACAAATGCGAAGCCAGCAGGCCCACGCAACCTCGAGAACAACTTCGGTCTTTGCGTGGGTCGCCTGAAGACCTCGCTCAGACGGCTTCAGAAAAACCCCGAGCTCCTCTGTGCTTATCAGAAAACATTCGACGAGCAGTTGAAGATGGGTATAATCGAAGAGGTGACAAATGCGAAGCCAGCAGGCCCACGCAACCTCGAGAACAACTTCGGTCTTTGCGTGGGTCGCCTGAAGACCTCGCTCAGACGGCTTCAGAAAAACCCCGAGCTCCTCTGTGCTTATCAGAAAACATTCGACGAGCAGTTGAAGATGGGTATAATCGAAGAGGTGACAAATGCGAAGCCAGCAGGCCCACGCAACCTCGAGAACAACTTCGGTCTTTGCGTGGGTCGCCTGAAGACCTCGCTCAGACGGCTTCAGAAAAACCCCGAGCTCCTCTGTGCTTATCAGAAAACATTCGACGAGCAGTTGAAGATGGGTATAATCGAAGAGGTGACAAATGCGAAGCCAGCAGGCCCACGCAACCTCGAGAACAACTTCGGTCTTTGCGTGGGTCGCCTGAAGACCTCGCTCAGACGGCTTCAGAAAAACCCCGAGCTCCTCTGTGCTTATCAGAAAACATTCGACGAGCAGTTGAAGATGGGTATAATCGAAGAGGTGACAAATGCGAAGCCAGCAGGCCCACGCAACCTCGAGAACAACTTCGGTCTTTGCGTGGGTCGCCTGAAGACCTCGCTCAGACGGCTTCAGAAAAACCCCGAGCTCCTCTGTGCTTATCAGAAAACATTCGACGAGCAGTTGAAGATGGGTATAATCGAAGAGGTGACAAATGCGAAGCCAGCAGGCCCACGCAACCTCGAGAACAACTTCGGTCTTTGCGTGGGTCGCCTGAAGACCTCGCTCAGACGGCTTCAGAAAAACCCCGAGCTCCTCTGTGCTTATCAGAAAACATTCGACGAGCAGTTGAAGATGGGTATAATCGAAGAGGTGACAAATGCGAAGCCAGCAGGCCCACGCAACCTCGAGAACAACTTCGGTCTTTGCGTGGGTCGCCTGAAGACCTCGCTCAGACGGCTTCAGAAAAACCCCGAGCTCCTCTGTGCTTATCAGAAAACATTCGACGAGCAGTTGAAGATGGGTATAATCGAAGAGGTGACAAATGCGAAGCCAGCAGGCCCACGCAACCTCGAGAACAACTTCGGTCTTTGCGTGGGTCGCCTGAAGACCTCGCTCAGACGGCTTCAGAAAAACCCCGAGCTCCTCTGTGCTTATCAGAAAACATTCGACGAGCAGTTGAAGATGGGTATAATCGAAGAGGTGACAAATGCGAAGCCAGCAGGCCCACGCAACCTCGAGAACAACTTCGGTCTTTGCGTGGGTCGCCTGAAGACCTCGCTCAGACGGCTTCAGAAAAACCCCGAGCTCCTCTGTGCTTATCAGAAAACATTCGACGAGCAGTTGAAGATGGGTATAATCGAAGAGGTGACAAATGCGAAGCCAGCAGGCCCACGCAACCTCGAGAACAACTTCGGTCTTTGCGTGGGTCGCCTGAAGACCTCGCTCAGACGGCTTCAGAAAAACCCCGAGCTCCTCTGTGCTTATCAGAAAACATTCGACGAGCAGTTGAAGATGGGTATAATCGAAGAGGTGACAAATGCGAAGCCAGCAGGCCCACGCAACCTCGAGAACAACTTCGGTCTTTGCGTGGGTCGCCTGAAGACCTCGCTCAGACGGCTTCAGAAAAACCCCGAGCTCCTCTGTGCTTATCAGAAAACATTCGACGAGCAGTTGAAGATGGGTATAATCGAAGAGGTGACAAATGCGAAGCCAGCAGGCCCACGCAACCTCGAGAACAACTTCGGTCTTTGCGTGGGTCGCCTGAAGACCTCGCTCAGACGGCTTCAGAAAAACCCCGAGCTCCTCTGTGCTTATCAGAAAACATTCGACGAGCAGTTGAAGATGGGTATAATCGAAGAGGTGACAAATGCGAAGCCAGCAGGCCCACGCAACCTCGAGAACAACTTCGGTCTTTGCGTGGGTCGCCTGAAGACCTCGCTCAGACGGCTTCAGAAAAACCCCGAGCTCCTCTGTGCTTATCAGAAAACATTCGACGAGCAGTTGAAGATGGGTATAATCGAAGAGGTGACAAATGCGAAGCCAGCAGGCCCACGCAACCTCGAGAACAACTTCGGTCTTTGCGTGGGTCGCCTGAAGACCTCGCTCAGACGGCTTCAGAAAAACCCCGAGCTCCTCTGTGCTTATCAGAAAACATTCGACGAGCAGTTGAAGATGGGTATAATCGAAGAGGTGACAAATGCGAAGCCAGCAGGCCCACGCAACCTCGAGAACAACTTCGGTCTTTGCGTGGGTCGCCTGAAGACCTCGCTCAGACGGCTTCAGAAAAACCCCGAGCTCCTCTGTGCTTATCAGAAAACATTCGACGAGCAGTTGAAGATGGGTATAATCGAAGAGGTGACAAATGCGAAGCCAGCAGGCCCACGCAACCTCGAGAACAACTTCGGTCTTTGCGTGGGTCGCCTGAAGACCTCGCTCAGACGGCTTCAGAAAAACCCCGAGCTCCTCTGTGCTTATCAGAAAACATTCGACGAGCAGTTGAAGATGGGTATAATCGAAGAGGTGACAAATGCGAAGCCAGCAGGCCCACGCAACCTCGAGAACAACTTCGGTCTTTGCGTGGGTCGCCTGAAGACCTCGCTCAGACGGCTTCAGAAAAACCCCGAGCTCCTCTGTGCTTATCAGAAAACATTCGACGAGCAGTTGAAGATGGGTATAATCGAAGAGGTGACAAATGCGAAGCCAGCAGGCCCACGCAACCTCGAGAACAACTTCGGTCTTTGCGTGGGTCGCCTGAAGACCTCGCTCAGACGGCTTCAGAAAAACCCCGAGCTCCTCTGTGCTTATCAGAAAACATTCGACGAGCAGTTGAAGATGGGTATAATCGAAGAGGTGACAAATGCGAAGCCAGCAGGCCCACGCAACCTCGAGAACAACTTCGGTCTTTGCGTGGGTCGCCTGAAGACCTCGCTCAGACGGCTTCAGAAAAACCCCGAGCTCCTCTGTGCTTATCAGAAAACATTCGACGAGCAGTTGAAGATGGGTATAATCGAAGAGGTGACAAATGCGAAGCCAGCAGGCCCACGCAACCTCGAGAACAACTTCGGTCTTTGCGTGGGTCGCCTGAAGACCTCGCTCAGACGGCTTCAGAAAAACCCCGAGCTCCTCTGTGCTTATCAGAAAACATTCGACGAGCAGTTGAAGATGGGTATAATCGAAGAGGTGACAAATGCGAAGCCAGCAGGCCCACGCAACCTCGAGAACAACTTCGGTCTTTGCGTGGGTCGCCTGAAGACCTCGCTCAGACGGCTTCAGAAAAACCCCGAGCTCCTCTGTGCTTATCAGAAAACATTCGACGAGCAGTTGAAGATGGGTATAATCGAAGAGGTGACAAATGCGAAGCCAGCAGGCCCACGCAACCTCGAGAACAACTTCGGTCTTTGCGTGGGTCGCCTGAAGACCTCGCTCAGACGGCTTCAGAAAAACCCCGAGCTCCTCTGTGCTTATCAGAAAACATTCGACGAGCAGTTGAAGATGGGTATAATCGAAGAGGTGACAAATGCGAAGCCAGCAGGCCCACGCAACCTCGAGAACAACTTCGGTCTTTGCGTGGGTCGCCTGAAGACCTCGCTCAGACGGCTTCAGAAAAACCCCGAGCTCCTCTGTGCTTATCAGAAAACATTCGACGAGCAGTTGAAGATGGGTATAATCGAAGAGGTGACAAATGCGAAGCCAGCAGGCCCACGCAACCTCGAGAACAACTTCGGTCTTTGCGTGGGTCGCCTGAAGACCTCGCTCAGACGGCTTCAGAAAAACCCCGAGCTCCTCTGTGCTTATCAGAAAACATTCGACGAGCAGTTGAAGATGGGTATAATCGAAGAGGTGACAAATGCGAAGCCAGCAGGCCCACGCAACCTCGAGAACAACTTCGGTCTTTGCGTGGGTCGCCTGAAGACCTCGCTCAGACGGCTTCAGAAAAACCCCGAGCTCCTCTGTGCTTATCAGAAAACATTCGACGAGCAGTTGAAGATGGGTATAATCGAAGAGGTGACAAATGCGAAGCCAGCAGGCCCACGCAACCTCGAGAACAACTTCGGTCTTTGCGTGGGTCGCCTGAAGACCTCGCTCAGACGGCTTCAGAAAAACCCCGAGCTCCTCTGTGCTTATCAGAAAACATTCGACGAGCAGTTGAAGATGGGTATAATCGAAGAGGTGACAAATGCGAAGCCAGCAGGCCCACGCAACCTCGAGAACAACTTCGGTCTTTGCGTGGGTCGCCTGAAGACCTCGCTCAGACGGCTTCAGAAAAACCCCGAGCTCCTCTGTGCTTATCAGAAAACATTCGACGAGCAGTTGAAGATGGGTATAATCGAAGAGGTGACAAATGCGAAGCCAGCAGGCCCACGCAACCTCGAGAACAACTTCGGTCTTTGCGTGGGTCGCCTGAAGACCTCGCTCAGACGGCTTCAGAAAAACCCCGAGCTCCTCTGTGCTTATCAGAAAACATTCGACGAGCAGTTGAAGATGGGTATAATCGAAGAGGTGACAAATGCGAAGCCAGCAGGCCCACGCAACCTCGAGAACAACTTCGGTCTTTGCGTGGGTCGCCCATAAATTCTTTTATAATTCAACAACACTCACTGAAAAACTTGTGAATGTCAAAACGACTCACTGTCACCATCTTATCTACCACACAACGACGCAACTGTACGGGTTCAGAGAATGATAATAAATGATCTGTCTAACTACCTCCTATCGAAGTACCAACGCT
>JPKZ01002657.1:0-10098 GCA_000803305.1 Toxocara canis | reverse complement strand
GGACCTCATTATCAATCAGACGGGTAATCGAAAGTATCTGCGTGGAATCCTTGAAGAGTACCGTCGTACTGGTCGGGTATTATCTTTAGCCGGTCGGGCGATTCTGCAGGGTGAGATGCTGTGGACACATCCAGGCAAGCTACCAGAGTTTGGTTTGGGGGAGGGAGTATTGAATTTTTTTTTTCCACGTAGTCGCATCTCGAGGAGTTGATGTCTAAAAAAGAACCAATGTTTTTTGAGCTTTTTAAAGTATGCCAAATCAAATGAGCATACTCATGTTCGAAATTCTAAAGGATTTATTTTCAAAAAATGTTTCCTCTAACAATTATTGTATCATGTGCCGCCTCTCATGAACCATTTGACTAAAATGAGGGCGTATTTTAGCATTGCAGGGTAATTTGTCTTTGAAAATCTAAAATGTGCATCTCATATTTTAGGTGGGCAGTAAATCAGTCGTATAGTCGAGCGAAGAACACCCTAGATTTCAACGGTGAAAACACTCAACATCCAATAGTTTTGAAAAATGAAACACTGTAAGTGGGTTTTCATTGGGGAAATAGACGTAGAGTTATACACAATGAGTCGCAGCTTTTATTCCATTTAATAACAGTATATCTGCAGCGTGCAATAGGACAACATAGCTTTTCGGCGTCCTCATTTTCTTTCGTACCACGCAAATACCTTTAGGGTTGAGGAATTTGTTTATTCTTCGCTTTTTGCTGATTCAAATTGGCGAAGCCACTCATTTTCATCATGTTTATCCTAATCTCGAGGCCATTTTTTGTTGATGGCTATGAACAACTACTCCATTTCGATGAGAGATTCATATATAAGAGTGGGCGTTTCTTTTTTTTGTTGATTTGTTATAGAATGTGTGTCTGGGTCTGAGGGTAGGGGTTGGCAGATGGGGAAGGCGGCGAGGATTGAGAGTTAGGTAGAAAGTTGCGGCAGCTGGACGTAGCGAACTTTTCTTGCGTTGCATCATGGGGATGTGAAGGATTTATTGCAGAATACTGCTTTATGCCAATATGTTTGTACTATATTGGTTATGGTGGATGGGGAAATGTGTATGACCTAGGTGGAGTAACTTGTACAAGTGCGCACCGAAAGTGCGAAAAGAATAAGATCGAAATTTGCTTCACCTTATTGCTCGCGATAAATGCCACCCACTTTTTAGAGCGCGTGCAACGTGGTTGCCCTAAACGCTTTTATATTTGCTATTGTTTATTTGTGCAGTGTACGGCATAAAGTCGTTATGCGGTCTTTTCTTCGTTTTTGTGACACGATGTTGGTATTGCTGCATATAGGAGTGCATAAGAATTATGACCTCGAAATCCCACAATTCGAGCCTGTTGCCCTCCTAACCGTGCTTCAGTTTCCACTTCAAGGTCGTTTAAGGGGGCATTAAGTAGCCTGGAATTTCGATGTTGTCGGAGTTCAATTTTTTGAAAAGTTTTCTCGCTCCTAACTCAATGCATGTGCTCATGGTTTTCTGGTTTATGTGCATAAAGGGGTTTTCTTTTGCTGAAAAGATATGCTGTAACTGCGTGTTTGGGTTAATATTTCTCTGCTCAGTAAATTTCTGCCCATGTTTTGTGGCCTTCGCATTCGTCGACATGGGATGGAGAGGGGAAATCCAGTGACATTGTCTTAAATATTCAGTTCCCATGGTTTCAGAATCACTTCTTCGTCTCCCGCTGTTAAAATTAGTTAAGGCCCGAAACAGCTTCACACACGCGTCTTACCTTATAGTTAGGCAGAGTTTTGAGGCGGGGAAGATGGACAGGATGGGATCCTTCTGTTATTTGCGAAATCTGATGTTGCTATCATATAGCGTCAGAATGGTGGCGCCATTGCTCAATGCAAGCTCTCTCTTCAGTTTGGCAACGGTGGGCTCTAAGCTTTTACTGCCGTCAGCCCCTTCAAGAGGAGATATGCCAGGGATGCCACTGCCTAACCGTCGAATCGAAGCTGTCCCTTACTGCGGCGTTATTGCAACGAAAGCACCACCTCCCACTTTGCTGGAAGAGAACGTCCCATGACCTTACGCTGCCGCGACATGGCTGGATGTGCTAGAAGCGTATTTGATGATACCGCACCTTTTTTTAAAATTTTATTATATAAGGATATAATAAAATTTCAAATATCCTGGCCAGGCGACAGCCTCCTCCTCATGCCAAACCTTCTGTAGGTCCACTCCCTGACGATTTGTATGGAAAAAGACGAATTAGCCAAGCATAAGCTCATAAGCTTTTTTCCAAGGCTTTAACTGTTCAGGTGGTTCGCGAACGCAAAAGCTGTGAATGCAGAAATAGCATTCAACGATAGTTTGTTCTCCATGCTTGAACGAGCCGAAAAGTAAACGCATTGAAAACGGAGTTTCGCGGAAACAATCGGAGGCAGTAAGCAAGTAATGCATCACAGCGATCAGAATGTGAAGGCACTAACTGAAACACAACGTCGCAAAGAGCTTCCGCAGTTTAAAAGCACAACTTAAGGCTCCATTAACGACGACGATATTCTAGTGACGTGGGGCCGGAAACGCATAAATGGATGACGACCACTGAATGGACAAAGGAGTTTTTCGGAAAGCTAATATTGTAAAATGCTTTTGTATGCTCTCCACCACTTCTGTTCCCGACTTCTAAAACGACCAACCAACCTGACGGCTACACATGAGACGAGTGCAGCAATAAGTAAAGAATTCCTACTCTTAATTTTCAATGCAGTGTAATGAAGTACACGTAAACCACGATAGACGACAACTTCGGCGTTCCATCTGTCATCGATTCACAGAGAAGTTTTCAGCTTAACCACTCACTCATCCACGAACACTGTGAATGACGGATTGAACTGAGAGTTGTAATTACTACTGTATCTGAAAATTGCAGCCATAACTCAGTATTTGTATTCAAATGCCATGCAGTGAAACACTAAGTTAAACGTATTGAATCACGCTGAAACGCGTGAAATCGAGAACAGAATAAGGAACAGGAAAGAACAGGTCGATAATTTTCCAAATTGCTGGCACAAATTTGTAGGTCATACGTGCAATGTTGGCCTTGAAGCCGCAACGATTTGATACGCAAAAGCGATCATAGGCGTACTTCTAAATGCGCTATTTCCCCTACCGTTGCGTGAGACCATACGCTTTGTTTGTGATCAAGCACCCTTTCCTTCGTAACTGCTTGCCTTCATTTGAGTTTTTTTTTAAACGAAACAGCTACGTGAATCGATTAGCAGTGTACCTTAAGGTCTTGATTTTGCCAATGTAATCTTACTCGATATCTCCCTACCCAAAACCTTGAACTCTTTTATTTGGCAGCGACAGAATTGACATCGGGGGCAAAAGCTTCTTTCTGGAATGTTGTTCATTGCTGAATTTTTTGAGAACTTGTGGAGGACTGCGAATGGTAACAGTTTTAAATGAATCTGTGAGATAGCAATACTTAAAACGGACAGAGAAAAACACAAATTTTGACCGCACACATTTTTTGCTATCAAACGCGGAAAACGTTTAGAAGCTCGGTCGGGAAAGAACAGATGAGAACTGTTTTTCTTGCACAATTGTTCGCCATATAACTTGTCGAGTATTTTCGACGTTTCGTAAGCCAATAATAGCGACAATCCTCTGTGAAATGTGCATTGCGAGGAAGATAAGTTGCGCCGTTAACAGTAGTGATAATTGTGGAAGAATGACCGCATTGGGGCTTACTGAACCTGTGCGTACGCCGATTGCTTACGACGAACTGCTGCAAGCTATTAATCCATCCATTCCTAACTGAATAATCTTTGCTTTCTTGACCTCGTCTTCTCGGCTCTTAATCAAATCTATGACAATAACGTCGTCAGCCACCCATTCTATTCTCATCGACATACAATCACGCTTATGAACTGAAGCGATGCGCTAGCTCAAGCAGTGCAACGTGTTTTAATGACTCAGGTTAAAAGCCACTTTTAGAAGCTATTATTCATAATATTAACTTTGTTTGCCTATTTCATTTTCATGACTGCTCTTTTGACGTTAAATTAAAAACAGGAGAGGGAACCGGGAGAGGAAGTTCACGAAAAATTGATGAAGCGGAGTCGCTCAACGATAAAAGAGCCCATCCTCTGAATATTGGAAATTGAACACGGGGAGGAGTGCTTAAGATGCCTGCTTTAGCGCACAAGTCCAGTTGCTCATCATTTACCGTTTATACTCACTGCTAGTGTAGAAGTAATCAACCAGCGTCGCCACTGTGTATGTGCTCTTGGTTTATGCTACACAACACTCATTCTCTTCCCTCCCCTCCTCTCTCTCCTGCTTAATTTTCAACCAAGTTTAGCCAACTGGGTTGTGGCCATATGCAAATTGCGGAAATGCTCGCCATCGTCCAGTCGTAGCACGCGTCTCTATTGAAATCCACGATTTTTTTGTTACAAAAATCAGAACTGGGATAGTATTTTTTTAAAACCTTTTTGAAATTCTCAGCTTCTCAATAATTTTCGTCAAAATTTCCAAGGAACTACCGAGTTGTGTATGTTGGGACCCTCTGCATCGTCACGAGCTTGCTTTGCTCCGATGTTCTTCGGTTGCCCGCACCTTCAATTCTTCGGTTGCCCGCACCTTCAATTCTTCGGTTGCCCGCACCTTCAATTCTTCGGTTGCCCGCACCTTCAATTCTTCGGTTGCCCGCACCTTCAATTCTTCGGTTGCCCGCACCTTCAATTCTTCGGTTGCCCGCACCTTCAATTCTTCGGTTGCCCGCACCTTCAATTCTTCGGTTGCCCGCACCTTCAATTCTTCGGTTGCCCGCACCTTCAATTCTTCGGTTGCCCGCACCTTCAATTCTTCGGTTGCCCGCACCTTCAACGTTGTCAATTGACGGCGTTTCAGAACAAAATTGTTTTCGTAGTAACAAACTGGTTCAGTTTCACACGACGCTTCATGCAATTCAGCAAGTAAACAGCGATTGTTCCGTCCAGAATGTTTATGCAGACAAAAGTCACATGCTTAATTTGTACACAGCACACAAAAACGCACGATAAATAGTTACGCAGCGGTGAACGTGGCTGTCCTAAGCGGGTGCCGAAAGGCTTCAGTGGGCTACTCCCGACGAGAGCTCACTACTGTTAAAAAATGTCTCAAAGCTTCATTGTGAGTATTCTCGGTTTTATTCAGGACCTTTTGAAATTCACTTCCCATCAACTGGACAAGCATGTAACCACAGCTTCAGAGTTACTGAAAAACGTCTGAATTCCAGTTCTTATTATAATTCACATGAAAAACATGCAGCACCGATACTTCCGCATTTCTAGAACTTATGAAGTTTGAGAACAATAAATACAACTGTCCGAAGCACAGTAATCTGAAATTTGGTTTCTTCTTAACAGCTTGGGTAATTCATACAAGCGTAAACCGTTCTGATTTTTGGAGGTTGAATTATTGTTCGTCAAACATGGAAAACTGAAAGGAATCAGGGAATGGGACGCATCTGTGCTTGGTCACTCAACATGATATTTTTCCTCAGCATTTTACATGGCGCTCACAGAAGCTTAAGAAGGATTCATGAAGTTGCACTCTTTCATGCAACAAAGCTTAACGGGTATGATGGAGCTTCGCATAAGATAGATGAACTTTATTCGTATTAATAGGCCATCAAGATAAAATCAAGTTGTAGTTTCAGGCATAGTGACGTCGTCGTACCATTCCTCTCCGCGCGCAGCATCGAGGCGAAAGTTACGGACTAACGAAAAACGTCATAAAAGCGATAAATAGCACACACGTCATAACCATCGAATATTGGTACCCGAATCCGGCCTGCACACAGCGTTCTGTACAGAAATACAACTCTTCTACCTGAAGCACATTCCGCTGCTGAAATTCTCGAATGCGCTGTTCTGGAATTACATGACAACTCCGGACATACTTCTCAAGAATTATGTCCAACAAGTCGAGATTTGGTTATGGAGCGAGGCGAAAGTTACGGACTAACGAAAAACGTCATAAAAGCGATAAATAGCACACACGTCATAACCATCGAATATTGGTGCCCGAATCCGGCCTGCACACAGCGTTCTGTACAGAAATACAACTCTTCTACCTGAAGCACATTCCGCTGCTGAAATTCTCGAATGCGCTGTTCTGGAATTACATGACAACTCCGGACATACTTCTCAAGAATTATGTCCAACAACTCGAGATTTGGTTGTGGAGAAGGCGATATGTACTTGATAATGTTCACTGGCTACTTAACCCGTGAGCATCTGCACTTGTATGCGTAAGTGTCGATAATTGTTAGCGATAAGGAGGACTCTTTCGCCTTTTGCTCACGTACATATCGGATATACTTGACTCATTTTGCAAACGTTTCTGTGAAAACGTACAGTTTTTTTCAGACTGCGACAATAATGCACAACGGAATGGTGGATCTGCAAGTACAGTCCCGCGGGGACAGAAGAACCTCTGTTGCATAGAAGATGTCAAAATCAATATGGCTATTGAGTAATAGTGGTCCTGAAGATCTTAGCAACTATGAACCAATCACGTTGCCGTTTGACATTTACAAGACGGTTACGCGAACAATGCCAAAACGTCTCACCGAAGACTTGGGCATGTTCAAAAGTAGAGAAGAAGCAGGTTTTCGCAGACGGTACTCAACAGTCGACCACATACACGCAGTTCGATTAGTGGAAGCAAAATGCAACGAGTTCCATACTCTTTGCAGACGACTGCGTTGTCTGTGCCAACGGCGCACTAGAACCGCAGCATAAACTGGAGCATCTCCAAAGGAAGTACATGAAAGTTGCACTTGAAATGAATGTATCCAAAACGAAGCATCAGCCATATTCCTAAGCGGTCGCGATGTTGAAGTCGGGAGTTATGTCTCCTCAGCAATTGAGCTGAACTGCGCCGGTAGCTTCGAAGGCAAGAGCAACAAATGCAGAAGAGCAGCGCGGCTCACTCTGAACAGGATAAAACCGTACTGCTCTATGGACCGGAGTGTTGGTTGACAACAAAAAGTGACGAAGAAAAACAGGCTATGACGCAAACAGTAATGCAATAAGCAATGTGCCCTTTGCGATCGTGTCACCTCGGAAAGGATCCGGCATCGCACGAAATTCGCTGGCGTGTTCCATGAACTCTACAAACGCAAATTCGAGCGAGGCATGTATTGCGTATCGCTGAAGGAGGTGGACCAGGTGGACCAAAAGACTAACAACGTGAATATTTCTCGACCGTAAACATCCACGTCGCGGTCGACCAAAGACTCCTCGAACAGATCTGATGACGAAATTTTTCGATCAGGTCAGCAATGCGGGCAGAAACCTGGCGAGCGGAGTGGACGAAGAAGGGTGCATATGAACGACGGGACAGGAACGTCTTGAGGATAGGTGCGACAGAGGCGATAGGAGTGACACACCATCATGCTAAGATATGAAAAGGATGAAATGACCAAAAGTGTGAAAGCGACAAAAGCAAACAGAAAAAGGCGCTGATAGTGTGCAATTTGAAAAACCTCACTTCGTTAATAGCATCTCTAGCGGAAATGGTACGGGCAGCATATAGTTGCAAGCAAAAAATTTATTGAGCATTGCCACATATAGTAAGAGTTACAATAGAGTTCAGTGGGGAATAAGCTCGTCACCGTATTTCCTCGCACCTTTTCCTCACATGAGATCTCAACTCGGAAACGTCTCTTGGAAATGCGTACCATTTATGCTCTACCATTCGTCCACCTCCTCCATCCCCTTCCTTCCCCCATCCCTTCCTCCTCTGTACTGCCTTTGTTCATGTCCTATAATGGCCGGATGGTTTCTGAAGAAGTTAAATTATTCAACTCACACGTTTGCTTCGTGAAATCGCTAATGTTTTTATCTTTCAGTGAATTTGTATTTATAAAGCTTGTATCGTTTCTGTGCGTGTACACATGTTTCAAGTATCTTCAGAGGCTCTCTTCCATAAATGTGCGACCAAAAATAAATAAATATAACATGAGCAGTCTCTATGAAATATGCTAGAGTTCGGTCAGGAATACCATTGGAAATTAACTTGTTATTGGAAACTTTCTGTATATGTTTGAAATGTGGCAAGTAGTGCGAAATGGGATGTTCGGGTGCGCATTCCCACTTGTCTACTTGCATGTTAGTTACATCGGTATGAACACGTTCAACTTACAGCACTAACAGCTTGGATTTCTTCTTTTGAGCAGCCAATCGACGTGCGAAATGCCTGAATCAATTTAAGTGAAATGAACTACTTGTCATGTGTAATTTTAAGCCTTGTTATACCAATATGAAACACTGCATTCTCGCTAACTATTCACTATAAATCGCAACAAAATTCGTGCACATCAAAAAATTCTCTCGTTTTCGACACATCGCACAACGAACTCGTTGTACGGCAGTTGTCTCGTCGCAATCACTGCTTGTTCAGCATTCCATAATTTCTTAGTTCTTACTAATTATACACGCACAATTCGCAAGTTCCACATTCAAACAACCATCACCAACTGGGCTCACTGTTTGCGAGCATATGTGATGGAAGCTAAGCATCAACTGACAGGCTAATTAATGCGCCAGCTGTAAGACGTCTCAATTTCCTGTAGTTGTAAATGTCTGCAGCTGGCAACAAGTGGCATTCTCAGTCTCAGTGTTGCTACATTTCAGGCATCGATTCAAACAACTAACGGTTCCCGGAGTAGATCTGAACCTTCACGAAATGGAAGTCAAGCAGATGAGAAGAAAATTGCAAAAGAAACGACACCCATTTCATCGCTCGGCCACCATTCTGTCCGTTTTGCCAATGTCCTGGCCTACTGCATGTAAGATCTTTATTTCTACGAAGAATGACGAAGTGAGTGGCGTTGAAACAATGAACAAATGGAACGAAGTAGTCAGAGACACTCAACCTGGGAGAGACATTGAGGAATCCTCCCTATATCACAACTGTCTGGGCGGATAGTCAATAAAAGGTTTGCGCAGGAGATGAGCCAACTGACGGATTGTTTCACAGATTTTTTCTGCTACAGAATGAAATCTGCCTAGTCCACTACGTTCCGAATAAATACATATATAAACGAACGTATAGAATTTTTCGCCATTTGTGTCCCTCCAAGAAGTTAATAGGCTTATTTCCAATCGGTGCGAGAGCACAGCTGGCCGACGTCTCGCCACCAGTCCACATGCAAGCCACTGACCACTCCTGATCACTCTTGTTGCTTAGCAGGAAGCCCGCACTGTGGTGGTCATTACACAACTCCTGTCGCGACATCAACGCACCCAGAAGAGGCGAAGAGCTGGATATTGGCAGCATTAACTTCAAACATAAATGAGCTGCTAGTAAATCCAGACCTTTTGATGGCACGGAGCACTTTACCCGACATCAACATAGATTGTCGTAGGCTCCTTCATTTTAATGGGGGTCGCAGAGACGTGAGGAGGGAGGAACAGGCAAGAAGAGTACATTTGTTTGACAATTTTCAAAATATTGGCAGCAAAATTGTATCAAACGCGTCCCACAGTTCCTACCCGAATATCCCACGGACATCCTCAGCTAATTTTCAGCTGCTTCTGAGCCCCTAAAGCAGAGAACTAACCATTTCTATCTAGTTAAAGCTATTATTTAAAACACTGCACTAAATTTCGTTCATGCCGATGTCGGTTGTGTTTTATCTAAATATTCATTTCGAACCATCCACGGCGGGTATGCTGTCCCTTGTCTTCCCACCCCACCCACACGAAGAACGATAAATCCGATCACTAATAGCGAAGAGCGACGCTGATGCTTTTCTAAGTACCCGTTGTCTATATAATGCGTACAAACTGTGAATGAGGACGTTTAATCAGAATGTGCACTCGAAATACGCAACAACCATTCTCGTGCGTACTGTCATGAAATATTCACAAAGTTTTGCAAAGCTTGCTGTTGTCAATACTTAATGCGCGATCGGTTCCGTCATTGTCATCACTGGCATGATACACAAGAAAGATTTATAGTTAACTGATGAATTAAAATAAACAACCCGAGTATATATCGATCGGTTGCTGAGATAGCAGCGAGCTGCACCAATTTCTGCACAACGGCCTTTTTCTCGTACCACCTTATGCGATCTG
>JPKZ01002654.1:148451-161043 GCA_000803305.1 Toxocara canis | reverse complement strand
TGGTGTGTGTGGTGTATGCGTGTGGTGTGTGTGTGTGGAGTGTATGTGTGTGGTGTGTACGTCGTGTGTGTGTGTGGTGTGTCTGTGGTGTGTCTGTGCTGTGTGTGCGTGGTGTGTGTGTGTCGTGTGTGTGTGTGTGATGTGTGTGCGTGTTTGTGTGTGTGTGTTTGTGTGTGTGTTTGTGTGTGTGTCTGTGTGTGTGTGTTTGTGTGTGTGTGTGTTTGTGTGTATGTTTTTGTATGTGTGTTTGTGTGTGTGTGTGGTGTGTGTGTGTGGTGTGTGTGTGGTGTGTGGTGTGTGTGGTGCGTGTGTGGTGTGGTGTGTCTGTGGTGTGTCTGTGGTGTGTGCGTGGTGAGTGTGTGTGGTGTGTGTGTGTTTGTATGTGTGTTTGTGTGTGTGTGCGTGCTTGTGTGTCTGTTTGTGTGTGTGTTTGTGTGTGTGTGGTGTGTGTGTGGTGTGTGAGTCTGGTGTGTGTGGTGTGTGTGTGGTGTGGTGTGTGTGGTGTGGTGTGTGTGGTCTGTGCGTGGTGTTGGTGTGTGTGGCGTGTGGTGTGTGGTGTGTATGTGTGGTGTTCGTGGTGTGTGTGTGGTGTGCGTGGTGTGTGTGGTGTATGCGTGTGGTGTGTGTGTGTGGAGTGTGTGTGTGGTGTGTACGTGGTGTCTGTGGTGTGTCTGTGCTGTGTGTGCGTGGTGTGTGTGTGTCGTGTGTGTGTGTGATGTGTGTGCGTGTTTGTGTGTGTGTGTGTGTTTGTGTGTGTGTTTGTGTGTGTGTGCGTGCTTGTGTGTGTGTTTGTGTGTGTGGTGTGGTGTGTGTGGTCTGTGCGTGGTGTTGGTGTGTGTGGCGTGTGGTGTGTGGTGTGTATGTGTGGTGTTCGTGGTGTGTGTGTGGTGTGCGTGGTGTGTGTGGTGTATGCGTGTGGTGTGTGTGTGTGGAGTGTGTGTGTGGTGTGTACGTGGTGTCTGTGGTGTGTCTGTGCTGTGTGTGCGTGGTGTGTGTGTGTCGTGTGTGTGTGTGATGTGTGTGCGTGTTTGTGTGTGTGTGTGTGTTTGTGTGTGTGTTTGTGTGTGTGTGTCTGTGTGTGTGTTTGTGTGTGTGTGTTTGTGTGTGTGTGGTGTGTGTGTTTGTGTGTGTATGTTTGTGTATGTGTGTTTGTGTGTGTGTGGTGTGTGTGTGTGTGGTGTGTGTGTGGTGTTTGTGTGGTGTGTGTGTGTGGTGTGTGTGCGGTGCGTGCGTGTGTGTGTGCGCGTATGCGCGTGTGTGCATGTGTGTGCGCGTGGGTGTGTGGTGTGTGATGTGTGTGTGTGTGGTGTGTGGTGTGTGTTTGGTGTGCGTGTGTGTGTGCGCGTGTGTGTGTGTGTGTGCGTGGGTGTGTTGTGTGGTGTGTGATGTGTGAATTGGTCATATTTTGGAGAGCGTGGCTTGTCCCTTGCTGGCGGAACGCAAACGAAGAACTATCAGGAAGTGCTAAAAGCGCATTTCCTAACTACCAGGATGTGGTGAAAGCGGTTTTCGATGATGAAATGCGAAGCCAGGGCTTTATGGTGATCACCAGACTAATTGTGTTGTTGGTATTTAGTAGATTCGTCCTTTGTAAACATGGGAAGTCAACCATTTCGAAGTAACACTTGGTTGTCTCGGCAGTAGGTTGCGTCGGGAAACTTGAAGGTGTTTAAGCGTTTGCGGCCGCGACGTTTGCGCATAGAGCATTTTGACGTTAGTGGAGGAATGGAAGATTTTTGTTGCTGTCTCCTCTTACTTTGGTATGTGACTCCATTTTGCGCGTGTTCTATGCATATACCGCCCGTAAGAGGGATGCGGTCCGAATATAAATGGGATGCAATCCCAGTATAGGCGTGCTGCTGTACGGTCATTCGTAATGAGTACCTTATGGCTGGGCTTTCGTCCTCTTAACCGTTTCATAAGTGGCAATGGTTGACGCAGATGTGTTAATTGCAGAAGCCGTGCTCTACGTGTAAGCTTCCTACTTGTGGCCGCGTATATAATTTGCTGGTTACCATACAATGGCCTCAGTCTCTATCAGTTCGTTGATCCAGCTGGCTTTGTCGAAGCGCATGCCAACAAAGTATGTGATCTCAATGGTCGTTCATATAAATTTCCAAACATTTTGGTATGTGGCAGCTTTAAAGCAGTGCCGTTAAGGTAGAGAGAATTTGCATGTTTTTCCTCGTAGTTTCCTTTTATCTGTATGCTGATAGCAGCCGGTTTAAGATTTCTTCCTTCTCTCCCGAACAGGTAGGGTTGATGCAATCATATTAGCGTTTCACTTGCCAAATTGTTTTCAAATCTGCGACAAAATGTGAAAGAATATACAACTGTGAGGCCACAAACATCATCAGATGAGACGTGCAGCGGACATGAAGCTTTTTTTTTCAGGTCTACTGCCTGCACAGCATCATGGTCTTCAATTCTGTAATCAACCCCTATTTGTACGGATTATTCGGTAGCCTTATGGTGCGTAGAAGAAACGACTTCGGATGAAATGCTCCCTTTCAGCTGCATCAATTATTTTCGTGCTTTCGGTGACCGCCTTGTCCAATGGAAGAGGCTCAAATGTAGCAGTTCCACTTTGAGAGCACATATCATTGAATTCCATTAACAGAGTGTTTCGAATGTCTGCAGAAGTGAGCCACGTCTGGAAGAATCGTTGCGGCTTTCGGCGCCTGTTCGGAAGCATTTAGTAAAAACCAGATTTTGATGTTTCGCCTGCAAACTATTTATGTTTATTATGCTTACTAACAGAGGATAACTAACTGTGTTGTTTGTCAACAAAAATTATTTAGTAAACAACACATTCTCGGTATTTTATCCTGCATATAATTTTGGGACTATTTTGCTGTGTTGAATTGCTTCCGTTGTCTGGAATCTGTAGATTCGTCAGAAATGACCTGCTTTCTGCAAGTACTTGAAATGTTGCTGTTTTTAATGTAGACCAAGTGTCTGAAGTCGATAGAAGGGTATCTTTATGTCTCCTATTAACGGCTGATGATGTTGCCTCAGAAACTTTGAGGAGAGCGAGTCCCGGCGATTTAATTTCTGGTGCATTCTAGTTTATGAAATAGTTACCTGTCCGAATGTTGTTGGCGACTTGTGTTCGTTTTTCAAACTGTTTTTGTCGCCTTTGCGTTGGCTTCTTTTTTTTCAAAAAGAGCAATATGAAACAACGTCCCAAAAGCAACTGCCCGTTCAGCGCAAATTTATGCAGACGGTCCGTCAGCGTCGTCATGCACTGAATATCGTGTGAACCACCTGCAATGTTTCTGCACTTGTTTGTTGAGGGGTCACATCAAAACAATGTGGTTCCGAGACCGATGAATCATCATAATGACGCAAAATGTTCATTAAGTGAATCAGGCGCGGGAAGAATGCAATCTTTCGAAAATGAAACCGTCGTTGAGGAGGTTAAAACTTGCTAGCGATATGACAGACAATGCCAACAGATATGAGCTGCGATGGGGAAGAGTATGTCTTCTCGTAGTGCGCTGCATCTTTCCTTGTGATCTTTTCCCGAACGTTCAGGCAGAAACATGTTGGGAGGAGTAGGACGGGCAGAGATTTTGGCGAGTTGTTGTATAGGGTCCGAGAGAAAAAAATAAGAATTCGTGCAACGTTGAAACCAAACAGACAGCGCTCCTCCAGCGTCAGATTCACTATATTCTCTCGTGCACTGTATGCGTTCCTCAGCGCTTTCTCTTCGGATGTCGTAGAAAATTCAAAGCGAGAGATGCGCTCTATGTATTTATGCATGCGATGCGCATCCTACGCGAGTACTTAGCGTATGGGACTCGTGCAAAGTGTGTGTCACATGCGCAGACGCGACACGCGTCACATTTGCGTTCTGTTATTGCCCCAGGCGTCGTGAGCACTTGTTGAACAGTTTGGCTATTAGAAGGGGAATTCAGCGGAACTGTTCAGAGGAGTGACCAATGAGTGATGGAGAATGCCTTGTAAATTTCAGAAATCGTAGGATAATGCAAACCAGCGAACGCATTTTCTCATATCAGTTCTTTTCACTTTAGAGCTGCTTGTGATAATGCTCAGCCATCGGACACCTTTTTTTTGAAACCTCTTGCTGAAGTATGCATCTATGAAAACGAGTTTTACAGATGCACACTTCAGCAACTGAAACACTTGCAGAAGTGCGAACTTGCGAATTTGTAAGTTTCTTGCGTTTTTCATCTCCCACCGGCGTTATCGCCCATAACACTCACAGGACATCGCAAAAGTTCCGTTATGCAGTAGTGGTTTACTGAGAGATGAAAAGGATAGCGGAAACAGTCGTTGCGAACGCAGTCTACGAAAAACCGAAACGGTTCTTTTTGAGCGAAACAGTGAACGGAATATTTGTTAGAGAGCACAGGCTCGATCTTGCAATGTAACTGTCACTGCGATTTGTTAAGTATACTGTGTTCTGTTCTCTTGCTACACACTAACATATCTCCCAATTGTGATCTCTATCCTCCGCTCATTTGTTGATGTGTTTGGTACTTCTCGGTGGTTATGTTGCAAAGAATTCCTTTCGGTGTTCGATCAGTTGCACTCACAGTCTTAAGTAATTGAAAGAATATTAACAACAATCAGTTGAAAGGACGTCTGAACAATAATTGGAATTACAAAGGAAAGACAACTGCTGTCCACGGTATACGGTGAGATGGCCCACTCTTTTTGAAACGTCTGAACAAAGCTTAGTCAGTGGTCTCATCCATTGGCTTTCACTTCGTGTGCTCATAAAAAAGTGAATGCCTATCATTAATTGTATAAGCAGTTAACGGGCTCAAATCAACATTTCGAATGGATTTTATTTAAAAAGCCTAAGCAAAATGAGCATTCTTTTTGCGCAAAATGAAACCTTCAACTGCTATCATACCATGACTGGAAAATCGATTTCTCTCCGATACAATAATGGGAGCGTTTTGATTGGAAAATTAGCACTTCGGGGACATACAGCACATTTCAATGGTCGTCGCAAAATTTTACCCATACATCAGTTTTTGGTGATTGTGCTTTCTGTGCTTCTCGCTGAACGCTTTTTCCATTTTCTCGCTAGAAGACAAGTGTTCCTGAACAAATATTAGTATTTGTTCTGACCGAGACTCGATAGCAGTGCTATGACCTACGATAACCCCTCTCTCTTCCCACCATCTCTGGTACGTTCGTGATTTCCAGTGTAGGCGGTGAGCGTAAAATGGACTCCATTTTCTCTCCATTCAGCACCTTTTTCACCAAAGGTCGTAGTGTACGGTTTTCGATATCGGCTTTGTGAACTCGTCGTACAAGTTGTGTTTCAGACATGTTCAGTAAAGTTTACCGAGACTAGCGAACAGCATAGTTTAGATAGATTGCATAGTAGATGCTTTATGTTTATGTGGTTCAACTGTCACAAAGCTAGAACGATATTAAAGATCTTTGAAGAGATAATCACGGCATTAGAGCAGATGTCATAGCAAGGTATTATATCTGCTCCGACGCAGTGATTCGGAAGGAATCTTTTGGCACAGTGCCTTTTCATGTGCACAGCTTTTCTTTATTCATACTGCTTTTTTACGCGGCTGTGGCAAAACTGTCGGGAACTACGTCACGCGACCAAGACTGTTTGGCGGATCAAATCCGAGCTGCACTGATAGCAAAGAATTTGATTGGTATAGTCTATCGTGCACAGTTGCGTACCACACTAAGATTTGAATCGATTCGTTAGATTCTGGGGAAATCCTAAAGTGACTGTAAATCCGTATACGCAGATGCGTTTTGCAACTTGTCGATAACGCAGCGGCCGAAGAAAGGAATGCTAAAGGTCGTTCCGTTAAATTCTGGGGAAACCGCTAAAGTGATTGTGAATCTTTGGTTGGAATATGGATGTTTTTTGTACTTTTCATTATTTTCATGAGGTATTCAAATAACCGACTGGCCTCATGTCCAGGAACGCAGAAGACGTTCCGGTTTATCCCATACCGCAGTTCTTAGTTACGCTAAGTTAAAATAATAGCAAGAATCGATGAAACTTTACTGGTGCATGTTTTCGTTGGCTGCTGCTACAGCGCACCAACTTCGAAAAAAAACGCATCATCTCTCCGTGTCTTAATCCCTATATCTAACACAAACGCACTCATATTTTCACACAATCATTTAGTCGACTGGGCGTCAGTGCATTCATACTTTCATCCTTCCGACCGCCCGTACAAATCTTCAGCTTAAAATTCCTTTGCGTGTGATACCTTTGGTGAGTTCCGTTACGGTTGATCCCACGAGGCTTTTCTCAGAAGGAGCATCTACCCAGACTGATGCGGACACAGCGAGCCTTCATTTGTTACGACAGGCCCTCAACTGAAGCGAGAGCCCGCGCACACGCGCATGCACAGACGGACGGACAAACTGATAGATGACAGACAGGGAATCTAAAACTGAGGACCACTCTGCTGATAGTTAGATGACAGACAGGGAATCCAAAAACTGAGGACCACTCTGTCTGCGGTCGAAGGAATGCTAAGATGAAAGGCTGTTTTCATACAATGCACAATACAATGCACAATATATTCGGTTGAGCGTATACTCCTGTCTCATGTAAGTATGGAAACCTCTCTTTCCGTACCACCCTTTTTGAAGCAGAGGTCTTCACGTTGCCCATGCATGAAACTCGTTAACTGTCGACACGTTTTCGGACCCTTGTGGCAATGAGAGGATGAACCGACGTAACAGCCAGTTGATATAAGCGCTCAACGGCAAGACAGCCGCTGTCTTCTTAGGTGACATTTGCATCGCGCAGAGCAGCCGCTTGCTACAGCTGTTGTATATCTTATTCTGCTTCGTCTGGAGTTATATTCAGTGTCTCCCAAAAACCAAGGTTTACAGGAAGCTTCTCCACTCTTTCAAACACTGCTCACCACGCGCCACGCAGTATTGCATGAAGATGCAATGGTCAACTTGCCGGTCGGCTTTACGTTGAATGGTTTCCTTATCGGTAAACCGCTCCTGCCAGCCACCTGTTATCATAAGCATACACTTATTTTATAAAAACACAATCAAGCCGTTCATAATTACAACTAACTTCGATAAATAAGCTTAGCTCGCTATGAAGATTTAAGCGACATATTGTGAAGCTTCGTAAAAAACACTGAAGTAAATGCCGTCTCGCGACGGCGTCTCTCAGACCTATTAATGAAGGTACTTCAACAATGAGCTTTATCATTAAAGTTTTCGATAGGCCCGTCGAGTCACTTAAATCTAAGACTAGCTCTAAAATGAGCTGAACGTGCTGCTAGAAGAACAACAGAATAAAACACCTGATGACAAACAAATATGGCAAGAAATAGTGCAAAAAACCTTTAGCAGTTCCATATATCTGAGGTGAACTAAGGAAGTCGTTTAGAAGCAGAAAGTGCAATACTACAGTTTCAGTTGTACGCTTTGAGAACAGATGCACGCAGAACCGTCATCTGCTTGGGTGGATCAGAAGAGACGAGCAATTGGGAGACACTGCCGTTCGGCTGAGGTTCGAGATCGGGGGGTGGTTCAGATGGCTCCTCACTGGCGGCTTCATTGCTGCGCTCAACATGCTTTCTTCGATGCTTCAGAATTGCCTTTAGTTCGACGGCCGTCGGAGTGTCATACTAAAAGTAGCAAACCTCAACAAGGATAGTAAACCCTGGAGTTAAGATGGAAGCCTACCCACTCAGGATTTTACATTTAGTAGCCGCGATAATGGGATTAATATCATCTTGTTCAAAATTATAGCAGCCTAACTGACAAAGTGATTTGTAGAATGGCACCCATTATGAGCCACCACGCTGTAATAATCACTGTAACCGACTTTATTAGAATTCGCTGAAGACCGCTGGAAAGTTGTTTCTGCTCATCAAATCCCTAAGAAAACCGCTAGCAGCCAGTGCATCTTATTGAGGAAGCAAGGACTAGGAGCGCCCGCAAAGCTAAAAAGCATAACAAATTAGCATTTCTTGGAGCAGCGAAAAAAAAAAGCGAAGAGCCGCAGTGAAAGTGGGTGCAGCTGTGACGCTGCTCTCAGTGAATTCAGATTCGAGTTGATTTCAACAACCTACCCCGGATTTGGTCTTCTGAAGTAGTAGCTGACTGTAAAGACGAGTTCCTTCTTCCCTTCCACAGACTTCGACCAATTTCTTTTTACCAAGTGCAAAGAGGTTGGCTCCATCTTGATCTTCCAGAATTTGATGAACCCTTAAAAATGGTGTAGTTGAAACAGAAGTGGCAAAAGAGTGTTTTGTTCACATGTTTAATTCAGTAGCGTGATTTGCAAATGTGAAAGACGTCTTCAAAACGACAAGTAAAAGGAGATCCGAAAACTGTTTAGCAAAATTTTGTTGAGGTCTATGTTCACCTTAACGCATTTGCTTTATCCGAAAGTGCAGTTACAGAGTGTGTGCCGAATCGGCTGGCGTATGCTTGTTGTTCACAGACTTCACATTCACCCAATAAGGATTTTAAAATAACTGAGCACTTCAACAGATCACTAATTAACACCTCCGATGAAGACACCTAATGTTTAAGTTGGCATGGACGGCAGCCCATATAAAAATTCCACGAGTATGTGAAAGCGGAACTGACGTAGAAACTTCACTGTTATATATGATCGACATATTTGTTTCTTCTTGTATGCATACGAAACGTAGAACTGAATGCTTTCGTGAAGGATGGAAGAGAGTTACTTGCCTATGATGAAGATAGTGCAGGATGAGTACACTTTGCAACGAGGATGAGCATACCTCGCAGGCTTACACTAACCAATCCCTACTAAACAACCATTGCGCTGAAGAGTGATGAGTCAAATTGTGTTGAGTCAAAGAGTGTTGAGTCAAAGAACGCAGTCAAATTGTTCCATCAAGGCTCAACCACCTCATATGTTTTGAGCCTTGATGGAACAATTTGACTTAGCACGCCATTTGAGGAAACCATCATCGATGGGATAGTGTTCGGCATAAAACAGTTGTGAACCATCAAAACGAAAAAGTGTTACTTCCAGAAATCACTACAGCGAACTCATTTCGGAAATTTATCGTTGAAAAATGCGCACTCATTTTTGGATCACACCTCGATTTGGATCACCGTCCGTGAGGCAACCAGGTGAGCCTGATTTTTATCTAATAACATATAAAGATGAATTTACAAAAAGGAGATTTTGGAAGAAGAACCACGCCATCTGTTCATCTCACTTCATGAGTCGGTCGCGATGCCTCGAACAATTCGTGAGCACTTCAAATTTGGTTGAGCCTTAACGTCCAAATCAACTGCTTGTGATCAGCTGAATGGGCTTCTGCAGCTCCGATCTGATTTCCTTAGATAAACCGAGTGGAGATATGTGGAGATCAAGGACTAACTACCCTACACACCACAAATGTCTCATGTCCCTTGAATGCTCACTGGTCTAGCACCGGCTGAAACTCGACTCCAACCACCTGCTAGCTGATAGTGATGCAACTTTCTGCACACTAAAGAACCGTACTCGCTAAATACTTTTTGCACTGCCAGTAGTGAATATTTCTGCAAAGCATTTCAAGATTAGATTCAATGAATTTCTCCCCTACTTTTGCCATACGGTTCCTGCCAACACAATACAGTTGTCTCGGAACTATGGCACCACTCTGCTGTAATATTGTAAGAGGAATTACAGTCCCCACTGAACATACGTATTTTGAACTGAACTGAATTAGGAGCCCCTTTAAAGGCGTTTAACGCAACCCCTATTCAAGCCTTCCATGCAAATTTACTTATGTACATATTTAAGTACACCACCCTGTTCAAGAGAGGTTAAATCGTGGCTGCATACGAAGGGTTTACAACACATAGATATCGTGCACTGCGCACTCACAGTTTCAATCAAAACTAACCATACGCTGAATCCCTTCTCAGTGAGCCAATTCTGAACTTCACTCGGTGACGAATTTTCGCTGAGAATAATACGGTCGGGCTTTGGCTTGTATTTCTGTTTATCGAGCATATTCTCTCCTCTGCGTTTCCCAACCGTTTCCAGGATTTCCTTCATGTGTTCCATTGGTGCTGCAAGTCAGCAAACAGTGCTCGTCGATACCATGCAAAACAATACGTTGAAACGATGCAAACTGGGAGTGTGCATATTCGGTGTAGATGAATGTCCCAACATAAAGCTTTTTTTTTTTGCGAGCAGGATATCCACAATTCACCACGTTTTTTGCATTTACGCTTCCGCGTGTCATTTCACGTGAACCCCTCTCCGCATTCAGATTGCTCCTAATAAGTCAACCATTCCATATCATTTAATATTTATAATTTTGCTGAGTACACATTACCGAAATCTGCATGCATTCTGGAAAAAGTTAAAGCGCGAAACGAACGCCGTCTTATGATGTCGAGGTGTGGCTGAGCTGATCTCGCCTCTTCATCGCCAACATTGCCGCCCACCTCTGACTGCTCACGAACCGTTTGTTCGTAGCTTCTTTCCTGTGATGAAGGAAAAAGTTAAAGCGCGAAACGAACGCCGTCTTATGATGTCGAGGTGTGGCTGAGCTGATCTCGCCTCTTCATCGCCAACATTGCCGCCCACCTCTGACTGCTCACGAACCGTTTGTTCGTAGCTTCTTTCCTGTGATGAAGGAAAAAGTTAAAGCGCGAAACGAACGCCGTCTTATGATGTCGAGGTGTGGCTGAGCTGATCTCGCCTCTTCATCGCCAACATTGCCGCCCACCTCTGACTGCTCACGAACCGTTTGTTCGTAGCTTCTTTCCTGTGATGAAGGAAAAAGTTAAAGCGCGAAACGAACGCCGTCTTATGATGTCGAGGTGTGGCTGAGCTGATCTCGCCTCTTCATCGCCAACATTGCCGCCCACCTCTGACTGCTCACGAACCGTTTGTTCGTAGCTTCTTTCCTGTGATGAAGGAAAAAGTTAAAGCGCGAAACGAACGCCGTCTTATGATGTCGAGGTGTGGCTGAGCTGATCTCGCCTCTTCATCGCCAACATTGCCGCCCACCTCTGACTGCTCACGAACCGTTTGTTCGTAGCTTCTTTCCTGTGATGAAGGAAAAAGTTAAAGCGCGAAACGAACGCCGTCTTATGATGTCGAGGTGTGGCTGAGCTGATCTCGCCTCTTCATCGCCAACATTGCCGCCCACCTCTGACTGCTCACGAACCGTTTGTTCGTAGCTTCTTTCCTGTGATGAAACGTTTTCCTCCACGGATCGTCTTTCTCGCTCCATTTCCCTTGCTTTACGAAGCTTCAGAGTGTTGATTTCATCGAGCATGGGTGGAGCCCTTGGGATTTCCTTGGTTGGAGGAGGAGGTGGCTCTGGGGTCGATATTGGCACTTCTACGTTCAGTGTTCGCGCCTGTTGCTGCTGCGCCAAATAAGTGATGTCGGATTGTACTCCAACATCGCTCACGTAATATGTCTCTGTAATTCTCTGTAGTTTAGGGTGACACTCACTCACTCGGAACCACCTAGCACACTAACCAACGACCAGAAATTGGGATGCCCGAATTAACGATGGCCTTGCTCGTAACTGTTCTGCACCTTTAAATATGCTGTTCTGTCCTTGTTCCAAAATGTTTATTGATGGGCGAGTTCAAGTGCAAAAAAAGAGAGGCTAAACTAAAAGCATCAAGCAAATTAGCCCACAGTACGCTAATTTGCTTGCTGCTTGAGGGAAACTGTACGGAACAGTTAGAGATAAGGATATAGGCAGCCTACACGGCCTTCTATGTAGGTGCCATGAGCTAATAATTCCTGAAAATACCATGACGTGGTCCGCAGGCAAGGTAATTTACAGAAAGGAATTTAAGTGCTTCCCATTACAACAAGTCGCGCAACTTACCTCTACGTGTGCCGCCTTGCGTTCCGGCAATTATCGATTATCTTGGTTCACTTCTACGACTGGCAGAAACGTTTTGAGTCAGGTAATCCTATCCCGCGCTAGTTTTGTGCCTAGCAAAAACATTCTGGAAAGGACGTGATCTTTGTTCTAAAAGTCTGCATTTGCATCAAATCTGTGTCTGAGGTGTGGCTGCAGAGTCTCACTTTGTAATGACTGAACCCACTGAATGCCTTATGTAACAGACATTCGCTGCTAGTCAAACATTTCGTCATTGGAGCCGTTCACGCTTGCTTTGTGACACATCTGGTGTGCTTACGCGCAGCCAATAGCTGTTTTACGCACGTGTTTATGGTAGAACGACGCCTGCAGCAGAATGCTACCGGGGCTCCATACTGTTATGCAGTGGCGGATGAACAGAATTTTTCCGGAGAAAATTCCGAAAACGAACTGCAACCGATGGGGTACGACGCCTTCGAGACGAGCACAAAACACAGCTGAACAAACGTGCCCTTCAGCAAACGAGAACGGTAGGGTCGCCCTCACCTAATTCACCAGCACTACAGGCAAACTCGGTTGCCTTTTGCTACGCTGACAGTTGTCATATTCCACGTCCAGTGAACTTCTTCGAAACTGGCGCTCCAAGCTCGTTCAGCATTACGTCAAGAAACTGCAAGCTCTTCATGACCACTTACAAAAAATTCCTTTGATTACAATACCCAGTCCGCGGAAAGTTCTACGCGATACGTGTATCATCCATCGAT
>JPKZ01002654.1:118354-147704 GCA_000803305.1 Toxocara canis | reverse complement strand
GGAGGAGAGGAGTGCCGACATTCAAAGAAATGCTACTTATTTTACCTTTTGCCAGTGAACTCCAAATTCAAGCTTTACGAGAAATTTGCGCTAGTTGCGCCCACTGCGCTTGGAGAAGCTCTTCCAACATGTCTTCATAAAACATCGGATACTTCAGGCTTTCCGGAAATTTTACGTATGTAACCATCTCCTCAACCTGCGACTTCGCTCGAGGTGGGACATTGTGTGCTAGCACCATTTTCGAAACTTCTAAATTACGAAGGTAACACTTCACCCCGATGTACCCTTCTTTCGCTCCCTTTTTTTGGGTCCGGTACAACATGACGGATTTGCCTTTTGGCCGAACTAAACATTTCCATGTTTTTTCTTTAACACAATCACCTCTTGAGTTGGACACCAAATGGAAGCTGTGAAAATTCCACACAAAAAAGTGGTCTTAATATGATGCTAGAGTGAGAAACGGATTGTCACAAAGCTCCGCCAATCCAGGAAGAAGTCGGTCAGCTCGGACTCTGGTAATTCGAAAGCACGAAGTACTGCACTTCATATTTACAAGACGTTGAGATGCGAAGAAATGTGACTTGTATGAGAAACACCGCGCAGTTCCATGTGTTTTACGTTTTTGATTTGCTACAGTCGCTAGTGTCCGTTGTCTTAAATACATCACACTACTTGACTTTTGAAATGGAGGTCGTTATGAAATGCTGGTCTACGAAATGGAAAGACATGAACGCCTCGCATTTCGCAGTGATCATAGATCAACCACCCGAAACTACGTCGTGCTGACTGCTTTTAGTGAACTGCAAGCATCCGTTCCGCTTTCGCCAGTTTATCTGATACTTGCATTGCATCGCTTCCAACAGTGTTCGGCGTCCGCATGAATGTTGTATGAAATGCAGTAATGTGACAAGTGGAGACAGACAGATGGCTAGACAATTTTATCAGTGGACTGTATAACTTAGACTTGCAACACACAAAATACAATTACAGAAGCATCATATCCAGTTGTCTTGAAAGAGCACAAATAAATTCTATACTTATCTTAAATGTTTGCAAGCGCACAAACAATGCAAAAATGCACCATCATAACGTGGAGGAGGAGTTTGTCACTGTGAGTGACGTAATTTTCGGCGAAATCTGTCCAAAGTTCCGAGCAGTGGGGAAAGGGAGGGGTACAGCAACACACTTTAGCTGGGCGGCAGCGCCTTGATGCGCAACTATTCAACCTGTGTGCCCACAGTACAGCAACACTTTAGCAGTGCCAGGACCATGCATAAGAATATGGCTTAGAACAGGATGTGAGGAACTGCGCCTCAGGTGGTCATGTTCTTGGAACAGAACACTCAAACGAAGACAACAGTTTCATTTGCATACAACGCTTGCTGGCGTGAAGAATTAAGGTAAAAAAGAACGGTGCTGGTCAATAGCTCAACTGGTGAGAACCCTCACGCCCACAGGAAAAGATCGGGTGTTGGAGCTCGCGATGTCCCCTATGTTCCCTCTCTCGTTCTCTGCCTCAGATCAAAGATAATGATTCCGGTTCATTCATGCAGAGCCGAGTTTCACTCAAGGAACTACCGAATTCACCCTGGTATTTTTGCAGAAATGGTAGGAGTTTAATTGTCCGGGTCTTCGCCTGCGTACCGGTGTAATTAGCACAACAAATCGTTTCGATGATGGTGAGCATCACATGGAATGGAGTGGACGAGAAGAGTGGCATGCATAGGTAAGTAGTGTGGGCGTGTTGAGAGACGCGCCGATTAAACTGCTTTGCCGAGGTTTAGCATTACCAATTAATCCTTGAAGGCCATATCGAAAGTTCGGAAGGTTGTCATTTGAGTTGATTCCCTGACTCGAAACACAGAGACAACGACTTATTCATCGATAACGAATTAAACCACGGTCACAAGGTAGAATGTGACTGCTGCGTAACAAACGTTAACAAGCCCAAAAGATTCTCGTTTCGGCTCAACTCTCGGCATATCTGGTACAGCGACTGCTTTTGGCAGAACACACCTGGTTGATGAGTTAGGCACAGCAACACGTTCACCGGCGTACCCGCATTTTTCGGATTGAAAAAGTGCTTAGTAACGACTTCAGTGGTGCAATAGATATTGAAAACAAAAGCAAACGATACTTCACACAGAATAAGACGATTTCTTGTCTTTTCTTTTGCTGAAAGAATGGAAATTCACTTTTCGAAGAATCCATTGAGCAATGAATGAGAATTTGGAGGCAACAGATCCCTCCGCCTTCTCTCTCTCGAGTACGCCAACGAAAGTGTTAAATGCAATCAACCTGCAGACTATGGTGATGAACGGAGTAATAAAGTAGAAGACGCGACGCATCTACAAACTAATATTGTCAGAAAAAGCAATAAAATGCCTTAGCCGAACGTAAGTCGACCATAATCGACTACTGTTAGTGAGCGATGCAATGCCAAGTATATTCCTGGCCTGAGCCAATGTTAGTAGGAGAAAAAAAAGGTGGTGTGTTAGGTTATTACGACGAGGAAGTTTCTTTTTTTGGGTCAGCAAACGCGTCGAAATCACGATTCTGTCGACCGTGACGCAGTGATGCAATTAAACCGCCGCTAGCTTTACCCAATTTGGAGAAAATGGACAGCTTGGTGCAATGCTAACACTGCCAATTCTAATGCAATGAGTGTGCGGCATTTAAATGTGTCGAGAAAAAAAAGACGCCGAACAATCGCAAAAACAAACGGAAATAGGAAACATGCAAAAAACACTGTCGGGTGATAACCACCCTCTCGGTAAAAAAGTGAGCAACTCAGGTATCAGATAGTAGATGAGAGTAGTACAAAACGATCTGCTACATCACCATAAATAAAGTTCAACGGTCTTGGCGAAGGCACATCCTCAGAGGCACTAAATTTTAAACATGTATGTCAACAACGAACAATACAACGCAGAGGAGAATTCCGGTAATCGTCATAACTGCTTTCATAGAGGTGACGGAAAAAATTTCCGAAACGCTTTCAAAATATGTCCGTACAGTCATGCACTCACAGTCACAGCGAAATATGACTAGAAATACCTAAACTCTCCTCGCTTGCCTTGCCGCTGCTTTATGTATTCAGGCGTGTCATCACTCATCATACCTGGACGAGGACTCAGCGATGATCCCTGATGCAGAGACGACGCAGACTGCGCAGCTGCAATCCCTGAACGGTCCTGCAAATATGTAATCACTTCCACAACTAATATAAACTTTACAAAATCATACCTCGGGGGATTTAGCTTTTTAACTAGCCAAAGGCTAGGCAATGTGAAAAAGGTGTGAGGTCATGTGTGGCCAAACATGGAACCAGACACGACGGCGAATTGAAATTAAGAAAAAACTGCACGCATTGGCATGTCCAAGGGCGAAGAAAAACTTGAAGGACAAATAGGCTCGACATGGCTTTTACAAATTCCTGTCTCTACAGTGGATGACTGAATTCGTGGAGAAAACCGTGCTGAACACAGAAAGAAGCAGTGAATTTGAAGGCTCCCGAGCATATCTAGGCCTCAGTTTGCTGATATTTTACCCAACCATTTAAGAAAATTCATTAGGTCAAAAGCCAGCTTCTCAACAGTTGTTTGTGATAAATGCTGTTGGCTATTAGTCGTCACGATATCACCTCCGCGTACTCCCTCTCTCCTCCCCATTCCCTATTCCACTTTCAATAGCTTATGCGTTTTGAACAGCTTTCTCAGTGTTTTTGATTCCCTGCCTTAAGGATGAGAAATCAGAAGTGGCAGTGCAGGAATGCAGCAAAATGAACATAAGCGTACGCGCAGAAGTGAATAACTGCACAGTATGAACAAGTAGCAGTAAAGTAACGCCCAGTAAGTAGAAAAAAAAAACGCATTTACAGCACCGCAATGCCGCCATAAAAACTAGACATCGAAAAAAAAAGCTGAAAACAACATTTAGAGCCAGCAACCCTGAACTAGTATCACGTAAAAGTTACGAACGCGAAAGCCATAGTATATTAATCTGCCAGCTAGAAGGGAGGACAAAACATCTAACCGCTGCATGCAGCGAGGGGTCCTGAGGAGGCAACGAACGTGGCGAGATATCACGGTCGATCTGCACAACGGAGAGAATTGTGTGCGGTACGTAGCCCACTCGATGGTGAACATTGGTGCACTCCCACCAATTCTTACTGTCGTTTAGCACCTGAAATCACACATTTTCACAGGCACTACGTATCATAAAATGCTTTCATCTATATTTCATTCCAGCAACATAGACAATTTTTTGCAGCTCATCTTATAATTGAGCATTCAATACTACTGTTTCAAGAATGCTACGATATTCCGAACATTTACACCAACGCCGATAGCGTCCAACTGGAAATAAAAACTAATCAAATCTGGAGACAACATACTTAGGCATACCTGCTCGTAGCCTGCTTAAGGAATCCAGCATATGAATTAGGCTTGTTAGTGATCAACTCACGCAAGCGATATGATACAGTCCATTTTTTTGAAATCCATTTTTTTTCCATTCGCAAAAGGAGTCGAAACTGAGACCGCTTAGCGTGCATTTAAAGAGTGTACTAATTCACTGAGCATTACAGTCGTCCGGATTAGCAGCGTAAACAGGAAACAGAAGCGAATCTCATCCATACTTCTAGATATTCTCCACGTGAGACCGTTAGCTCCTTCGGATTCTGGGCGACTCTGTCATAGGTTACTTGGACTAGCTTCGCCCTTCGTGCCACGATATCGTCAAGGAACGCCTTCTGCCGTGGACTTTGGTCGGGCTGAGGAATGGGACCAAGTGGTAACATCATGCCTTGATCACCGTTTATTTGAGTCGAATACTGTGCCGGCCGTCGCCCCACTGCTGGCGATTCCTGACGTGACCTTAAAACGCGATAAAGCATTATACAAGTCTAAATGGCTATCCAGAACTAGTGTACAATAAGCAGCAACTTTTATTATACTTTAATACCGCATGTTTTTATAGCAAATCTCTGTTCTAGCAAATCGCACATGTGTTTGTAGTGCTTGTACCAAACACTGTACAGGCAAGAAAAGTGCAGCATGCACGACTTACTCATGTCTGGCTGCATAACTGCTGGCCATAGAGCGCTGTTCTGCTTCCTGAGCCATCAGCTCTTTCTCCGCGGCAAGCCTCTGCTTTTCCTGGCTGAAATAAGTTGTGTGCATATCGTGCCGATAATATGTGTTGCGAGTCTCTGAATCTGATTACAATGACGTTTTCCACATACTTATGCAAACTGCGAATCAACAATACCTAACGATATGAACTGCTGTGGCTAAATCTGAAGAGCTGGAGCAATGAACAAGTGAAGACAAAACTCTCGTAACTGACGCCCAACAGCCATAACTTTAAATGCCTTTCCCAAGGCAGCCACGTAGGAGGTCGTACGCGCAATATGAAGCCCAGTTTCAGAGGTAACAAGCAAGCTATTGGAAAAGTATTGAGGAATGAGAACGAGAACACAAAGGTGACAGAATGTGCATCATTCTCCTGGCTACCCTGCAACATCGTTATCCTACAAGAATAGCAAACACATTTGGACCTTGAAAATACGAAGAGAATTCTAAATTTACCCAAACTAAAAGAGTGCAAATTGTCACGCCTTCCGATAAACGCAAAAACTTCTTCAAGCAAAAGCTTATTCGGTGATTTACTGCACGACTAACTGTCACTGATAAAAGCATAAAATGACAAAGTAGCTATTCCTGTAACCTAGGAATAACAACTTGTCCAAGTTTTCTTAGAAAAAAGACGCACTTGATACGTCTCTCGTCCTCCATGAGTCGCCGTTCTCGTTCAGCGATCTTTTCTCGTTCGAAATCCAAACGCTCCTTCTCAAGGGACATGCGGTCGAGGTCTACATTCAACTGCAAAAAAATTTTTTTTCTCGTGAGTACCGCAATCGATAGCAAATATCAATCAACATGAGATAAAAGCAGTAAAAGAAAAAAGCTATTTTGGCATAGCCATCCCATACAGCATCAGTGAGTCGATTGCCAGCAAAGACATTCACCACCTCCTCTGCTCGAAATCCAACCTCACTTTAGCTGATGTGAACATTCTGCTGCTATTCTTCGAAACAAACCACAAAAACTTCAGATCCCACATTATAATCAATGAAACCGAAATAGAGCTGAGATGGCGATTTTGTTGACAGAGGCTTAGCTTTATTTTCAGACCGAAAACAAGACTTAAAAAGGGCGAACAGTGCATGTTGATGAAACTGTAAAAGCATAGAAGAAAAACAGAAAGAGAAACGACGAGTTTTTAGCATTACTGGAGAACTGAGCCAGCTAACCTAAGATGATGCATCGAAATGAAAAATTGGATCGACTGGGCAGCAAATTATAAATTTATCAAAATTTGTAACAAACGCTTAATCCGACACACACGATTGCAGCGGCTACTTTCCAGACAACCAATGAAGATTTCGGCAATTCAAATGAAAGCGATACAGCAGTGGTAATTTCTTTTTATGAAGAAGGCATAACTAGCTGCATTTCAAAAAAAATGACCGTCTAAAATCAGAAAAGATTTTCTACAAATTGTTACAATGATCGTAATTCATGAAGCACAACTGAAGTTTCAAAAAAAGCACGCCGTTACCTTGAATATATATCTAACTTTCAAACTTGAGGCAACTTGTAATAAAGATCAAACAAAAACTTCGCCACTGAGAGAAAAAATATGGCTTGGCAGTGCGCAACTTACTTCATTACCAGTTTTAAGGAAATCAGTGTTCTAGCAGGCCATCAATTTCGGAATTTTCTAGCATGCATGTTTTGCATGCATCTTCACCGGGCGAAAGAAATGCAAATTTTGTAAGCCATCAAAAAATTCTGAAACATTATGCATTTGCAGAGATGGAACAACTATGAAACAGCACTTGCTCACCGCATAAAGTTAATAAAATACAGCGCGATCCCACACCGATTTCGATTATTAATATACATTCGAATAATAATATTGGTCGCGTTTTGGGTGGCTGGAAGTAAAGTTAGCATCATCACCTTTTAGATGCTTACTAGACTGCAGTGAAAACTGATTTTCAATTATCAAAAATAGCAGAAGGCATCATATTCAAAAAAGATGCAGTCATATCCCAAGCATAGGCATATATTTCAAAGGCATGGCAAAATGAAAGCAACTGACATTGTCGACTGAACGGTCGCGGATTGGCGGTTGATGTGGATAAGCGTTCTGGGTTTGGGGTGGTGGCGCACTCACTCCACGATGTATGGGCTGAGGCTGCGACATGTAGCGGCTATAGCCTTGTGACACTGTGGGTTCATAGTTGTCTGGAGGACCGTACGGGGCATATCCATCGAGAAACACCGGCCGATACGGCTTCGGCAATGGACCTATCCAGTCTTCCCTAAATAACAAACTTTCAGCTGCCCCTCAACGCAGTCACGACCGTAAATGAATTTCATGAATGAATTCAACTTCACTGACACAAAATTTGCTCTGCGAGGGAGATACCAATTCTTTCAATATTTTTGCACCGTTTCGAAAACCCGTCATCCTCCTCAATGTGCAAAACCATTGAAAACAACGAGGCAATCCGAAGATTTGATCACGATGGGTTTTGAGAAATGGTATTGCCAATTTTGCCTACGTTGGTCCAATAAAACCAACTTATTTTTTCAAACCAAGAATTACGGACAAATTTCTAGACCAATTTCCGATACTGATATTGGGAATGCGATCTTTCGCTCATAGTTGTTGCGTTTTGCTGAAAACTGGTACTTGAAGATTTTCAACGGAGAAACGGGTAGAATGACTGACAACTGCAAAATTGTTCCAAGATTTGACTTTCCCCATCCTCGACATACTGTAAACCAACAAATATTTATTTCATCAAGCTTAAGGAGCAGCTCTCTTCTAGATAACCTTTCTAGTATTAAACACATGTTCCATCATACGCATTCTCGTATACATCACTGTTCTTTAGTTGACCCGGCGGTTGAAAACAAAAACTCGTACAGCATGGCACTGGCATACCCGGAGAGCTTCAAAGTTTGATCAAGAATGGAGATCAACATACGGCGGTATTCTCCATGCGTCACCAAGCGCCATCCAAACATCAGATTCCTTGCTTGTCAAGCAATTCTGCATCAGTTCACGAGACTCTCTTGATAGCAACGGAGAGGTTACCTTAAAGATACAACTGCCTACTCACAGATGCGTCGAAACTCGAGGGGATGCGGGGATGCCGCCAAACTCACCACACTGTCAGGGTTGCAGAAATGACAAAAAAATTGAGAAAAAAAAGTGAAAACTTGGTCTGCAAAGCGAAATGTTTTCTAAACCAATAGTCTAAGAGGTTCTTAGGGTCTTGCGTACTGCCGCTCGCAACATACTGCCCTTTGCTAGTTTTTAGACGACTTGATACAGATGAATCACCCCTTCCACTCCATTCCTCTTCGAGTAAGCATTTCTCGCGTCCGCAGGAGCCTCTGTGAAGGCACTGAAGAGAGGAGAGGGGGAGGACGGAAGGGAGTTCGCGTTCCAAAAGTCACCCAATGAAACGAGGAAACTTTGCGAACGCAACCTCTCCCCTCTCCCCCTCCTCTCACCATTGGGAAACTAGCAGTTGATAAACGCTCGTTTTTCGCCGGAGAGCGTCCTTCCTGTAGTTCATGTCAGTGTGCCTCTCAAATGCATGGTTTAAACGTTTTTTCTGCCCTTTCTAAAAAGAAAATGAACACCCCCAAGCCCAGTGCAAATCGAGCCTCGAGAGTGGAATGAAGCGGTAAGGGAAAACTCTTGCGAGGAAAGGGCTGTTCGATCTGGAAATTTCGAGAAAGGAAGGGAAATTTCGGGAGTTCAGCCGAATCCGCGATGGAGGCCTCGTGAGTTAAAATCAATGTCATATTTCTTCGGATTCCTTAAGAGGCGGGAGTGAATTTCACCGCCGAACTCTCCCTCAGACTCCATCAAATCAGCAGCTCCACCTTTCAGACCTCAACGACCCCAGAAACTATAGCAGCCGCACACAAGTCGACTCTCAAAGTGATAATCGATTTGCGCGAATCCATATTGAAGGAAAAACTCCACGGCCGCGTTTTTAACGCTGCGACTCTTTCTGTGATAGATTCTGACAGCATACGTCCCAGTCGAAGACTGCGCCAGCTCACTTGAGTAAAAGATTACCTGCGGAGCAATATTCCTGCCGAGGCCCCAATGGCATGCGTCGAGAATTATCGTGAGTGGAGTGAATAGAAAATGAAGCAGCTCAGGTGCGTTCGGTTCATGAATATGATTTTTTAGTTTCGCCTACAATATTGTACCTTTATCATACACAAACCATTTTATCGTAAGAGCCATGACACTCAGCCTATACCGAAATGGAGAAACGGATGAAATGAAAAAAACGCGACTGCCCCTTTCCCCAACAAACATGGAATGGAAAAGGAAGTGAAGAAAAATCGCAATTACTGTATCAGAGGTGGCTTATTTGAGCTGGCTTATTATTTATTTGAGCTGATTCAGATGTAGCACAGGTCGACCTCTTAGGGAAGACCCTACTATAACAAAGTTCATGACTGTATTCAAACTTCCCAGGTAAGAGCTAAGAGATCTTTCAGGTCAACTTCATGTAGTTCTGCTAGAGAAGCTGGGGTGGACTTCTTACTTTTGTTGGAAAACTGTCTAAAAATTCCAGGAAAAATTCCAGATTTTTGTTTGACTATCATACCATACGACCCAGCCTGCCGCGCATGTGCACAAGGATCTTTTCGGAACGATTATTTTGCTTAGTTATGACCCTAAAGTGGAGGCCGTTTACCAAAGGAGCCTCTAAATAAGTTTCCGAATTTATCGACATCCTTGAAGCCATCACAGTTAATGTTGCGCACGGTCCTCGTATTCCCTCATCAACCATAACCCCTAATATCCTCACCATCCTTTGAGGCAACCGCCAGATATGGGATGGAAGTAGACGTGAATAATAAACAAGAGAAATTTAAATTATCATTTCAGAACAAAGAACAATATCATTTAAATGAAGCGAGAATTCAACGCACAGCAATGTAAAATACAGAAAGAGACGCCGAAACTAACGAGCAAGTTGAAAGAGAGCTTGAACTTTTGTAGAATATCAACGAATTCGATTTCGGCTGGCAGTTGGGCACGCATCTGAAGGATACCACTCTGCGGGTCCACCTGCGCACTAGTGGATGAACCACGTTTTTTCTGCACGGTGCGAAGGCGATGTTGCTGGGCCTCGAGCTCCTTCTGTGCGATAGCTGCCGATTGGATTCGCGCCACGAAACGCTCTATATCGTCGAAACAGCGATTAAGAGTGTTCTACAACAAAGCTTTGTCATTCATTTGCTAAGACCCACAAAAGGAAGGGAATTTGCTTTGTGAACATGAACGAAATTTTTTTGCCGATGTTTTTGTAATATTCACCCAGTTTCAACGGAATGTAGATCATCCTGTACAGACTGAACGGCTAATACTTGTAAAGATGCAGGATCAAGCCTCAAACATAATGTTTCAGTGTCACGTGTTTCAGCGACACATAAACGCCTCGTTCTGCTGCAGTAATCTTTTTTTATAAAGAGCTTCAGATGCCTTTATTCCTCTCTTCCCTTACAATTTATCGAATAAGGCATATAAACCTTTCTAATTGTTTCTTATACGACAACATGCATTGGTATTAAATTATTACACAATTTGGAAAAGTTGCGTTATGAATTTTCGAAGTGCAAACACCAGAAACTAACTCGTGGGACCGAGCTGCATTGAAACGCGTTCAAATATGTGCCCAGTTTATCGGCGAATTCGTCACACGCCTCTATGTGCAACTGGTTACCTCCATACTCCCCCACTCATCCATCCAAAAATGAACTCACAGCTAATGGCCACCAGCTGATATGTTCTTTCAGAGTATCCGTGACATAATTTCATGCTGTTATATTTACTTACCACATCTCTTTCAAAGTATTCGCTGCTATCGGAGCTTGCTGAAGCATCGTCGCGATATCCACGTGGACCTGCACCTAAAACACTAACTGGTTCTACCCATAACAATTCGAGGGCATATGGAGCAAGCACCAGAAACGACCTGATATAACTTAACGCGAATAGTTTTCCGAAGCTCACGATGTAGCAGCAAACGATGCCACTTCTTCAATTCCAGCCTGAGCCTAGAAAACCTTTACACGCTAAAAGCCGAAGAGGACTAAACTTTCCTACCCATAACATGTAAGCAGATTCAAGGTCTTGTTCTCGAGGGCTCCATCAGTTCGGGTTGGCGAGTGTTCGTTTAGGCTTTTATTGAGATTTTTACATCAAATGACGCATAATGATCAGCATACTTTATATCAATGAAGTTGTCTGTCGCATTAGGAACTGCGCATTTAAAAACAACGCCAAAATGAGTTCAGCTGGTGCCCGTTAAATGCCGGTTGATTTCGACCATTTCCCAGCGACAACTTTAGAGGAAACTCGAGCATTACGCACCAACAGGCGGTGGTGCGCCATAAACAGGCACTTGGCCGATAACAAATCCTGTATCTCGCCGGCCTGTGCGAACACGTTGATACTGTCCTGTCAGAAAAGCACGCATATCCTCAACAACGTCGTTTGCAGAAACCCGGTTGCACTGCAATAAGAAGAGCTCATTGTTTAATATTAACGCAGCACAAACGTAGTCAACAGTTGACTCTAATACTGTTCATACCTGTCCAGTAGCCGAAAGTTCGATATATATACACATGCAGATGGTTCCACACAAGCTAAAAGTGCTCGGTAATCTGGCTACACACTAGTTGTGAATTATGTAAGAAGGAAGATTAACGGCTATTTATTTATATTACTGAACCAACTAAAGCTGAAACTAGTGTTGCAAAAGCACTTTTATTTGTAATCTGGGCTTGATCTACATTAAGAATTTCATTCCACTGTGTTATGGAACAGGAGAACCTGTTCCACTAAGACTTATTAGCAATGATCGATTTCAAAAGATCGAGAACCGATCTAATGGAAGAGACACTATAAAAAAATTAATAGTGAGCAAAACATGGACGAGAAGAAACCTAATACCGAGCAGAAGAGATGAATGATGGGAATAGCGAGAACCTGAAAAATGTGCATTTCGGTTGGTGCGACACTTCTACCACGTCGCTTGTCCTCTTGAACAATAAAGAGCAAAATGTTGTTGTAGACATCTCGAGGATCAGTGGAGAGGTGCGCACTCGGGTCGGTGACCAGCTCCATCGGAAACTGCTCCACGAGATCCTTAACAGAAGCAACCGCTTCACTACTTCTGATAATCCTTATTTCATTGCTCGTACTACAGGTGAGTTAGGAATGTCCACTGTGAATGATCAATTCGATAGAGAGCTGTAAAACAGTGCACTTCGTTTCCGACCACCATCAAGCCATAATAACTACCACTCTTCGGATGGTAGTCAGAAACATGCCTTATTGAATCTCTTATTTCAAATCATTATAAATACTGGTTACGAATAATTATAGACTTTCCCTGTGGTAAAGCTGGAAAGCATGGTAGAAAGCTGCCATCGCATATAGCTTTCACAATTTCAGCTAAAACTATCTAATTCGTCCCATAAGTGATTCACAGTGAAGTAAAGAACGTTTAACCACTTGGAACCATTTCTGTCTCGGCCGCGATCAAACAGCTGCTCTTGACGCACATTACGAAACGGTGGCAGAGCGATTCGTTGCAACCGAAGCTCTTGGCTCCGACTTCCCCAACCCAATTGGGGTTGTGGGTATTGCACCTGACAGCTGTTATTCGTCTAAGCAACCTCTCAGCTTAGTTATTTTCTACACGCCACAAGCCACCCAGGAATGATCACAAAAATTTCGTTTACCAGCCCTTGCAAGCTTACGCTTACCACTGCAAAATTTAACCACGGCGATTTCTCTGGTTGGGAAGCTGAAACTCACATGAACAAGTACAAACAAACATAAACATAAATGCGCATAGGCACGACCTTACCATGACGCACTTTTGCGAATACAGAAGAGCTAAGTTATCAAAATTATGAATCATTTTACGTTTCAGTTCCCGTGGGAATGTTACAACGTTGAAATCGTACGTTTGACAAGAGCAACGATGCCACAAAAGTAAAACGTAAAGAAAGAACAACCACACTGAGACACAAATAAATGGATCGCTGTCGTATATGTGACAGGATACTTTGATGCAGCAGCTGCCGCTTGCTGTTAAACTCCAATTTCCAGGAGCTCACCAACAGTCGTCAACCAATGAGACGTCGTGTGCTTTTTTGGGGTGATTTTCTCACACCGTTTTATGGTGTGATTCGTTGAAATCCTATTCAGCATTTACAAACACGTGTCACACAATGCTGAATTAAACCAATATAAGCCGCCCTCATAGACAATCGAATGCCGTAACACGGAGCCAGTGGACGACGTGCAGCAGCACGGCTACGGTAAGACGCTTCCTCACTTCCATTTGCTCTATTTTCGAGTTTTGAGGTATTGCAGCTAATTAGCCAACGATAGACATCATACCACACCAATGGAGTCGAGTAGAATTGTGCACAAAACGCACTGCACTATCCACACACATCTCATTTCAGTAGGTGTTAGTCTTCATTAAAGATTGTTTTTTTTTAAGTTCACTGAAACTTCTTATGCCAAAACCCCTGTTCGGCTGAAACACTACCAGCGGTGTGCTCATATACGTGGTAGCACTAGTTCGACTGAAAATGAGGAAATAGTTAAAGAATTGGCAACTGACTCCATTTTCGTCCTCGACGGAAACCATATTCGGCCGTAATCTGAGTACCATTGGTTGTGCCCAAATGGCGCTGTTCTTCTCGAGTTGCTTCAACTTCCGTACTCCATCTGAAGGGAACTGCAGGCCAAATTCTCTGCCAACGGCGAACGTTGCCAGATGTTCCACCCAGTACGAAGGACTGTCGCTATCCAATATGCTGCTTGCATGACGTCTACCTAAAAAACGACATTAGCTGTCATCATCTCGTTGTGCCTCATAACGCAACGTATTGTTTTAAAAATACCGCCTACCTCTGAGCAGTAAACAACGCATCGAAACCAACTGACCAATATTTCATAAGAAAAAACGTTGTGGTAAACAAACCAGCCTGAAAAAGAACCCCGAATAAAGCTTACTTATAAGCAACCAAAACCGATAGCGAAGAGCGCTGCTAATAAAATGATTCGATACTTCTAAAAAGTTAAGCTCTTACTTTCCTCAAGTAAAATCGTCTATCAGCTACTGTATATTTCCAAGCAGTTAAGAACTATCGTCTGAAAGGGCGAAATTTTTCCCCTCTCCCTCTCTTCCCCTACCCTCACCGCTCCAAAAAATTGAATGAGCTGTATTCATGAGTTTTCATGCATCGTATGAGGTACGTATGCAAACTGGAAGGGACTTTCGAAGCGGCAAGAAGGCGAACGTATTTTCGTTCAAACATTAACCCGCTGAAACCTCCGTGAAATGTAAGTCTTACTGTTTACTGTCAAAGTGTCCATAGCGCCGTTGTACTGTTGCGGAGGAACTCGACTAAAAGATGACATAACTGGCGAAGGTGTAGCTGAGGAAACAGACGCGCCTCCACCCCGTGAGTAGTAGTACGAACCGGAAGCTGAAGGATGTCTTGAGCTTGTTGGATAGCCACTGAAATGCGAAAAACAAATTAGAAACACAGAAAACAACGCTAAACTCTCGCAACATTATGTTAAAAACTTCACATTAAATAGTTCGTATCTTAGCTCCTTCAGATCACAAGCGCTGATTGTTGGATCGACCCGGCGATGGCTCGCTTAATGACAAAAAAAAGCAATGCAGTATTATGGAATTCCGAACAACAGGGCTCCCACAAAGACTAAGAATGTAACAGATGCTAGCAAAAGGCCAATTTACTCGTTCCAGCTTCCTCAAATCAAAGAACTAAGGTAATATATGAGGTTTTCCAGCATATTCGATGAGTACATAGTAGCAAATAACGAAAGACTATTGTTTACAAATGTAATAAAATCCGAAAGAAAAGAATTCACGATTAAAATGTTATGAGGACAGAAGGCATGGAAAAAAATGCGTTTTGGAAAATTGAACTCGTCAGAAGTGCAAAAATAAAATGTGTTTTGATCGCATAAATATCTCGTACCCATATATATGTATATATGTATATATATATACGTATGTACATATATATATATATGTATACATATATATATGTATACACATATATATATGTACATACATATATATATACATGTATATATGTATATATACATGTATATATGTATGTGTATATATATATGTATATACATGTACATGTATATATATAATGTTCCAGGCTATCTGCAAATTCGTTGCGGCTGAAATAAGTAGGCACTTTGGTGAAAAGAATTGCGCAATTTGTAAACGGCTTAAATCGAAACATTGCAAATAGCGGAAAAATATTGTTTGCATTTTCTTCGATATCTTTTTGCGTCGTGTTCGCTATTCGTTTCTTCGATATCCTTTGTAAACATTTGTTGTGGCAAAAATTTTGCTCTCAAAATCTTTTCATCTTAAGCCATTCCTCGAAAATTTTCTGTCTAGAAGTTCTCGTTTAATGGTTTTTCTTGATTTTTTTTCCAGAATCGATATTTTTTTTGCTTTGAGTTTTCTTTGCAAAACTGCCTATGGTTAATTCTTCCTCATACCTCAGGATACCTCATACTTAAGCCATTCCTCATACCTCATACCTCATACTTCAAAATGGTTCTTTGATATTTTGAAATGTGACTTATAAAAGCTGATCATTAAGACATGTGTTTATATATATATATATATATATGTATATATATGTACATGTATATATATGTATATATGGCAACCGCTAACGCACAAACGACACTATATTGAAATGCCTTCAGTGTTATCTCATCTGCTCGACCATGCCATAGGGTGGCACATTATGCAGGCGAAAATCCTACGCCCTTTGCACAAACCAAAAATAACGTGTCATGTTTGCGCTCTCCCATCACATGCGCCGTGCAGTAATTCAAAAATCAGAGATGCGTAATCAACTAAAACGCAGACGATCGCACATGCAATAACACTGATGCGCAATTAACAATTACTGAGCAAATAATATTAGTGAAGTGCCTATATGATGAACTGCAGACCTACGTTTGAAAAGCTATAAACACAGCAGGATGCAAAAAGCTGCGCCCCTTGCTGAATGAATTTATCAGCACAGTAATGCCTGTGAAGCGTTTATAAGCCCCATAACGGGTTTAAAAACAGATGCAAAGATCTGAAGTCTTCTAAATTGTTCAATCACATCAATCACATTTGTTTCCGCTTTAGCGCACACAGCTTCATTCATTAAGCTTAGCCCGCCCGCACAATCTTCCCAGGCAGTAGTGTGCTGCTGCGACATTTTCGCAACATGCTCCTTGTAGCTGGTCAGCAACGAATACGATACCGTTAAGAACATATTACTGGAGAAGTGACAGGACAGTGCAGTAGTCTTTCGAGCAACTCAAACTGGAAGATTTCCGCAATGAACAGAATTTTCGGAATGTTGTATGCGAGAGAAAAAGAACCGGATGGCGAACCATGAACTTGATAAGAGACGAAAAGAAATAGAAACATCAAACTGAGCGGCGGGAAGGAGCTAGCTGAAGGAAACAAGGGTGGGGTGTGGTTATCACATCATCACACCGTCAATTCGCTTGACCGCGGTTGCACTACTGCGTCCTGATACGATCGTACTGCCCTTGCGCATACACACGTTAATAGTCGGTCTCCCCCAAATTCCAATGACATTCCTTTTATATGTATAATTTTTGCGCTGGTGACTCATTCGTTAATTGTGCATCCGAATGCCTACGGACCTAAATTTTGTATACTACTGCTTTTTTTTTCAATCTTTCGGCGAAAAATTTGCGCAGCCAAACAGTTCGCGCCATACTCGGTCATTTTACTCTGGTTTTCTTTCCGCTATGTGCAATCTTTTCCGTCATTTCTGATATTCCGCACTTTGACATGTCTATGCTAATCGACAGTTCCGCATAGTATGACGCAGGGCGTATGTGCTGAGGGGTGACGGAAGGACAGGCGTAAAGACTGTTGTCATGTATGGTTAAGTATGCCACTAAATACCTCTAATAATTCAAACGGCGACTGTGGTTGTACGATTCACACTTTCCGAAGGATATGCTGCTGTTTCCCCCAATGTGCCCAACCGTCAACACACTGGTGCAGCTACAGCAGGCAATGAAGAAGCATGGTAAATTCCAGGTAATAAAAGATTTTCACGAGCACCTAACTACAGCAATTTAATTATCCTCAGTCAAAGTTTACAATATTACGTTGTTCATGTTATATCAAAGCAAGATTTTCACATATAAAAAGTATCGTGGACGTCTACAGCAGATGCTTTGGCCGGGGCAGTCAAAAACGAAATCTTTATAGGTCCGCTCACAGAAGTTGCAGTGCTGTGCTCTAACGCAACAAAAAAAACTGCTCTATGGCAGACCAAGAAGATCATGAAAAAAAAAAAATGGATGGAACAGATTCACAACTGAGCTATGATATTAGAAGAAACGGAGTACAAAAGAGGGAGAATAAAGATAACAAAATCGAACAGAACCAGAGAATGGCTACCGTGCATCTCGTTTGCACGGTTTTTGAAGTGAAGTCCTGGTCAAAAAAACGGAATCCTGTCACGGCGCAAGTTCTCTGCGAGAAGACTGCCAATTTTTCGCTTGCCATCGGGTGCCTTTCGCACGCTTTCTGCATGAGATCCTACTTCAAAAATTTTCGGTATGAAACATAACGTTTTTTTTCCGTTTCGGATTCCCTTTATTTTCCTCCTTCTTCACCCCCCGCCTAACCTTATATTTATTTTCCTCCCTTTGTACCATAAGAGATGTATATGCTCTTCCCCAATAAGCATAGCAAAAAAACTGAGCATGCCGTGGGTGGTCCTATCTCGTTTCAAACTCACTTATACAAAGTTCTATCGGCAAACAGAAATTCCAAATTTATGAGGCTCCAGACACGGCAATGAAGCGACTCATAATAGAAATAAGATCAAAACACAAAAATCAGTAACACCTCTGATGCCTCAGTCCGTGAAAAACTATTACTTCGTTGGCGCTCTTCCTCTCGTTATATTCGAAACCAATGGGTGAGCTGAATAGCAAATGCGAGCATTATCATCGTAGAAGAGAGAAAACTGAAATATCTCAGTGAAATGAGGGTGGCTGTATGGTGGGACACCGCTGTAAGGATCTGTTACACTCTATGAAGCTCGCTCTTTATATTAAACAAGTGCAGAAGTACAATCGCCTAGCTACAGATGGGATACTTGACCCCGTAGATTCACTTACTGGCATGAAACTTTAAAAAAAAGGAAAGCAAGATAGGGAAAACAACATCAGCTGTGGGCGAAAATTGTGCTGAAAGCAGTGGTCAGGCACCAAAAAAGATTTTCAGTGCTCACAAATGGGGTGACAAGAGATTTTGCACTGCCAATAACAACATTCCAAAGTGATTGATAATTTCATGGCAGACGCTTCAAACCACAGAATCTTGCCACGTATTCCTAGATAAACGCCGAATTTTCGTCGAAGGCGAGTCAAGAAACGCATGGCATTTATTCGTCGTTCAGTCTGCTCTGCAGAGAGAGAATAAGCTGGATGATGAGACCTGAGCGACAAAAAACTCATCAAAACGTTTGCAGTACACTAGCAAAACAAGTAAACGGATCTAAATTGAAAACTGTTCTGAATGCACTCCTAGGCAGGATACGCACAAACACGATGGCCTGGCAGAAACTCACACAGACATAGCGGAACATTTCTAGAACGATGAAATTTCCATTCACTCATCCAGGAAAGTAGGCGTCTGGTGAAACTTCTAAGTTCTTGCAGATTAAGGTCAGGCCAAAAACGATTTAAAAAACGAAATTTTGAGTCTACAGGCGCTACCGCCTCTCCCTGCACGTTGGTCGCTTCATGCTCATACCTGTAGGCGAATTTCAACATACTACAGCTCTTAGTTTATGAGTTAATTGAGCTGGAACAAGGGACACACAGCCAGATATACAAGCGCACCTATATAAATAAACAAGAGCTGCCCTGCCTTTAGAGTTTCGTTTGTACAAGTGTATGAATTCGCGACTTCTCTATTATAGTAATACGGTATGGTCTGCTGCACAGTGCAGCTGGTGAGATGAAAGTAATGGACGATTCTTTCTGGAAGCGAAAAGTCATGGATTTGAATCCCACCTGCAGACACAGTATTCAATGAGAACTGCACAAACGTAGCACACAGATGCATAAGCCGTGGCAGAATCAATACAGAGTCTTACGGTGTCATATGACGAGCAAAAGTGGCAAGCTGAAAGAACCATCACAGCCAAGGCAGTTTCTCATACGACACCGTAGCAAAAGCAAATGCGATATACATATCTACCCTATCGTATCATCGTCAACTGACCCTCCAGAGCACCTCCTCAAAGATACAGAGGAGTACCATGGGCTTCCATACCGAAAACGCCAGTCCACAGAGGCAGGTGAAATGGCCGCTCAGCCTTTCCTCCTCTCTAGAATGATGCACACTACAACCCTGAAGGTGGCTTTATTTGAGATATTACGGCGCATACACGTGCAAATACTCAGCAAATTTGCGTCAATCAAACTGTGAGAATGGGAATAAACTTGTTCACAAGGCTAAGTGTGTTCTGCTGTGTCCTTCCACAAGTTCATCGACGTTTGATGCCAAGCCGCGTGCTTTAATTTGTCAAAATTGTCATATAGCCGTGTTTGCTGATGCCGCAGGTGTGCCGTGTGAGCATGCTGGTCTGCTTGAAATCCTTATTACCTCTTCTGTTTGCAGATGCAACACATAAAGTTGGGTACTAAAGTGCGAAATCGGCATTCTGCACCATACATAGAAGACTTTACTGGACAAGCGCAAAGTACGCTTCCAGGCAGGGCGAAGATGGTTGAAAATGAAGAACTTGTGGTGTCTTTCAGCAAAATGGAGGAGCACATTTAAAAACTTTTAAAAAATGCTGTCAAAAGAAGCGCGCAAGAATTACTTCACCGTCACGTATACCCTTCAGGTTCATGTACGTCATGATCAACATTAAAATACAGCACAACATTTGTTGCAAATAAACTTGTTGTCAAATATATGAAATACTGGGTTTCTATACTAGAAATGCCTGCTTTATGAAGAATAGTAGCTGAAGAAACAGCATAGCACTGAGACATAACACAGCGTTGAGATGGAACACCGTTAACTGTATTTATAAACTACTGGACATAAAAAACCAACCAAAACAACATATTACGGTCGAGGAAAACACAGAATCCCTTAAACTATTCCCACTGGATATCTGTTCTTAAAGACCACACTTTCCACAGCACGGGTTGTTCACTGGTCACTAAACGATTTTCTCATAAGACGCACATTTATCGATTCTCATTTTAACAAAGAAATGAATTACGGCGTATGGTTTACTCGGCGCAAAAGTTCGACAGTAGCGCCCATCTACTCATAACCGTTTAATTACGCTTAATACTTTAGCTGAGTTGCTGCTAATATCATAATCGAAATCGGTTTTTTTCCCATGCAGGAAAGGGCTTTCGAAACGAGAATGCAGCTCCCTTTCACTAGATGCTCCGAAAGTTGACTATAGCAGATGACATGTAGCAAGCATTCCGATCTCACGAATTTTTTCCCCAGCAAAGACGCTTATGCATGTGGTTTAGAAAACTTTTTCACCCACCACCTTTGCATTCACTGGTGCGGTTTTAGAATCGCTGTGTTTAGCTCACCAACCACTGCGGTGCTCCTAAGCTGCAATCGACCACTTTGTATTTGCTCACATAGCAATACTACCTCAGCGCGAGTGTTTGCTCAAGCGCTTCGCGTGGTAGCGCTATGACCTTGAACGAACGCGTGCGAAGCAATAAACGTCATAGTAAATAAATGACGCCTTCAGAAAAACGGAATTAAACTTATTCTTCAGGAAGTCGTACGAAGCAGAAAATAAGGTATGTTGGTATACAAAAGATAATCGAACAGTGACCAAATGAAGCGAAAGAGACTGGCCGCCTCTGGTGGAAAATCGCTGCCACCAACCCGCCTCCAAGCAGAAACCCGTTCAGTAGCACAGAAGCTGTGCAAAATACACATAAGACAACAAGGATTCGGAGAAAGATGCACGAACGCCGAGCAGCAGACATATGCGAACAAAGTGCAAATGGAATGCTGTGTTTCGACCGACAAGAAACTGTTGTATGCTGACAGCATAAGCGTCTTTGCATATATCCTTTTTGCGCGAATCTATCTCGTCGATGCCAATACGCTCAGAGTGTACTGAACGAAAAGAAAAATTTGCGGCGGTTACTTTTAGTAACGCTCTCTCTTACCGTCCAGTAGTTCGCCTGGTCACCGAGCGTCAGATGACAGTAGTGGCTGCAGTGGCAATTTCAGCAGTAGCGAATAACTGAGAAGCACGAAGAGTAGACGTGAATGTTATGTGGATAACTGTGAGGCATGAAGCGTATAAATGAACAATATATGGATACGGTGAGGTGAGGAAAAATAGATGAAGTTGAAGCTACTTGCGAATGTCGAATATACACTATGTTGAAGTCACTACCTTCATCAGGTCATTAGACCAAGTCGCCCTTGGTCCTCTGGCCAGAAAATGTCCGAGTCAAACTCGGGCTGCTTCAACTGAGTCGCCCCACTCCGCCTTGGTACCTTTGTAGCACCCTCCTTTTTGTCATTTCCGCTACGTATTTCCTCAAATCTGCTAATGATTCGCTGATCTGCACTTAGAATTAGCGAACCGCTACGATTGGTTTCGCGAATCGCAACACTCCCGTTGTCTTTGATGTGCTGGGGGAATCCATGTCGGCTTGAAATCTTGCGATTTCATCGGGATCTCTGCCTCCCGAGGCGTGCTTCCTGTCTTCTTTGCGTATACGCACACCGTACAAAACACCATAGCAGACAAAGAGTGCACTGTTATCGCAGTGTCTGCTACGGCAGAAGAATACCACCGCGACATACCCTGCCGTTATCGCCACGGCGAGTGCTGCCATCGTGATCCACCGAAAAATGCAGGGCGATGTCCTTGAGTTCCTCTGCAAGAGTCGCTGACGACTTATCGATTATTTTGCCCGCATCTTCGTTGATTTCCTCCGCTTCGTCTCGCATGGAGTCAGCCGCCGATTTTTTCTCTTTCCCAGATTGCTCGCAAGACTGCCGATCCCTGTCGATTGTGTCAAGCGCCCATTGAAGCCTTACTTCTGACATGTTCGTCGGTGGTGGCATATCGAAAATTGTTGCCGATTCTTCAGTTTCTCGGGCCCAGTTCTCGACAATCTTTTGGTCCTGCTTCGTTCTGATTTCACCACAATCGATTTCTTCCAAAGCAGTCTTGATTCCTCGTAACCCTGGGCGAAAGAACTGGATCCTTTCCTGACGGCGTACCGGTAGGTCCCGATAGCGCCCGTTTACCATTTTGTGGTTCGATAAAACTTCTGAGACCCGCAGCTTCTTACATGGGAACACCTTCAGCAAGTCCCCGATATTTTCTGCAGCGATGCCCATTCGTTTGAGGAATAAACGTGCTGCCGTAGTTGGGTCAGTTCTGGTGACAACTTCAATGAGCCAAAGGAGGCGGTTGCGCTGTTCGCGAATTCGGTGCCGCATTTCTCGAGCCACTCGTTGTTCCCGTTCACTCAGGCTGCTCCACAGGAGCTGTAATTTAGCGTTCATAAAAGTATCGCTTTTCTTATTGACTTCTTCCAGCAGTTGCTCGAAAAACAGTGTTCTTCCGCTGAGCGCACGATCTGATTCGTTCCGAAAGGGTTGTTCCTCGGAAATGAATTCTATATTTACTTCGTTTTTCATTACTTCGGCTCCCCGAAATTTACATGCTGCACCAGCGCTCATTTCGTTCTGCGTTTCCTTGACTCTGCCGAATATTGTTTGCGTTGAAGGGATTGTGACGAATCGCTGATAATTGGGTCACATTTCCTACCGCTCCATGGGGACATTGGTCGACCAGTTCGCACGGGTCCCACAGAATTATCTCCATGGATTGACGCACTTTCCCAGAGTCTCATTGTTTCTCCCTGTGCTACTTAAGCCATCGTAGAACTTGACTATTCCCTGTTCCATACGGTAATTTGTGGTCGTATGGTATCGCGTTCCAATCCAGCTGTAGCTATATTCAGTCGGCTGCTTGGACGCCCATCAATTTTTGTTGATTGGTTCGAGACGAATGCCACTGAGCTCGAATGACCGTCGCATTTCCCAGCATTGCGATGAAGTGACATTATGGACTGTTGTGCCATCGCCCTTGACAGCCAATATCCATCGAAGGAGGCAGTTTGTGCAAACGGTGAGTGTTACCTCTGCGCAGAAGGTAGCGTTCGCCGTGATGAACGTTCCGCTCAGTACCTCAACGATTTGTGTGGAGTAGTGCGTTTCCTCGCGAACTTCCTTACAATTTAATCTGTCGAGCATCCTCATCTACAAGCCGTGGCCACGCCTGGCGCATATGTGATACAATGGTCCCAACAGGCCACCTCGTGCTAATGCGGAGACCGCGACTAATATCACTAGGACTGTGCACAATTTGCGCCGGAACGTTCTTTTGATAGTTTTGTGCTCCGTTTCATCCTCCTCCGCTTCCTCCTCTTGCAGATTCTTATCTGCGGTATGTTTTACGAATTCTTTCGTGTTTGCCACCAGCCGTACCTCCTTCTCTTCTTCTGACATTTCGAGGGGGCAGCATGTTCACTCGTCTCTTTAGCACGGAACCATTTGGCGTTCTGACGTCTGCCGCCCTTGTTTTTATGCCATCGTCTACGTTCATTTTCTCGACTCTGCCCAGCTCCCATTCTGCTCTGGGCAGCATATTGGCCATATTGCAACGATAACGGTTTGTGTGTTTGGTTACGGTTTCCGAAGAACTACGATCCCGACTGCTGTGTCCTTTTCCGCTACCCATGTCGCCAAGGCAAGGACGTATCAAATAGAATCCTGACGGCAACTTTATCGAAGAGCTATCCCCGAAGATTTTGCGAAAACAGTCCGCTTCCACAAGCATCTGGGGTTTGACCATGACCGTCGGTAGTCTGATGCCCCATGTCGAACTGATCCACCATAACATTTTTCCCGTTAGCTTAGCAACTGCAATCTCGCTGACCAGTTCTGGCACTGAGTTCACGGACATGGTGAGGAATCGCCCATCTGTGCGTATCATTTTGAGTTTAATGCGCGCAGACGTGCAGCGCATAACGTGTTCCACCGAATCCGTCAATAATCAACCGTTCCTTGTGTGTCACTTTTATGCCCAGTTTCTAGACAATTTCTTCCGTGATGGGCGTTCGCTCCCAAAATCAAACAGCACGGGCACTTGCAGCGTTTTCACATGTGCTGCGCCACCTTTAACGGCGGCAATAATGGATAGGAGTAACACTGTTGCACTCTGCGTCTGCTGTTCTCGCGTTGCAATGGCTGTCACGATACTAGCCGTCTGTGCTTGGATCTTTTCGCGCGGTTTCTCTTCTTCCCTTTGGTGCGATCGATGTGACGTTTTACGTTGTGCCGTTGGGTCTCCCTTGCGCTTGCAGTTGTAGCAGGAGACATTTCGTGTACAATCTTTTCGACTGTGTCCCTGAGGCACTTGAAACAAAGGCGTAGTTGCCTGGCGCGGTCAAACCGTTCCTTTAAAGAGGCATAACATAGGCAAGCATCGGCCCAACGCACTTCTTTGCAAAACGTGCATACCGGATGCGTTGAATTGCGTTCTTTGTTTTTCCCTCATGCTTGTCGTTTCGCTACTGGTGGTAGCGCAGAGGAATGTCAGAGGAATTCCTCGCGCTTTGAACCTCCCGAAGTTCTTCGTCCTCGCCTTCCGTCCTTTTTGGACTCGGCGGTTCTCATGCGACGGTTTCTCTAAGGTCGCGGTTCGCATATTCTCCTGAATGCGGACAACTGCTTGAAGTTTGCTTCTCAGTTTTCCGATGCTCCAGATTGCAACGACCTCTTTTGCTTGTTCAACTTCTAACAGCGCCCAGTGTGGAAACCGTTATTCAATGCAGAGCTCGGTTTGCGCACTGTTAATATTTCCCACCCTTAGCTCCAGCTGCTGCTGCAGAATACGTTTGACGCTCGCAACACATTCTGCAATGTTCTTTGCGGGGAATGCTGTGTCATGTAGCTCCGCATACAATAACTTCAACGGCACTTCCGATCTCCCAAATCGTTGCTGGAGCGTTCTTTCAACGGCTTCATAATTTTCAGGGACGACTGTGAATCCCTTACTGCCTCTAGCGCTTCGCCCCCAACATAAGACAGCGGACAGGAGAGCTCTTCGATTGCCGCGACGGTTGGGAATCAACTGTGTGCAGGAAAGTGGCCCAAAATTGTGGCCATTTACGGTACAGATTTCGGGATTTGGTGAATCCCTTACTGCCTCTAGCGCTTCGCCCCCAACATAAGACAGCGGACAGGAGAGCTCTTCGATTGCCGCGACGGTTGGGAATCAACTGTGTGCAGGAAAGTGGCCCAAAATTGTGGCCATTTACGGTACAGATTTCGGGATTTGGTGAATCCCTTACTGCCTCTAGCGCTTCGCCCCCAACATAAGACAGCGGACAGGAGAGCTCTTCGATTGCCGCGACGGTTGGGAATCAACTGTGTGCAGGAAAGTGGCCCAAAATTGTGGCCATTTACGGTACAGATTTCGGGATTTGGTGAATCCCTTACTGCCTCTAGCGCTTCGCCCCCAACATAAGACAGCGGACAGGAGAGCTCTTCGATTGCCGCGACGGTTGGGAATCAACTGTGTGCAGGAAAGTGGCCCAAAATTGTGGCCATTTACGGTACAGATTTCGGGATTTGGTGAATCCCTTACTGCCTCTAGCGCTTCGCCCCCAACATAAGACAGCGGACAGGAGAGCTCTTCGATTGCCGCGACGGTTGGGAATCAACTGTGTGCAGGAAAGTGGCCCAAAATTGTGGCCATTTACGGTACAGATTTCGGGATTTGGTGAATCCCTTACTGCCTCTAGCGCTTCGCCCCCAACATAAGACAGCGGACAGGAGAGCTCTTCGATTGCCGCGACGGTTGGGAATCAACTGTGTGCAGGAAAGTGGCCCAAAATTGTGGCCATTTACGGTACAGATTTCGGGATTTGGTGAATCCCTTACTGCCTCTAGCGCTTCGCCCCCAACATAAGACAGCGGACAGGAGAGCTCTTCGATTGCCGCGACGGTTGGGAATCAACTGTGTGCAGGAAAGTGGCCCAAAATTGTGGCCATTTACGGTACAGATTTCGGGATTTGGTGAATCCCTTACTGCCTCTAGCGCTTCGCCCCCAACATAAGACAGCGGACAGGAGAGCTCTTCGATTGCCGCGACGGTTGGGAATCAACTGTGTGCAGGAAAGTGGCCCAAAATTGTGGCCATTTACGGTACAGATTTCGGGATTTGGTGAATCCCTTACTGCCTCTAGCGCTTCGCCCCCAACATAAGACAGCGGACAGGAGAGCTCTTCGATTGCCGCGACGGTTGGGAATCAACTGTGTGCAGGAAAGTGGCCCAAAATTGTGGCCATTTACGGTACAGATTTCGGGATTTGGTGAATCCCTTACTGCCTCTAGCGCTTCGCCCCCAACATAAGACAGCGGACAGGAGAGCTCTTCGATTGCCGCGACGGTTGGGAATCAACTGTGTGCAGGAAAGTGGCCCAAAATTGTGGCCATTTACGGTACAGATTTCGGGATTTGGTGAATCCCTTACTGCCTCTAGCGCTTCGCCCCCAACATAAGACAGCGGACAGGAGAGCTCTTCGATTGCCGCGACGGTTGGGAATCAACTGTGTGCAGGAAAGTGGCCCAAAATTGTGGCCATTTACGGTACAGATTTCGGGATTTGCAATCTCTGTAATCGGGCTGCGTTTATTGGAATTGGCGGCTGTGGTTGCTGCACTAGTATAGCATTTCCCATAGGGACGCTGCCACTGGGCGAGAGTGGTCTGCCTAAATGAAAAGGCTCTTGGCAGTGATGAGGTCAAGTATATTATGGGCTTGACTCAAAACAGTTAAAAACTTTACTGGCGCTTCCGTGACAGTTTGATAGGTAGCAGCTTAGAAGCTTCATTAGCTTTCTTAGCGGCCGTGCGTAGCTGCTTTATATAATCTAGCCAGGCGGTATGGTTAGTCTTAGCAGCATAGATTTGGCGTTCGATTTTAGGAATTACAGCTTCAGCATGCAAAAGGGCCGTTTCGAATGCCGTTTGTGGGTTAGGCTCCGCCGACAGATCACGCAAATCAAGGAAGCGCAGATTTTACTTTAATGGATGCTTGGAAAAAAAATTTGCTGCGACTACTTTTGGCAACGCTTGAAACACTCACCGTTTAGTAGTTCGCCTGGTGAGGGAGCGTCATTATAAGGATACGCTGGGGGTGAGGATAAATAGATAAAGTTGAAGCTACTTGCGACATGGAATATACACTATGTCGAAGTGATGACCTTCTTCAGGCCGTCAGACCAAGCCGTCCTTGGTCCTTTGGCTAAAACGCGAATGCCCGAGTCAGATTCGGGTTGCTTCTATTGAACCGCATCGCTCAGCCTTCGTACCTTTGTGGCACCCTCCTTTTCTGTCTTTATTTCCGCTATGTATTTTCTCACATCTGCGAATGATACGCTGATTTGCACTTAGAGTCAGCGAATCCCTATGACTGAAAACGCAAATCGCAGCTGGCATATTTTTGCCGCCAAGTGCAGTCAGCCAATCTCTAGGACTGACTATCCTAATCACGACACAGGGAGTTAGCTTAGATAACTGATAGTTCCCAACAAGTACCTTGCAGAACTGACAGTTCCCAACAGTATTTACAAGTGATAAGAGCGCGCATGTTTAATCAATACTGGCAAAAGTGTGCATACGGCACATGTTGACTCACGCCATGAAACACATGACGCTTGCAGGTGTCCTGTAAAGACTATCGTTATCTACGAACAACTGCATGAAACGAAAGTGATAAGAGCGCGCATGTTTAATCAATACTGGCAAAAGTGTGCATACGGCACATGTTGACTCACGCCATGAAACACATGACGCTTGCAGGTGTCCTGTAAAGACTATCGTTATCTACGAACAACTGCATGAAACGAAAGTGATAAGAGCGCGCATGTTTAATCAATACTGGCAAAAGTGTGCATACGGCACATGTTGACTCACGCCATGAAACACATGACGCTTGCAGGTGTCCTGTAAAGACTATCGTTATCTACGAACAACTGCATGAAACGAAAGCTATAAATGTTGCAACGCAGTTACTATAATTTATTGAGAATATGAGCCTTTCCTGCATAACTACATAACAGCAAGGAAACCTCACATTGACGACGACTTGAACAGTTCTGAGGAAGATGAAAAAAAGCATGTTATTGGACACTGTCAAAGAATCTCGTTAAATGGCGACATTCTTATGTCCATAAAACCTTACAATTGAGGGTTTCTAAGCCAGTTCAATAGCATGGTACTTTTGCGAAATCATGACTACTGTGATGCGTTTTTCCTGGCAAAAAAAAACATCCACAGAGACGAGATAGTGATTTGGACTTATCAGTAAACACAAGAAATGAGTTCATCGGCTAATTTGAAGAATTCCGGACAGATTTCATTCATTGTAGCTCAATTCCCTGATTGAAGGTAACTCAGTTCCATGCAGCACATTCTCTAAAACAAAAATTCTACGTCGACATATGAACTTGACGAATTAAGAAAATAAACTGACACTATTTGGCAAAATGAGCGAGAGTGATATTGCGATTTTCACCTACAGATAGGTAAGCAAACATCGGATATTTAGGGATGAAGGGAGGCCACCAATTCTGCATAAATCAAACATTAAGAAAATAAACGAGCAAATTTTTGCGCATCGCCATACAACCACAATCTAAAGGGAAGAGGACAGTAAAGCACATCCACATCGATGAACCAACAATTTTCCTATGGTTTTAATGGATACCACAGACGAAGTACTGCCAAAAATCAAGCAAGTCAGGCACTGTTTGTTTATTGGAGATGACAGCTGCCATTAGATACAATATCACGTACAACTATTCTTCTCTCTGGTTGGTGCATTTCACTAATCAGTGTGGAATATTTAATCAAAACACCAGCACTTGTAGAAAAGGCATGGAAAACGAAAACGCAGCGCCCGTCTAGCCCTGCTTTGGTAGACGCCTAACAGTACGAGCGCAAGGTGAGTTGCATAAATATGCTGAAAATTCAATTATGGTATCATGAC
>JPKZ01002654.1:107715-118208 GCA_000803305.1 Toxocara canis | reverse complement strand
GTGGGGGGGTGAGGAGGGGTGAAGGGAATGAAAGAACATGAGGTTAAGCAGTCGAAAAAGTGCTAAGGCCACAACGAAGAAGAGACACTAGTCATTGTGATAAAACGCATGAAGAAAGAACAAAAGAGAACTGTGATTTTTACGAAGGCGCCGCACAGCCGTATTGATAAAGAGAAAGCAATAAAAAATAGTTTTATGCCTGCTCGTATTGCAACTAAATCGTCCACTCATATGACCCAGCACCATCTTTGAAGTTAATATGCTCGTAAACAGAAACAGTTGGCTGGCACTGTACGCGCTTTGCAAAAACATTCTACATCGAACGCTCCCCTATTCGAAACGTTCATTTTCATAGCAACTCTCCATTCCCGCTGGCATATTCGATTGGTGCGCAACGACAATATCTTCTGCAGATGGGGATAAAAACAGCATGCTACAACTCAGCATTTACAAAATTACTATCGTAATAGCGGAATCGCTCGTCGTTTACTTGCTCCACTCAGGCTGGTTGAAAATTCTGTAAATTAGGTGAAAGCTCATCTGGTTCTCGTCGAATGAGGTGAAATTTCATCTGCTACAGCAATATACATGGTCTGATAGCAGTATTTAATATACAATAGATACATACATACATGTATACTCAGGCTCTCGAGAAAACTGGAGGACTTTCGGGAACGGGAATACCCTGAAAAAAAAAAACCATAAAGATTTAATGGTTTCACTCGAAGCTGGATCGCATCTGTCAAAGGACGTTGGGAAACTCGTGAGGAAAGCATGGAAAACACACGAAAAACATCCTTCCAATATTCTCAGTTGTTGGTTTTTGTGTATGATGGCTCCGTGGATCCGGAAATCACCGTGAAATTGTGTAGATCAAAACACCGTGCCGCTCCGGCACGTGTGCTGCTGGACTGCTGCTCCGTTTTCCATCACAACGGGTTCATAAGTGAAAGCAAATAATTATGCAATCACCTTCGCGTGCGGTAAGAAGCACTCAGTTCTCACTAGTATACGAAGCAAAACCAGTGACTGCCAACCCAAAGCCACAGCTGTTCCAAACGGCAACTGTATAAAAGAAGCAAGTACTTGCAAATGAAAAGGAAAGAATTATAAGGGATATTTTTAAAGAAAATCAAATTTCTTCTTTGACTTGAACGTCTAGAGCCAATAGTTATCCACTACAATTTTTGCGGTTACGAAAAGACATGAAACTGTAAAGAGATCTCATGAGGCTTCACTGGAGTCTCACATAACCGTGGGTCTCAGAGACAGCCAAAAATGCGGTCACAGAACAAACTTCTGATGGCATTACTCAACTGACCACTGACACGCTGAAATGTCTTAACCTAACGGGTTCCCGCTATTAACGGTAGAAGCGCGGAATGCTTCTCACCTCACGTGACGACCGCACACCAAAAGCTACCAAGAATGTTCACCTATGGAGATGCTCACTACATTTCAGCGTTCGAGGCATAAAAGAATGAAAATTGCAATGAGGCCGTAGTCACGACAAGGGAAATCACATTTTACCTGGCTCAAAAGAACAGGCTTTGAAGGGTGTACTCACGAAGACTTTACACGAGAAAACGCTATTCATCAAACGTACTATATGAAACAAAAACACGGCAATGAGTTTCCAACAACAACAACAATATTCAACGTTTCGTAATGAAAATAATATGGCGGAAAAGTCATCCTGGAGCACTGGAATTCGCCACGCGATATAACACCACCGTCAAAACAATTGCAAAGCTTGATTGAAAAGGATCTTCCCACGATGAGCACTCCAAGAGAGCAGAAAAACGGAGAAGCGCAAAGTTGCAACAATTCGTCAGTGCAGAACTGATCCTGAGTTAAATTATTCAGACATCCAGGCTTTGAAATTAGTTCGACAGAGTAAGGTTCATCCTTCATCAGGCTCACTTGGAAAGGGAGGAAGAAAGAAAAACTTACTTGGAAGGAAGTTCGTACGGAGGCTGATGATGCCTGGACGAGTGCACGCCAGGCATCGTTTTTTGACTTCTCGACGACGGCTTCCTGGACTGATCGTTCAGTGGCCTCTCAGCTCGTCAGTCGCTTCAAGCTGCAATACTTTCTTTGCCAGTTCACAGAAAACGTCCAGCAGAACAGTGTCCGTGAGAAAATAGCATTGCGCAAATATTTTTCCCACATCGCAACAACCTCGCCGAATTGAAAACACGCATGCCGTTCGTAGCCAACGGGGCACGAAACCAGCACATCAGCGTAAACACGAGCACATATCAAACAGCACCACCACTCATGCCTCGCCGAAGTTTTCCACACAAAACAAGTGGTACGCCTACTGAAAAAATTTCGACCACCACAACACGACACTCGCCGAAAATCTTGCAAATGAATAAGTTTGCACGACATGAGCATAAGACTTAAAGGTGCAATATGACTCATTGCAAAGTTAGCAAACACTTTCTTCTTATATAAAGCGACGTTTATCTGAGGTGCGCCATTCAACAGCGACTCATTTGAAACATTGTTTATTCGTTCAAATCAGTAACGCTTGAAAGATAAGGCAGTTGGGGTACAAGCAGTGGGAACTTGGATTCCAACGTTTTGGGCGCACATACAACACCTGCATTGAAATGCACCCAAATCAATCACCGCTCAAGATCGCTGTATATGAGAAACAACAAAAATTAAGGAATGTACTTCACTCGAAATCCAAACAGCCCTCTTCTCCAAGCAACTCTACGTCGAATACCCTCCCACCTCCCACTTTGTTTTTTTCATAGTTACATCGAAGGCAACAGCGTCCCTCTTGGCATAATCCCCTTTCAAAAGAAAATCCCGGAGTTTCATAGTGAGAAAAAAAATTCAGCAGTGGCGTAGCTATAAAGTAGCCTTTCGTAGTACCTACCTCGGATTCCCGCGCTCTTCCCGAGAAGCTTAATAACTGCGCCCTTCCCAAGTTTGGTAATGAGAAACTACACGTCCCCGTTCATGTGGATCTATTGTATGTGATATTGGATAAGCAGGGACTGCAGACGAACAACTATTTCTACATTAAACAATGTTTCGATACTTCACTTTTATAAATGATGCTAAAAGAGCGTCAAGAAATTTAACTAACTGCGCCAAAGAAAACTACACCTCTTTTACTAATACGAAAAACCTGATTCATTTTCTTCGATAACTGCATTTGCTAGAGACACTCACTACAAATGTAACTGCACTTTTTAAGATCACGGTTTTGTACAAAAGCTAAAAGCAACGCTCATTACTATAAGCGAACAATTAACGCGGAACGCACTCACACAACTTCACGCACTTCGTCTTCTAACGGCACAGCAGCGCAATCTGCATGAAAAAAAAAAACACAGAAACTGCAAAAAACAGAAAAAACTGGCGAATTATGAGCAAATTGTGATGAAACGAGTAGAATGCGTAAATGTAGGCTCTAAAACACGCTGAGCAGCAATGCGCAACAACACGGCCCAAACAAATCGGAAGACACTGTAAGAAAGCACTGAATACTGTGAATCGCATGCACCGCCTAACGGTACAGATTTAGACGTGTGTGTGTGTGTGTGTGTGTGTGTGTGTGTGTGTGTGTGTGTGTGTGTGTGTGTGTGTGTGTGTGTGTGTGTGTGTGTGTGTGTGTGTGTGTGTGTGTGTGTGTGTGTGTGTGTGTGTGTGTGTGTGTGTGTGTGTGTGTGTGTGTGTGTGTGTGTGTGTGTGTGTGTGTGTGTGTGTGTGTGTGTGTGTGTGTGTGTGTGTGTGTGTGTGTGTGTGTGTGTGTGTGTGTGTGTGTGTGTGTGTGTGTGTGTGTGTGTGTGTGTGTGTGTGTGTGTGTGTGTGTGTGTGTGTGTGTGTGTGTGTGTGTGTGTGTGTGTGTGTGTGTGTGTGTGTGTGTGTGTGTGTGTGTGTGTGTGTGTGTGTGGTGGGGGTGGGTGGGGGGGTGAGGAGGGGTGAAGGGAATGAAAGAACATGAGGTTAAGCAGTCGAAAAAGTGCTAAGGCCACAACGAAGAAGAGACACTAGTCATTGTGATAAAACGCATGAAGAAAGAACAAAAGAGAACTGTGATTTTTACGAAGGCGCCGCACAGCCGTATTGATAAAGAGAAAGCAATAAAAAATAGTTTTATGCCTGCTCGTATTGCAACTAAATCGTCCACTCATATGACCCAGCACCATCTTTGAAGTTAATATGCTCGTAAACAGAAACAGTTGGCTGGCACTGTACGCGCTTTGCAAAAACATTCTACATCGAACGCTCCCCTATTCGAAACGTTCATTTTCATAGCAACTCTCCATTCCCGCTGGCATATTCGATTGGTGCGCAACGACAATATCTTCTGCAGATGGGGATAAAAACAGCATGCTACAACTCAGCATTTACAAAATTACTATCGTAATAGCGGAATCGCTCGTCGTTTACTTGCTCCACTCAGGCTGGTTGAAAATTCTGTAAATTAGGTGAAAGCTCATCTGGTTCTCGTCGAATGAGGTGAAATTTCATCTGCTACAGCAATATACATGGTCTGATAGCAGTATTTAATATACAATAGATACATACATACATGTATACTCAGGCTCTCGAGAAAACTGGAGGACTTTCGGGAACGGGAATACCCTGAAAAAAAAAAACCATAAAGATTTAATGGTTTCACTCGAAGCTGGATCGCATCTGTCAAAGGACGTTGGGAAACTCGTGAGGAAAGCATGGAAAACACACGAAAAACATCCTTCCAATATTCTCAGTTGTTGGTTTTTGTGTATGATGGCTCCGTGGATCCGGAAATCACCGTGAAATTGTGTAGATCAAAACACCGTGCCGCTCCGGCACGTGTGCTGCTGGACTGCTGCTCCGTTTTCCATCACAACGGGTTCATAAGTGAAAGCAAATAATTATGCAATCACCTTCGCGTGCGGTAAGAAGCACTCAGTTCTCACTAGTATACGAAGCAAAACCAGTGACTGCCAACCCAAAGCCACAGCTGTTCCAAACGGCAACTGTATAAAAGAAGCAAGTACTTGCAAATGAAAAGGAAAGAATTATAAGGGATATTTTTAAAGAAAATCAAATTTCTTCTTTGACTTGAACGTCTAGAGCCAATAGTTATCCACTACAATTTTTGCGGTTACGAAAAGACATGAAACTGTAAAGAGATCTCATGAGGCTTCACTGGAGTCTCACATAACCGTGGGTCTCAGAGACAGCCAAAAATGCGGTCACAGAACAAACTTCTGATGGCATTACTCAACTGACCACTGACACGCTGAAATGTCTTAACCTAACGGGTTCCCGCTATTAACGGTAGAAGCGCGGAATGCTTCTCACCTCACGTGACGACCGCACACCAAAAGCTACCAAGAATGTTCACCTATGGAGATGCTCACTACATTTCAGCGTTCGAGGCATAAAAGAATGAAAATTGCAATGAGGCCGTAGTCACGACAAGGGAAATCACATTTTACCTGGCTCAAAAGAACAGGCTTTGAAGGGTGTACTCACGAAGACTTTACACGAGAAAACGCTATTCATCAAACGTACTATATGAAACAAAAACACGGCAATGAGTTTCCAACAACAACAACAATATTCAACGTTTCGTAATGAAAATAATATGGCGGAAAAGTCATCCTGGAGCACTGGAATTCGCCACGCGATATAACACCACCGTCAAAACAATTGCAAAGCTTGATTGAAAAGGATCTTCCCACGATGAGCACTCCAAGAGAGCAGAAAAACGGAGAAGCGCAAAGTTGCAACAATTCGTCAGTGCAGAACTGATCCTGAGTTAAATTATTCAGACATCCAGGCTTTGAAATTAGTTCGACAGAGTAAGGTTCATCCTTCATCAGGCTCACTTGGAAAGGGAGGAAGAAAGAAAAACTTACTTGGAAGGAAGTTCGTACGGAGGCTGATGATGCCTGGACGAGTGCACGCCAGGCATCGTTTTTTGACTTCTCGACGACGGCTTCCTGGACTGATCGTTCAGTGGCCTCTCAGCTCGTCAGTCGCTTCAAGCTGCAATACTTTCTTTGCCAGTTCACAGAAAACGTCCAGCAGAACAGTGTCCGTGAGAAAATAGCATTGCGCAAATATTTTTCCCACATCGCAACAACCTCGCCGAATTGAAAACACGCATGCCGTTCGTAGCCAACGGGGCACGAAACCAGCACATCAGCGTAAACACGAGCACATATCAAACAGCACCACCACTCATGCCTCGCCGAAGTTTTCCACACAAAACAAGTGGTACGCCTACTGAAAAAATTTCGACCACCACAACACGACACTCGCCGAAAATCTTGCAAATGAATAAGTTTGCACGACATGAGCATAAGACTTAAAGGTGCAATATGACTCATTGCAAAGTTAGCAAACACTTTCTTCTTATATAAAGCGACGTTTATCTGAGGTGCGCCATTCAACAGCGACTCATTTGAAACATTGTTTATTCGTTCAAATCAGTAACGCTTGAAAGATAAGGCAGTTGGGGTACAAGCAGTGGGAACTTGGATTCCAACGTTTTGGGCGCACATACAACACCTGCATTGAAATGCACCCAAATCAATCACCGCTCAAGATCGCTGTATATGAGAAACAACAAAAATTAAGGAATGTACTTCACTCGAAATCCAAACAGCCCTCTTCTCCAAGCAACTCTACGTCGAATACCCTCCCACCTCCCACTTTGTTTTTTTCATAGTTACATCGAAGGCAACAGCGTCCCTCTTGGCATAATCCCCTTTCAAAAGAAAATCCCGGAGTTTCATAGTGAGAAAAAAAATTCAGCAGTGGCGTAGCTATAAAGTAGCCTTTCGTAGTACCTACCTCGGATTCCCGCGCTCTTCCCGAGAAGCTTAATAACTGCGCCCTTCCCAAGTTTGGTAATGAGAAACTACACGTCCCCGTTCATGTGGATCTATTGTATGTGATATTGGATAAGCAGGGACTGCAGACGAACAACTATTTCTACATTAAACAATGTTTCGATACTTCACTTTTATAAATGATGCTAAAAGAGCGTCAAGAAATTTAACTAACTGCGCCAAAGAAAACTACACCTCTTTTACTAATACGAAAAACCTGATTCATTTTCTTCGATAACTGCATTTGCTAGAGACACTCACTACAAATGTAACTGCACTTTTTAAGATCACGGTTTTGTACAAAAGCTAAAAGCAACGCTCATTACTATAAGCGAACAATTAACGCGGAACGCACTCACACAACTTCACGCACTTCGTCTTCTAACGGCACAGCAGCGCAATCTGCATGAAAAAAAAAAACACAGAAACTGCAAAAAACAGAAAAAACTGGCGAATTATGAGCAAATTGTGATGAAACGAGTAGAATGCGTAAATGTAGGCTCTAAAACACGCTGAGCAGCAATGCGCAACAACACGGCCCAAACAAATCGGAAGACACTGTAAGAAAGCACTGAATACTGTGAATCGCATGCACCGCCTAACGGTACAGATTTAGACGTGTGTGTGTGTGTGTGTGTGTGTGTGTGTGTGTGTGTGTGTGTGTGTGTGTGTGTGTGTGTGTGTGTGTGTGTGTGTGTGTGTGTGTGTGTGTGTGTGTGTGTGTGTGTGTGTGTGTGTGTGTGTGTGTGTGTGTGTGTGTGTGTGTGTGTGTGTGTGTGTGTGTGTGTGTGTGTGTGTGTGTGTGTGTGTGTGTGTGTGTGTGTGTGTGTGTGTGTGTGTGTGTGTGTGTGTGTGTGTGTGTGTGTGTGTGTGTGTGTGTGTGTGTGTGTGTGTGTGTGTGTGTGTGTGTGTGTGTGTGTGTGTGTGTGTGTGTGTGTGTGTGTGTGTGTGTGTGTGTGTGTGTGTGTGTGTGTGTGTGTGTGTGTGTGTGTGTGTGTGTGTGTGTGTGTGTGTGTGTGTGTGTGTGTGTGTGTGTGTGTGTGTGTGTGTGTGTGTGTGTGTGTGTGTGTGTGTGTGTGTGTGTGTGTGTGTGTGTGTGTGTGTGTGTGTGTGTGTGTGTGTGTGTGTGTGTGTGTGTGTGTGTGTGTGTGTGTGTGTGTGTGTGTGTGTGTGTGTGTGTGTGTGTGTGTGTGTGTGTGTGTGTGTGTGTGTGTGTGTGTGTGTGTGTGTGTGTGTGTGTGTGTGTGTGTGTGTGTGTGTGTGTGTGTGTGTGTGTGTGTGTGTGTGTGTGTGTGTGTGTGTGTGTGTGTGTGTGTGTGTGTGTGTGTGTGTGTGTGTGTGTGTGTGTGTGTGTGTGTGTGTGTGTGTGTGTGTGTGTGTGTGTGTGTGTGTGTGTGTGTGTGTGTGTGTGTGTGTGTGTGTGTGTGTGTGTGTGTGTGTGTGTGTGTGTGTGTGTGTGTGTGTGTGTGTGTGTGTGTGTGTGTGTGTGTGTGTGTGTGTGTGTGTGTGTGTGTGCCGTTGCACGACGTTCTACCGAAGCATCCCTCAAGCAGCGCCCAAATTATGCGCAACTACACCAGCTCTGTGTTCCGCTGACGTGCCGGTGTACAAGTGACGCACGGTCAACGCTATACTATAAGAGGTATCATTCAACGCAACTCTACGAATAACTAAACTGAAACTCAAGCGGCTACACTGGCAAACTTTGACGAATTTCGTTCTTGCCCAAAACGGCAAACTCAGCACCACTGTCAGTGACGAACTGGGATTCTCGTTTTTACAGCTGTTTTTTTTTCACTCACCACCTCCCCCCCTCCCCTCCCCTTTTCCATGATTCCTAGCGAATTGTCATAGTTCCTCTACATTTTCCTGTGGAGATTCAAAAATCATTTTTATCTTGTATAACATAACGATTATTGAGCCAAGCTGATTTCAAGCCATTATTCCTTAGAGGTACACGACAGCGGCCGGTGTAAGGTAATTAATTCCATAGGGCTGTTCTTGCTGCCCCGTTTAAAATGGGCAAAAGTTTTAAATCATAACCCGAACACCAGATAAATCCATTCCCTACGACGACGATCAATGATGCCTGAGTGAGCAAACGCTACCCAAGTAACGCACCATTTCATAACAAGCAGCAAGATGCCAAAAACAACTACCAAGACGCCTCAAATAGAATTGGATTGGTGATAAAATAAGCACGGTATCCTATACGACAAATCTTTGGATTTTTCTTTCGAGGGAACAACATCATTAGATCCGCGCTGCCTTGACCTCACAACTACACCTTCACACTCTTTGCAATACTTTATACCAATACATGGTCGTTTTAATGAAAACAAGTTGCCTAGCGGTAGATATGCTAGACAAAGACAGATGTCGAGATGCTAGTGACTCGAAAAATGAGACAAGTCAAAAAATTCATCAAATTTTTTACAATAAAATTCTGATAAAATGTTGCACTCTGAAATAGGAAACCCGTAGCAAGTCGAAAACACGAGGCACAAAGGCGAAGGCGAACGAGCAACACGTTACCTTGCCAATGAAAAAAGAAACACTCATTAATAAAATACTTTCATATAACAGTATCATCAAATTTCGCCGTTTGATTTTTATAAGCGGACATGCAAACGCTATACGTACGCAAGCGGAACTACAACGCGACCACCATCTGATCTCTGTTGAATCAGGTTTTCAAAACATACCGCATTCGTATTGGTGTACGTGCTAATTTCATCTTATACTTCATTGCAAAATAACGCAGAAACTAAGAGAAATTCAATCGCCGCATATGCAAACCACGCGTAGTATGTGTAATTCATGCCCAGTTCCTCTTTCATACACGTTAGTTTACTCCCTATTCGGCTCGTATGTGACGCGCCCTTTACACTCCCGATTTCGTCTGGAACAACAGTCAACAAATAAGGTTGTGCGCTTTGTTCCCGATTTCTTCTTTTCAGGGATGATAAAACTAGCTTGAAACTCGACTAGACGTTTTAGTTTTCAAAAACAAAATATCTAATACGAGTGTTTGCAACAGTGAGAATTCAAACGCTCAGTTCCCAGAAAAAGCAATCGAAGCGTATGCCAGAAAAGCGCAGAGCCAACAACACGATCGACAATAAATCAGAACTGTTGAAAGGAGCGTAAGCAAGAACAAAATGGATCGTAGAGTGTAGAACGGCATTTGCGCGATGATGACATTGCGGGTACATGCGGTAGACGACGACACGAAGTGCCCCGCGAAGGCCGATCGACGACGTAAACCAAGACAGTAGCCGGACACACCGAACGATCGCCTTGAGTGGGCGTATTGGCGACACAACGAAGCGCATAAGACACCGAGGCGAGGTGGGAGGGTCGAGAGGTGCCACCAGCGAAACCGCACAGCTCCGAAGTCATCGTCAAACACCGCGCACCACAGTCATACACACGAACGCGACCGCGGCAACACGTTGTGCAAATAGCAGCCAGTCGACGAGTAGTTATGCAACCAGCACGCACCGCGCCGCGCAACCGCCCACAAAAACTGGTACTATGAAGGCGTTTAGGCGAGCAGAATGCTGCTGCATTTGAGGTGCGATGCGCATTGTGGTCGTTGTAAGAAGATGAGAGCGCAGACGCAACACACCTTCT
>JPKZ01002654.1:79081-107299 GCA_000803305.1 Toxocara canis | reverse complement strand
CCCCCCCTCCTGGTATACCAGCAGTTTGGCCCCCAGTGCGGTTAGTCACATCACCGAGACGGACAGTGACAGGACCCAGCTCACTCTCGAAGTCTACTCGTTCTACCAGTCGCACCAATACGGCCTGTCATTCCAACAATGGTCCGCTAGCAGGGTCTCCTTATAACCACATACTCGGCATGCAACCGTTATTTGGCGGTCCACACCCGTTCAACATTTATTTTGTCAGAGCACACAGACGGAAACAATGTACCATCCACACTTCGTAACAGTCCCAACTGAAAGGTCGCTTGCCAACATTTTGCAGCTAAACCGCATAGTCGAGAAGCGGTTTAAACCATGTGCTATACGACTTACGCACCCACCTCTCTTCCTAACACTATGGCACACCATAATAAAACAATATACGAGAAAAATACCTCATAATTATGTTTACATGTAACAGATAAAGGGGAAAGGCAGACAATATTTTCAACAGAAAAAATTGGCATATATGCCTTGAATGCCATGCGAAGACTAGATCCGACCCGACTAAAACAGAAACCGCAACACTGACATATGGTACCAATATCTTTTTTTATTACTCAACGGTAGGAGGTTGGACCAGTTGGACGGTTGTCGAGCGGTCGTGTCTACTTTCGTTCGGCTCGTTGCGTTGATGGGTTGTGGAACGGCCGTCACATATGATGGTTACCTGCGAATATGTTGAATAAGCAGGCATGAACCAACCAACGGCGAAATCCATCAGGGTGTGATTGCGGTTGGCAGTGGTACGACAGCACTTGAAAAATGGTCACAATACCCAATGACGGTTTCGTGTCACGGCGAGTACGGTCAGCCAAAAAAGATCGCAGCCCCTATTGCCTTGTAGGTACTTCGAAGAAGAAGAAAGGCTAGAAGAAGGAAACTCCGAATAACCGAAACCTACGTCGCCAGCCGGCCGGCCACCAGGCGATGTCCTACCGGCCACAGCAATATGAAAAGTAAGATGGGAAGATCCGCTGCGACGTCTATATGCCGTTGCTCGGATGCGGCGAGCTCACGATCGCGACAGATGGAAAAACTGCCAGCTGCGTCGATGCAGAGGACGATGAAATCGGTGAAATCACAGCTGTTCAAGTATTCAAGTACTTGTACTTGTACTTGCTCAAGTTCAAGTACAAGTACTCAACGGTAGAAGATGGAACCTGACCGTTCGTAAAAGCTTTGCATGTTTCTTAGCCCGTAAAACTTCTTCGAGCTCGATGAACTGGCTTGGATTTAGGTATGCGAGGCGATCCGGCTTCGGTTTAGGTATATGAGGCGATCCGGCTTGGATTTAGGCATATGAGACGATCCGGCTTGGAATTAGGTGTGTGAGGAGATCCGGCTTGGAATTGGGTATGAGGAGGTCCGGCTTGAAATTAGGTGTGTAAGGAGATCCGGCTTGGAATTAGGTATATGAGGAGATCCTAGAACGTTTCCCGACTTCATCTTCACAGGTAGGCATGCAGACGCACGCGCGCACACACGCATACAAACGCACAGAGGGGATACCATCACAATGCGCTTTGCCAATGCAGAATTTGTTAAGGCGCACAAAAAGGAAATAGAAGAGCTGAACATTGCAATAAGATTCTGATATTTTTTGAACGTTTTGTAAAAATAAAGCGACAAAGGAGACGTATAAAGAAGGGTGACACCGGAATACAAGCACATCAGCCTCACTTATCAAATGAAATAAGACTGTCGGGCAACGCTGCGAACGAGACAACCTATGCAAGCAGCGTTCCAAATATGAAGAGGGAAAATTTCTATAGTAAACACATACCAACATTCAACAGTTTTATATTCCAATGCTTCTATTATTTTCTACAATGAGGCAATTTACAGAATGCATAGCAGCAACGACACTCACAGTCATAATCGTCCTATATGTGCTTGATGTCAACCTCCAAGACAAGCTTCTCTACAGTAATCACTTCTTGTGGAGACTGTAAACGACCGTTTGCATAAAAGAAGAATAAGAAGAATAGTCTTTATTCACATGAATATTGAAAACTGCACGTGGCAGTAAGGCAGCATAGACGGAATTATTTTTGCCTAAATCAGTGACGCCATAAGTACTCCTGCATAGTCTACCACCTTTGGTGTATCTGTGTACGCTTGACAGAACTAATGAAAACTACAACAGAATTCGGTATTTGTCCCCAGAATACATGTGTAAGATTTCGACTATACGTAAATGCTGTCATGAAAGGTATGGCAATAAGAAAACACCACAGTACAAAACGCGCCATGTAGATGCCACTTTTTGCAGTTCTGCTGAGGACTGACTATTCTGTTGCATACAGTCGGGAAAGCCCAGTTAGAAAAACTTCCCCTCCTGACCGGTCCAATAAGTAAAAGGAACCGGAAAAAATATTCAAAGGTATTCTCGTTAAAACTTAGGAAAATTTTAAAAAAAAACTGGCCAAAAAAGGTCCCGAGATTGATGAGCTGAAATTGATTTTTAGATCTGCCTTAGATTACAAACTAAATCTACGAAACTTCATCAAAGCGACTTATCTGGGTCGTTATTCGACAATAAAACAGCAAACGCAATGACATACAGATACAAACACATAAACGGCTGCATGTATACGCACGGACAAGACTCGCCCGCATGACCCGCCTTTGCACATTTAGTGAAGAACATTCGCTATTCAGTAGTGTGAATGCCGAAGAACTGAAACCCTCTACTTCAGTAACGTTCATGGTGGTCTTGTTGCGCATACACAATCATTATGCAAAGTGCGAATGTCACCGTCCACATAAAAGGTGACGACGCAGTTCTAAAGTTCCTAAAGTTCATATCAAACGTGATATGAACTTTGGGAACAATAAAGATATCAACTTGATATACAATCTTGCTAGCTATGCCAATTTGCGCTAAAGAAGCACAGAACAGAACAGCATAGAACAGAACCGCGTTCAGCATATCAACTCCTACTTGAAGGCATACTGAACAAGTCCGCGACTGCAACAGCTTTCAACACAAACTTCCACGTAACTAAAACTCCAGTGACGATCGACAGCGGCATCTCGGCAAACATTTCAACACATAACAGGCAAAAAACTCCGACGAAAAATTGAATACACATGTAAGCATACGGAGGGCAATGCGACGTTCCACTTTTGCACGGTTCAGCTCGATGTGTGCACTGAAAACGTCAAAATGCCATATGAACACGGCAAACAACGTCAAAGCATTAGCGCACAGTGCACCGGTTTTGTTGGGGGTACTTCTTTATTCGAAGTAACGCAACGTGATTACCGCAAGTACGAAGCAAACAAGTGTGAAAAAATTCCTGAAACCAAAGTCGCAGCATTGATTTGTTCTGATGCGGGAATAATATCTGCTTTGAAATTTGCGGGATTTCCGTAGAATGTTCGGTAATGCTCTGCAGCAGATACTTTTTCCCTCAATACGCAGATCGACACACTCGGCGACTCATTTCATATGCTTTTTTTCCGTTGTCCCTTGTTTCAAATTAGCCGTAACCTCCTCAAATCATTTCTACCAAAGGATATCGTCTCCAAACAGTGATGCAATGTTCTGTCATAGACTAAGTTTGGTAGGATGTTATTTCGCAGTACTGTCACTACTCTGGTTTCAGCTTCTAGCAGACCAACTGTAAAAAGAAGACGCACACCGATCAGGCAAAACAACATACCACTGCAGGGGGGTTAATGAAAAAGCGCTCAAAAACGTCACAGCATGAAGTGTTTACAACAATCTTCGCAATGTTGCCCACACAGGATGTGTTAACATGGTTGAGGTAATTTTATGAACTCAAGATGAGAATTTTCTTTCTAAAAGTGATACAGCACAGTTGGAGAGTGGACTGCTTTGAATGCGGCTGAAGACTGGTTTTTAGTGCGCGAAAGCGACATATTTCTTTGCAAAGAATTTCATGTAATAATTTTTTTGAGCACTGCTGGAGAGCTTTTGTAATGCTTTTCAAAGGATAACAACTGATTACAGTTGTGACGACTTCCATTTTTGTTTCTGCAGCAAAATTTAGGAACGATCCGCAGATTTACCGTTCGTCTTCCATCCATGAAATAACAATATCTGAGCTGTACTCACGTGCTATGCTATAAGTCAACCCTGTCAACAATGAAAGGGATTTTTGAATTTTTTTTTTTTAAATGCGGACTCGAAAACAAAGAATTTAACAAAATTCACATCCTAATGCATGCAAGAAAATCTCCCTAAGATGTTACGTTCGATGCTACAAATGGTGCCCAGTGTTTTTTAGGAATGAACAAAAGTCCATTACAATACAATGTGCAACCTCACAGATGCAAACAAAGGAAAAAAAGAACTATTCCGCACATCACATGAAGGGATAAAAAGACGGAGAAGTGTAACACAAAGTGTGCGGACGGTATAAGCATATACCACTACAGATGGACGTGCGTACGTTAAATATATGGAGCGCTCTGTAACATACATGAAATCACTACGTAAAGACATCACAAATTAATAATAATAATGTCAAACGGACACAAAAAAAGTAAAGCGCAACTAACATACAGATAGCACATCAACGCAATCTCTTAAAGAAGAACAGCACTGGTGAACGGATCGCATCTTCACGTATTTTGTGAACAAGAGCTTCGAGTAAGAACCCAAGTAATGAAAGTGCTTGCACAACGTGTCGCGCTCGAAAATCAATGACATGAGGTGCTGTGACAAGTTTATGCTCGCCTACACGTAGTGAGAATATGCTCGCCTACACGCTCATGCTAGCAGCGGATAACTGTACTTGCGCATGCCGCCTTAAAAGTGAGGCTCGAGTATACATCCCCCCGAAACAAAAATGGCCAAAACCATTTGTAAGGCCGTAACCTTTACGACGCCGAAACATGTCTCATATGTTTTACAAATTGTTCGGCATAGTAAATCTAAGCAGTGGTTACGCAAAGAAAGGAATACCCATCTAAAAAGAAGCATATAGAAACAATCGACGAAGATGACGACGAATACTTGGATGTAAAACGCTGCAGCGCACTGAGCGAGTCGAATGCAAAAGTCGCATGCAGCGAAGGGGAGGAACTGCGCGAGAAGTGGTTGCGGTTGTTCCGGTTGCTTTCTAATGTATGGTCACCGTTTACAGCGAAACAGGTTGGTGGTATGAATGTACTTGACGAGGAACCAGATGTGATGCTGGCCTGCCGATGAGGATTACCTTCGCAATGCATACCTGCCGCCGTTCGTGATTTGTTGCTACGTCGGAGCACCCACACAAATTAAACTCGTTAGGATCCTCTCCTCCCGTCAGCTGCATGCACTACTGCATTATGCCTTCGCCACGGTTATCATCACATGGTTTCGATGAAACGTTCATCACAGTTTTCAGTTATGCTATGCAAATCTGCATAAATCTTGAGTGAATTTGCATTAGCGTTGTGCAGATTTGCACCATAACTGCTATTTGTATTACAGGTATTTAGCTCTTTTTTAATGTTATGCAAATCTGCTTTAATTTTATGTTGACTTCCATCAACTGGATATAAAACTGTAACTTCCAGTTGCTTTCAGCACTAAGCATTTCTGCTCCAAATGCTAGCATATAGCAAAAGAATCGTGTACGATGCACCTAGAAAACAATATGCGCCAATCCGTTATCCTGCAGCAGTTATTCCCGCCAACTGGTCACAGATTTCCCACCCTGGAAATGAGTTCTCTTACTTGCTATGATACTCTTGTATGATTGCACCATCAGATTGCTCAAAGCTTCCGCAAAAGAGTGCAATTTCACATGAACAAGCCTCAAGCACACGTATATTGCCCCAGTTGTAAAGCCCCCTGCCAACAGAAAAACAGCAAGAGAAGCGCCTGCTTCAACATTTTTTGCGACGTTCTCATTAAAGCGATCGCTGTCGTAAAAAGACCAAACTGACAAAAAAACATTGTTAGAATGCCGGCATGATCTGAGCGTTTAGCAGCCCATTTCTTCCACGCTGATAAAATACGTGCACATTTGTTTAACTTGAAACAAGGAAAATTCTGGACGTAAGGGCAGAAAACGCTACTAACAGGAAAGAAAACATGCGCACCTACACATGCGCCAGCTCCTTTCTTTACTAGCGGAATAAGTACCTGACCAGGCATTCTTCACCAGCCAAACACAACTCCAGATGTAAAATTGATCTGCGTGGAGCATTTTTCGACATACCCTTCACTTTTAGCGTACAATCGCAAATCTACCTAGTCAGCTAAACTTACTGACTTTGTAAGCCTGCGATTATATGCGAAAAGTGCAGGCACCGATACGTGATTCATACGGATCAACTTTACATCGTTACCTCTGCTACACATTCCTTGAGTCAAAAAGCATCTTGTCGATCAGCGAGCAAACTGGCATGCGCAGCAACCTTCCGTTTGTTATAGAGAAGAGAAACAAGGAATTGTAGTTGCAAGCCAAAGTAAAACAGAGCAATGCGAGAAAACGCGGACGTTGCGCAGAGATAAATACTGACCAGAACAGTGCACATCCATAAACGAGTCATTTAACATATAAAGCAAAGAAAATCAACAAATCCTGTAGAACATATCACAGAGTCATACGATCTATATGTTACAAGGCCATGCGGTCCGTACTGTTAAACGGTAACCCATCCTGAACTGCCATATCGTCATGCGATCTGTAAGTTATACTGCCATACAGTTATATGGCTGGCACTGTCAAACGGTTTTACACTGTGCACTGTCTTACGGTCATCGATTTTGCGTTGTCATATCGCTAAGCGATCTCCAAGTCATACGGCCATTTAGTCTACGGCTGGTACTGTTTCATACGGCCATGCAGCCTCCATTGTGAAACGGTCAGTCATTTCGTACAATCTGTATTGTCATACAGTCACCCATTTTGCGCTGTCATACCTTCATGCGATCTGTAAGTCATACGGTCATGCAGTTATACGGCCGGTACTTTATACATTCGTACAGTCTGTATCGTCATACGGTGATATGGCGTGCACTGTCACGCAGTGTATGCTCCGTACGCTCTATTCCATGAATAAACAGGTTATGTGGCATCGTTGTATACGACTGCATTTCGAGAGGAGAAATGGAGTCACTGAAACAGCTTTTCTAAGTCAACTATAAGTGCCTGCCTTGATGCATTTTCACCAAAAAACATTTGGTCAACAGCGATATCTAATGCCGTAAAATGAGCTAGGATTTCAAACTTTGCATGTATGGGGGGAATGAATAGCCAACAGTTCGTAATTAGATTATAATAAACATTAAGGTATGCTGTTCGCAAATTGACCCGTACGAAAGTTGTAACGACTATATTATATCTAGCAATTCCAATAACCACAATGTTTACTCTAACCTTGTCTATAACGATTCGAGATAGTCACGCCGCTTAAATGGCGACGCAGGGGAGCGGAAACGAGTGAGAATGCCGTGCCAAGGTTTAACAGCATGATGTAAGCTTAAACTTATAATCTATCAAACAGCTGCTTTCAAACTGCTTGTAAGCGACGAAAACTCAGCAGATTTCATCTACCCGTACCGCTCATACAAATGCCGCATCAACCATTTGATTTTTTGCAACTGGACCGGTCCAGTACGAAGCCCAACTTACCTTAAGATTGATGCAAAATTTTACCTCCTTCAATAGGGAACCCCTTCCGTCAGGATGTATAAATTGGTTTGAAATTGAGAATGTGACCCTGGGTTGTGGATTATACTTATCAAACTTCGCAAGTTTAACTTCAACGGTTCCGAATAGAAATTACGGAAAGGACCTATAGAAGATCCCCACATACTGAGATGCTGTCGCCATGCGCTTTGCAGATTTATGGTTTACAAAGCGCACCGAAAACCAAGGCCGGCGCCACGAACTTTGATAATGACCGTCACAGTGACGCAGGGCAATTCTCTAAAAACAATGCCGCCAACCATTTCAACTTCTCGACGGATGTGTTTTACACACGTCTCCAGGAAACGCCTTCTACCCGTTGCAACGCGTTCGCTTATCTCACAGCAAAAATCACTCCACAATTACGGCTCATCAGCAAGAACGCTCTATATCAATTAATATGGTATTTACGTTCATTTACTTTAGACCCTCAGCTGTTGGGGAAGTCGTTTGGAACGTCGTCTGTTCTTATCGCCAGGCCAGCGCTGTTTATAAAATCTTCACCTGGCAAGTGACCGCCAAATATCTCACAGTAATGCGCCAATCCACCGATGTAAACCACTCAAATGCAGATCGTTGCTGCTGCACGATACTTTACATTTGCAGGACCCCAGTCAGAATACAAAAGTTCTCAGACTGAAGGAAACCATTAACGGCGTTCACCTAAACGGTAAAAAATGGACAGCATTTTCAGGGCATTCTCTCCACTTCGGTGTAAATTTCCCTGATGCGCTCAAAAGTTTTGTTCCGAAAAATTCAGGGAAATATCGAATACCCATTCAAAATTAGACCTGCGACAATAGTGCGTTATCGAGATGCATCATTGCACGGCCTTTTTTCTTGAAGTCCGCATTGGGACCACCAGTTCGCTGTTTCAAAACGGCGAAACGTGCAGCATTACGACCGCCTAGCGTCGACCCTAGCGCTCATCCTTATCATGCCCGTTTCTATGCGAACATAACGAAACATCGCTAAATAGCCCTGCAAAAGTCCTTTACCACCAACTTTCTCGTTGATTTGTGCGTTTGCAGTAACAACAGGATTGGTAATTCGACCGTTCTACAGTTGAACGCAGTGATCATCTCAACTCGAAATCGTCTACAACTGTCTTTTACGATTAATTTACAGCTGCATATGAACATTTCGCTTGACCGCCGGCCAACGACGTAACGATGAAGGATCGCAATACATCAAAGCGGCACTCGTAATCGAGCTCACTTGGCTTCACACAGAAAACGATTTCAATCTACAGTCAGCAAAATGCGCATAAGCAAGAGCTTTCAGAAGAGAGAAGGCAAAAAAGATGAAGCTTAAACTTTCTATTGGTAACATCAGTGAAGAACAATTACGATACCGTAGCAGTTTCTCAAGCTTACTACCCGTAGGGTAATAACGCAAGAACAGTGTAACGCATAACATCCGTCTTCGCCATTCAAACGACACACGCATCCCGTCTCCCAAAAGTCAGCGACGATGATAACATCACAACATAATGAATGGTGAAGCGAGTGCCTCTGTCTCAGTTAACATGACTCAGACGCATACGAGGAAAAGACGTTCACTGAGAGTATCGTGTCGCTGCGCGGAGCCATTCCAAATCACAATGACCTCAGTTCTAGCACACATGCGTTGCGCACGGCATGTTGTGCGGCGCACTGTCATCACAGCGTTGTCCACACCTGCAGCCATCACATTTCCCAATGTGCGCATGCCAACCTGCGCTGACGTTGTTTTGGTCATACGCTCGAACCACCGCCTATCATCGGTTGGCTTGTATCAAAGAAACGATGAAAAAAATAGCTTGTTTGGTGTGAAAGCCAAGCAGTGGAGAAAGGCATATGATAGGAAGTTTAACCGTTCAGTTATTTCGCACGACGCAGACATGGAGGGGTCTTTAGGAAATGCTCTAGGTCAACAGGAAGGATGCGACAGAAGTGTGGGAAAGGCGGCCAAGCAAGTAACTCTAAATGCGCTTTCTGCAGTGTACTTCGCCAACCATGTTACGGCACCAGTCTCTCAACAAACAATAGTAAGCAAGACAATACATAAAATTACGATACTTTGTTCCGCCTAATTTCCATAGCCAGTTTTCGCACACCTGTTTCAACATTTTATGAATATCATTTCATAATTCTACGGAACAGTCGTTCGGTTTTGAAAAAAAAAAAAACAATGCTAATGAATTAGGAGTGTGGACCGCATTCAAACGTCTCTTGTTTTGTCGCTAATACTTAGCCGAATTTCTATACCTGTAGAGATGAAAGCTGCGTGTTTCAGTTAAAGTTCCACTTAAGCATACAATGCGGCATTAGCTGTTCACAGAAGCAATGCTGTGCTAACGGCAAAAAGCACTCAAGTGGCCGACTATTTAGGCAAAGTCTACCAATGAAAATTCTCAAGCTATTAGAGCTGCTTGAATAGAGCAAACAACGTCTTTGCAACTGCCAAACAGTCAACACTTTAGCTCCTTGTGCGTATGCCTCTTTTCTGGATGCGACACTTGTAAAGCACCGTTTATAATTACAGCAACTTAAAAATTTCCTAAGCACCTAACAGATGCGAAATACTTTTCAGACCTTTGTAAACGAAGAGGCTTTCGTGCATGTGTATGTTAGGTAGAACTCAAAAGGAATGAGTTGAGTTTCTCCTATGGACTGAGATCTTCAATGAGGCAACGATGTAAAATCGATAAGTGATGGTGAAGGGGAGGGGGGGCGATGGATGTGTATAATTTAGAAGGCCATGTGATGGAACCAGACTTATAGTCGGGGCTTTACAGTATCTCTCTTTCGCGGATACTACATCCCTCGTTGTAGAGAGCCAAAACACAACAATAAGAAGCATTCCGTTCACAAAAAACAAATTCATACACAAACTGACTTATTATGCAAGCAAAAAATTGCTTCCAAGGGGAAATAATGATATGTAGACGTTTGCACTATCATTTAGATACTCACCATAAACATCAATGAAACATCGCACTTATCGAATCAGTATAAATGATATCAATCAGGCTCGTTAAGTTTCTAGACTTCTCTCTTGCGTTTGGAGAACGCTAACAACTAGAAAACGTTTCGTAACATTTGTGCTGCAAAATGCAACGTGTACGAAGCTCAATACCTTCACATTATAAGCAAGCACTGCGGTGATGTCCAACAACCCAACCACGAAACATTCTCGTTTTATGCTATCAACAACGGTCAATTTCACGAACGCGTAGCGTCACTGCGCACTCATCGTACCTGACGCAATCCACTCACGAATTGTACGCACTGCAACGGTGAATTACAGCTGAACGTTTAATGCCGATTTCGAGTTCAGCATTCAACCGGCTCGAAAACAGTGAAAATCGAGGAAATGAATATAAAGAGGGGAAATAAGGGAAAAAAAATCCACGAGAGATGATGTCGGAAATCGGCCTATCCATTAACAGTTTACGGCCCATGAACTACAAGGTGGTAAACACTGCTATCGCTTGCACTAAATGCATACAATTTGGAACAGTCTGCGTTTGTATGACACTTTTTGGCCATTAGCATGAAGCACCGTATAAATACAGAGAGGTAATCAGCTGGCTTGCTTCACTTTGTCTTGTACCAGCTATTGACAAGTTCGCCGCTTTCATCGAACCATGCAATATAGCCACACGTCGCCTTTCCTTTTAGTCCAAAAAGAGACAACTGATCACAATGCTCTCCATAGACCTCGGTGGAATTCTGCGCCTGTAAGCAAACGTTTTCTTTATCATGATACTCGCCACCAACTGCGCTTTCACATCTACTGTTCTGTTCGCTTTGAACTGCCTTGAATTCAACATTGTCTGGCTTGATCATGGCTGAGCGCAGAGAATAGTGAATATTTCACGTGCTCGCTGTCTCGGAACGGTGCATCGCACTGCAAAATTTATGGAGCTTTTATCACTTCACGGCTGCTTCTACTGGCGAGTCCCGAAATAACATTTACCAATATTACACAGAGTACAGGGAGGGAATTTACAACGTCTTCTTTTACTTCCGTATACGCGCACGATGAGCAAAATTGGCTTTTTCAACGGTATCATAAGGCATTGCAGAGGCACGTTCGCTTCCAGGTTATGAAAACAGGAACAAAGTCAATAAGCCGTAAGTCGCCCCCTCACGTAATGCGTCCCTATGCCGTTTTGCCAAAGCTCATTACCAGCAGGTGCTACTTCCTCATTTACTTATACCCTGGAAGACGGGATATAAAAGACGCTTCGAATCTGCAATTCACTGGTGCCATTCATAAAGATATATATGGGGGCTTCCTAAGCATGAGTCACACATGAGGCCACAAACTTTTTCAACTGCGTTCTCCCCTTCCCATCTGCTCCCTCCCCCTCTCCTTTTTCCCCATCACTGGAACAATTTCGATCAAGGCTTAGTTTCACGAACTTTGACAAGCTGCTTTCGTTTTCGAGAACAAACTATTTTACGTGCAATGCAGCACTGTCCATCTGCTTAATATAAAGCTCCAAGGGACCAAATATTTGTGTGAAGATGAGCACAGGGTGTTCGGACCTGCAAAATAACAAATCAGTTATTTGTGGGAATACAAGTGAACAAATAAAAACTGCAAACAAAACTACCTCCGCAAAAGCGGCACATTTTTCTAATCTATAAAAGCTATCAACGGCTGTGCGGATGTCCACATAATAACTGGCAATGACCAACGCAGTACCTGGTAGCTGTAGTGGTTTACAGAGCAGTGCAGGGCCCCACACCTGCCCACGTCATTGTCGTATCGACAGTATATATTGTGCGCTGTATTCGCCCCCATCCATCTGCCACTCCAAGTACACTCGCTTGGATCGCTCCTTAAATTTGAATCACCGCTTCAATATAGGAGATAATCACACAATAGGCAACCATGAAGAACGCGCTTCTGGCAGTCACTGTCTATTAATTTTACCTAAAACACCCGCTTTTGCGTTGTTAGCAAATATATTGCAGTAAGACAACAAGACGATCAACTAAAGCGTATTCAACAAACTCACACCATTATAAGCATCGAAGAATCGCTCGAGATTACAACAGAGATAAGCCAACAGACTGCTACATTTGTTTTGCACATCTTTGTCACCTCTCAAAAATATGTCCGTGAATTGGAACAAATCTGTACTATGTGCATTCATAATCGCCCATCAGCAGGTGAGTTTTCAGCGGCTCAGGAGGAACAAGCAAGAACAAGATAAAAGGAGTTAAAAACTTTCATCAAACACCTAGGAGAAAAGCATGAAGTTTCGCTATGTGGAAGCTGTGTATCCGAACTGCTGTCAGCCACAAATAAAGGAAGCAATACAAAAAAGTGAAATTAAATGAGGACTTGCAACAGAAGCGCTTGTGAAATGTGCTGCCAAGGATGGTACTACACGGTTCACCAAAACTCGGGTCCGGCTTGCACACCGACGTAAACCACGCGTAGCTGCAACGGCCGTTGTGACGCCGAATGTAGTCATATTCTGGTGGACATGGGTAGTTACACAGCGGAGCCGTGCCAAACCATTTGCATCCTCCATCTGACGGGAACGGGTGATAAGCGGTGAGATCGGATACTGCCTTCGCCGTCATACCTCCAAAAAAAGTCACCAAACTGCCAAACTTATACGAGTAACGGAGTTACAGAATGGCCCCTTATGAAATTTCTTAGGCATATAAAAGAAGCATGACAAATCGAGGTTTGGGAGGGATTCAGCGACTAGAAAAAAACGCTAAGCAAAACGTATCCGAACGTGCTGTGTTGAGGTTACTCGTTCGGTGAGGGTCTCGACACACCCTTTCAACGATTTCCGAACGCTCAATTTTTGTGATGCCAACATTTTAGTCAGTTTCAAAAATCACACCATCACAATATTTTCAAAGAATGGAAAACTTCTGTGAGGGAAAGAAACATTTCAAACGACTGGAGGAGAGAAAAGAAGAAAGAGAGAGGGCCGAAACAGCAGCATGAGGGAAAGCGATCACGACTGAATTTGTTTGAAAAAAAAAAAGCAATTAAAGCAGCGAATTGCACAGAGGGAATATCAAAATGTAGCTTAGACGGTCCTTTAAAAATGGCTGTTCTACTAACAGAATTTTTTGGCAAGAACTTGATGTGGATGGCACAAAGCTCTCCACCGCCAAGTGATATTGTTACGGAGGTGTGCTCATCTATGAACTGCCATTTCAGAAAGAATAGCAGAACTATTTGCAAATGTGTTTCTGCTTGTCCCAAGCCGCCATCGATGATCACGTCAACCACACCCTCAGAAGCAGAATGTTCGAGCATGGCTTTTGAGAATGAGAACTGCCGACTTGACACCTCTTTACTCGAAACAACCTGGTCAACGATGGCGATTTACTGCAGTACTTTCCCAGCCGAACTTTATGTCATTATATCGAGTCCTTTCTTTATATTCCTTTTAGCATGAACACACCGAACTTACACACAACGTACTAGCGTTGGCGAGTAGGCACCATTACTTACTTTCGGTGTAATATCAACGCAACAGACTTCAATCCCTACATATTCCACACTGAAAACCTCATCCGTTGTGAGCGGATGACTTTCATTTGGAATTTATTATGCAGATTGAGAACTGCAGCAATAATCAGCGATCAGTTGTTACGCTGCATTAGATTCAAACAAAAACTCAAGAGAATTTTTAAAAATAGGTAACTAAGCGTACAGTTCTTAAACGGAATGAGGACAGCGCCTGAAAAAACACAAGCAAAGCCCTATCAGTAGGGGAAGACATCAGCTATACAACATAAGTTATCGCTCGATTGAACGTTTTCACAAAAATAACCTCCCCTTGCTTGGCTCATGTCACAGTGAGATTCAATAAAACAAATGCATGAGAACTGACCAATCATGCCCGACACGACTGCAGTTGCCAATGGACCACTAAGTACGCCACCATCCCTTTTAAGGCGAACCATCGGCATGTCACGATGCAAATGGTATTCATGAGAAAAAAGTCTTTTCGCATAGCCTGCAAAGCGTTCTTTTGGCAATAATGCGCATAATGACTTTTTCACATCTTTTACTGCAAAGTGAACAGAGCGTGGCCTTCTCATATGTGTTTGTCCCTCCACCACCTTCAACTTGGAAACAGGCAAGTGAATAGCCAACAAATGTTTTACCAAAACCTTCGTTGCATCTCCTCACACTTTTCCTGCATTTACTCAAGTCAAATTAACTGAAACAAATTTCAACATTTCAGTTTCAGATCCTACCAGCTAGCAGCGTCTGTTTTGTGGTTATATAAAAATATGCACGCAGGTTACTGGCATTTACATTCTATTCCATACTGTCATGTATGTCCCAAACCAAAGCTGAGCCCAGTCTATTTTGTTTCTCAAGTATTAGGCGCATAACTACTTTTGAATAAAAGAGACGCACTGATGCAGCTGAGGACCATAGCTTGTTAGTATCCCACCGGTGAAATCAAACATGAATCCATTTGCTCTTGCGCTCGCAGTTTTGAATTTTGGTCACTGTTGAGAAAGATTTCGCAACATGGTGGTATATTTAATGGGAATGAAACATTATATAATCTTATCAGTCCCGTTAGCATAGCTCCCCACTGGTCAAATTCAAAAATTTTAAGAATACTGTCTTTTTAAGAATATTTGTTTGAGAATATTTGTCTGAGAAATGTTTTGTCCTCCATTTAAATTTCTCGACTGAATGCCCTCTACATTTATGTGGTTTCGATCTCCCTGCAAAGGAAGTGATGAGGGATCTCGGTGTTTATGTGAGTTCCGACCTTAATTGGCATAATCACTGTGTTGAAGTTTCGCGGAGAGCTGCTCAAGCAGCGAACTACATTCTGCGCGCTGTGCAATACAGTAGCGTTGAAAGTTATCGGAAAGCCTTCGTTGCTTACTGTCGCCCCATCTTAGAATACTGTACTCAGGTTTGGTCCCCGTCTGTGAAAAGGGATATCGAAATGATCGAAAGAGTCCAACGACGATTTACTAAGATGGCTTTTAGGAAAGCTTTTCGTGGACCGTTCCAGCCCAATTATGAGCAGCGACTTCGCATTTTTGATTTGAAACCTCTATGGTATCGAAGAACCCAGTTCGACCTACATTTATGTTTTAAGACTGTTAAAGGTTTTTCGGGAATTCCGTTCAAGAGCATTTTTTCTTTTACAAAGTTTGCATCACGCTCGAGGTTTCACCCTCTGCAAATCGAAAGGAAGACAACGAGTCGAACTGATGTGCTCAACTCTTTCGCTTTTCGTGTTGTACCTATCTGGAACTCCTTGCCATGTGATGTCGTTATGGCTGGTAATTTGTCTTGTTTCAAGCGACGCTTGGAGCAGTGTGACCTAACGACAATACCTGCTGCTTGCCGGCTATAATTCATTATCGACTGTTGTTATGCATTCCTACATGTCCATTGCTTCTGATCTCTTGTTTTTCTTACTCTCATCAATGTCTATGGGTATTTAAACGCATGGTTAATTGCAGTGTTTATACTTATGAATATATTATAGCCTTCGTGTATACTTTTTTTTCTGGACGCGTTGTTACATGCTTTCTTTATTGTAAATAAAGATTCTCTCTCTCTCTCTTTAAGAAAAAGTTCCATGCCAATCATAAGCAGCTGCTATTGTGCCCGCAACAGAGACGAAAACCTAGCACGCATGATGAAAAAAAATACGGATCGTCACCATGAATTAAAAAAAGCATGTTTGCAAGCAAAATATTTATAAATAGAAGCGACTAAAAAATTGAAAGACGGCACAGCCAGAATGAGACACTTTGAGGAGAAACCCTTGGTCGTCAAAGTTTTGGATGGTGGTTTCCTAAACTGTTCAGGAAACTAAAACTGATTAATGCATTACCGAACGGAGGATAGCAGATTTATTATAACGCTAAGCCTCGATAAACCCAAGAGTGTAAAAGACACTGAAAATATAAAAATACGGAGAACTTTCACAGCATTTTGAGCTCTTTCTGTTGAAATGAAATCGATGATGGGATGTTGATAGTAAAATGCGCACAGCCATCCCCCCCCCCCCCTCCGCCTCCCTCACCCCTCTCCTGCCCTCGGCGTACTGCGCTGCGTGGTGTTGGCTGCGTAAAAGAAGCTAAAAGAAATGAAAAAAAAAACAGTAGGAACCAAAATCTCTGTGGCGATCGAAAACCTAAATATACTCTCCTCGTCCCTACACGCATGAATTGCTCCCCACATTTTTGGCTGCAGAGCCCACTTTCTCGCATTTCAGTGACGTTGTGCAACAGTTGCAGTGTGTCTGAAAAGTTAAAATTGTATTTTTTTAAAAACTGCTTTACTTTCGTAAGTTAGTAAACACTTGCAAGGGAGGAGAATGGGCAGAACAGAGGTTGCGGTGTAACACAGTTTGTGCATTAAACGTCGATGAACGAAACGCTAATTTCAAACTACAAATACATGTATGTTACAAGCGGGTAATCCTAATGAGATTGTGATATTACTTTCGTAGGGGGGAGGAAGGAGGGAGGGGCATGCAAGAGGGCTTCGACTGTATCTTCCCATTTGAAATTCTCTCTTCGACTAATCATCAACGAAAGCGATAAGAGGAGGCAAAACACAATTTTTGTAATGGCTGCTACGCCTTGAATAAAAAGAATAAACATGACTGCGAACCATTACAATTATACAAAGCAGACGGCTACTGCAATCGTAGCGACCAAAATGAACTGTCGTTATTTGTTCACCAAGTGAATCACCCGGTTTTGCTGCCTATACTGTGATCTGATTCTGTGGTATCCTTCTTGCACATAATTTGTAGTGTTTTGCAAAGAATAACCAGTTCGATACGACCCACTCTGATGGGTAACAATGAAATTAGCTGTCAGTGCTTCCCTGAGGCGAGCAGTGAATGAAACGAAAGTCGAGTAGATGCCTCTAGGCGTCGTTGGAAATTAGCTTTGGCGTGGGCAGCTAACAACGTCCCTAGACTTGTGTGCGGCATGACTGCTTCATGAAAGCACTCCTTTCGAATTTTGTGAGAACATTACATAAGAGGATCAAGTCGGCCACACTCTTTGCCCCTCCCCCCTTTTTCGATTCCATCAGCGCGCGTCCGTGCGCTGAATCAGCGTCACTGAACAAGGTGGGAACAGCTTCTGCAAAGAATTCAACAAATACCGTAAAAATGTGACATGCAGTAGAAACAACGTACATCTCATTCTTCTTCTCATTTCCGCTTCGTCCTCCCAATTTGTCACCTCCGCATTGCCGACTTCAAACAATTCCGGGTCCAACGAACTTCCAGCACGATCGCTTTTCTCGAATACGCACTCTCCACTCCATTCCAGAAGAACCAGCCTTATAAGTAATCTGCATAGCCATGACCCTCTCATATACTCCTGCCCTTAATCAAAACGGTAATCCTGCGTTGTGCAATAACGCAGCAGTAACGGCTACGAGGCGATTACAAAAGCAAACTGAGTATTCCGTAGGTTCAACTTCACTTCACCGCTTACTATATGCCTTTCAGAATAAACAACAGTGCTGCAGTTACTTTGGCCAACACTAAACTTCCATTGTTTTCGCAGTGGATGCGGCAACTTGTCCGTCAGTACTTGTCAACGGCGATAAAACACAAATCTTATCCTGCGACGCGGCCCTAGGAACTGCCTTGCACTTTGATACACACAGTAACGGAGAAAGGGGAGAAAGCGATGGTGTAATCTGAACATGGTATACCAGTGTTGAGATCAGCCAAGCAGTATCACTGGCGCATCGCCTCTCTCCCTTTCTTCTAAACCGTGCCAAAAGGGGATAATGGCAAAGCAACTTCACTGTTTCGATTCGAAAACAAGTCGGACGGTGAAGTGCGGCGCCTAATGAATTTGTTTAGCAAACGCATTTGTTTATAAATCATTTTCTACGTAAATTTCCGTTAAAAATAAACATAACAACTCAGCTAAGTACGTACAAATTGCGCTTTTCGAACGAAACCGGCATGTGAACCGTAAAAGGAACGCACATCTGTTGCAGCTACTCCGCACTGCTTCAACATACTTCAAGTTCCGAGTATGATGAGCGTTAGGAAACAAACGATTTCATTTTTTATAAAACGAGCGCATTTTCGGCGCCGATTTTCAAAGACCTTGACGTATTAAACAACTCTGTACAACTAATAGCACAATGGAGTGGGTAAGCGAATGACTGGTATCAGAAACGGTCGAAAAAGAACCGCTCGTTCTCAACATTAAAACACCAACAACGCACAAGATGAACTGTTTTGACACACCAACAACACAAAATGAATTACTGACGATGATCACCCTACTAAGCAACTGTCACCGCTCTCACACACCTCAAAACAAAACATGTTTGAGCATCAGTACATAAGACAGACCTTGCATGAGTGGCGCACTTGAAACGCAGTGCAGTGAACATGAATAAATGTGATCAGTGGGTAGAGAGCAGTAATAGTGTGCGGGTGGAGTTGAGATCGAGATCGCACACCACAACCGTGCACCACCCCTGCGCACTCATTGATCGCAATCCACTCGTCCAGCTCATCGAAGAATTGCGCGATGAGTCGCAGGCAGGGAGGGGTATGTGGTACGAGTGGTGATGACACGGCTTATTGGAAGCCGCATTACAGGATGTGGTGTATCTGGCTATGTGCAAACAAATGACGGTCTTTGGCACATACCAGTACAGCAAGTTGCGGTTAACGGCAGAACGTGATGACTCCGACTCCAGTGAGGACAACGTGGGAGCTTCGAACTGTTATTCCGACGTTTCAAGACAGATTCGACTATTCAATCAAGAGTGGAGTTCTCCGATTCAAACTGCCTCAAAAACAAGAATCGACTGCTAGAATTTGTTCGCGACCATTAAGCTGCTCTTTTTTTGCATTTCTCTAGGCAATTTCCTCGTTTAGTTGTTCTTGTTGAAGCGAGAACAGGTTTAAATAGCGAACCAAAGTGCGCAACATTTCACCACGTTCTCTTCGATGTCCCAAACCCACTAAAGTTTATTGAATAAAGTATATTACACCTGCAAACGTTGAACCGAGGAAGAATGTTTATTGACACCAAACCATTTCTTATATAATGACAGCGACGCACGTTATTATCAGAATTGAAATAACATCTGTGCTTTAATTGACACTAAATATACGACACAGTATATATATGCATATGCATATATATGTATGTGTATATTTATACATATATATGTATATATATATATATGTATATATATATATACACATATATATGTATAAATGTATATGTATGCATTATATATATGTACGTGTATGTATATGTATATATACATATATATATATATACATATATATGTATAAATATACACATACATATATATGCATATGCATATATATACACTGTACATGCTGGTACATATAACGTATGCGTGTACTGCAGCTGACGAGACTGGACGATTATTGAAAAAAAAAAAGAGGATTTTACAACTGATTAATTTACCAGAATGAGGAATAAGCGATTTTTTAAATGCTTTGTTCTGCACTGCCAGTACAAGTAGCAGCATTCATGCACAGGTCATGAATCGGTAACAAAGAAGTTATACATCAGATATGATGACATAAGACTAATCTGTTCGTCTTATTGTTCCAGTTGTTTCAGTGCTGCCACTATCATCGCGACACATCAACAATGAGAACATTCTCCTATCACTTATAACTGTACGTAACAATTCATCAAAACCCACTTTCGCCAATGAGCTATTTTCATAAACGTTATATGTACTCGGGCAGTCACAACTGTGGATTCATCCACAGTTTCAAACTGCCACCCTTACAGGCAGGGAATCGGATATGCATGAAAGTGTACTTTACCGCGGAAGCTACAGAAGGTTGTGAATTTTACTGAATTTAATGAACTAATCAAGTGGAGGAATGAAAGCAAAATGTCATCGGAAAAAGGGGCTGGAAGGAAAAGAAAGTGAGTTTTCATGCAATTTTTCGAAGAACTCTGGTGAGTGCAAGAAAACAGCATGAGAAATGGAACAGCAGGAGATGCAATTTCACTTCTCGCCAGCTCGTAACATTTCCTGAGCTACCAATATATATCTCAACACTTTTTTTCTGCCTTACTGTAAATGTGCCACGCTTCACTGTCTCATCGGATACCGAATACTGCTCTATCCCATTCAAATGCCAATTATAATCTTTTCTCCGCCTCCGATATCACAAATCATAATTGTAGATGTGCCACCTCCTAATCTGCGGAACAAATGAATTTGAAAAAAAGTCCGAACCCGAATAAAATTCAAGTTTAGTAGCTGCCCTCAGCGGTCAATGTAAGAAAGTCAGAACATCTGAGTTCAAAATTGCCTCTTTCAGTTAAAAACTCATCGTCGCTCCAAGGCAACAACGCTGTACGTTTTAAGGTGGCCCACTGCTCTAACGTGGCATTTTTATGTTTGAAATGATTTGAGTAGATAAGTGCTGATCGCGCATTAAAGGGGGTGTGTGCCTGAATTAAAATACTTTTGAGCTTCAGAACATATCTTGGGAAGGTTCGATGTGAAAAATTAGCTGATCAGTTAAAATTCGCAAACTACCTTTTAAAAACGCAAAACAATGGTGCATTGCAGCTGCGAAAAAGGAGCGCTACCACCTAGCGCAGTTACGTTTAATGACACCGCACACTATTTCAACTGTAACAGACGATTGCAGATCAGAATTTTCTGAATTTTACTTGATGAGCCGAAACTGCTTCCCGTTTACCGTTTTACAAACTATCAACAGTTGCAAAGGACATAGGACAGCGATGTATTGTCGAGACTATTTGTTTACTGGACAAAGGTTCTCTTAATTTCTTTTGATAGACGAGATCCGCGAACCGAAAACGTTGAATTTTCTCCAAAAACGCTAAAGCAATAACCCAATATCTGCTCGCCTCAAAATTCGCCTCGAAATTTACTTTTACGTTTTTCCAGTTGGTTCAAGTCACCGCGTAAACCGCGAAACGTCCCGCTAATAATCTATACTGAGGTTTGGTCTCGCTACGCAGCATTTATCCTAAATAATATTTGTCGTGGTTGTAGACAAGGCCATTTTTCTTTGGCTTGACAAAAATCATTGCGTAGCGCCAAAAAGAATCCAAAATAAAATGTTTGCTAAAGTTACCTTTTTGCCTCGATCGCTGATTAAGGGAGGCCTCAAGTCAGAGTCTCGCACAGTCTTCGCAGCCCTAAAAAGAAACGCGTTTTGATCGCGATAAAATTTGAGCCACCAGAAAAGAAAAGCAGGAAAGAAAGCACTGTGCTGTTTCGAATGTATATCAAAAAGCAAAATTCATTACCACATAGGATGACGACTCCCGCCACCACACGACGACGAATGGCTTCTGGATACATAGGCAGTCGAATGTACTTCAAGCCGTAGAAATCGTGGTACAACAGATATGCATGGAATGCTTTATTACTGCATTCTTACTTGTGCCGAGCAATACCAACTATCCTCCTAGCATAGGGAAGAGAGGATGGATTTTGTGAAGAATCCGTTGGGATACGGAAAACAGCTATTGCTAAGAGGTGAGGATCCTAAGATTGCAGCGAAGAAGCCCGCGAACCGGAACACGGGCGAGTGGCAACAAAAGCTCAAGAACTACGATCCTCTCCCGATTTTCCCGAAGCAGTGCCACAACGACCTCGTTCACTCCCATTCTACTCATTTCCCGTTCTTAATACACATATCATTAGTTTTTAGTTCATTCAACTGTTACAATTTTATCTGAACTACACAAAAAAAGATAGAAATGATTCCTTACCAACCGTCCATGTACCAGTCGCGATAAAGAACTTTTTTCTTTAGATCACGGCGTGTCAAGAATCTGCTGTATTCATAGCGTGAGAAGCAGTTACCAATCAAATCGGGATTTTTGTATGCCTTAAAGTTAGTGATGACTTAGAGGAAAGCCAATGACGTCTTTCCGTGAAGATCCTGGCGTAAGTATCGGTGTCATCGCTGAAGACACTATGTTTAGGAGAGGTGCAACTTACCAGACCATGCGGACCGTCAATTAACACTGCAGTTTTCGTGGGCATTAAGTGATTCTTTTTTCGATAACGACGCATTGCGGAACGATAACCAACCAGATAAAGCACATATGAAAACAACATGTTCTTGCTGTAGAACTCCGCCATCTTTCTGCTTTATGCTTTGAAACGAACTGGGTCCCCACTATTTACGAATTTTTTCAAATGTTTAGTCAGAAAGAAAAAACAGAGAGAACGGAAATTGGCAAAGTGAAGCATCGCAGCTAGTGACGCCGTAGTTGAGTTTTCCAGCTACAGATATTCCAGTCGAATAGGTTCGCTTATAAATGGAAAGAGAAAATAATTTCAACAATAAATCGGCCAGTCACAAGTACTGCTTATAATCCATTCGCATGTAACGCAGATAAGAACAGAGAGAGAATTTGAAGCCGTTTAAATGTTTACAAGCGACATTCCTGTAGGAATTGTTATAGAAACATCAATTATTTTCGAGAGGTACATGGACTTTCTATACGCGTCAACAGTTTGAGTAACGACAATTATCCCAATTTATCGTCTGGCGACGCAGTAAAATGTATCTTGAATAAGTTTTACTTAACAGATAGTACGGATGACAAGATAACATGCTTCAGTTGATTCTACTATCAATTCCCGCCCAGTTAAGGAAAAGGAATGGATATTCCAAGCCATTCTTATCACATCAAAATCTTCGGTAAGCGCATCTAGCCGAAAAAAAAAATAGAAGGCGAGCGAAAATAGCCGAAGACTCGCAAAGGGATCAAAGCGAGCCGGAAATTGTGGCAAGTGTGACAAAGGAAACGAAATTATATACGCCGATAGCACTCACCAAATACTGCAGTCGCTTTCGTTCAGTTTCCGGTGTAAAATCCTGGCTGAGCTGCTGCACTTGGCTCGAAGAGACGAGCAACGCACGGCAATCACCAGCGTTCGCCACATATACTTTGCCCAAAAAGAAGAGTACTGCGATCGCTGCACAACCGCCTGGTATTTTCCACAGCTGCTTCTCCTCCGCAATTTGTTCATCCTGCATAATAATCTTCTTATGCGCTTCTGCAAAATTGCTTCAGCAAAGCGCACTGTCTGTGTGTCTCTGTGTTTGTGCCTGTGTGTCTGTGTTTGTGCCTGTGTTTCTGCCATGTGTTTGTGTGTTGTCCTCGGCAAGTTATGAGTTTGGCCGGGCAAACAAGCAGAAGCACGCACATGCACAAACTTATGTACCCATGCACACACACATGCGCATACGTACAAGCATGATGTCGCTATAGCACGCTTTGCAAACTGAAACTTTGCCAAGGCACACATAAATGGGTCTTTTGTTGGCTTGCACGAACGGTCCGATCAATTAAAATACAGAAGCAGTATTCCAGACGTTTTATAGTTTTTAGCAGTCTTTAAAACAGTTGGCCAGATGACTGGGACCTCGGAAGTGCCTATTCTGCCATTCTCCTGGTATCTAATCTTACTTGTTATAGTCAGGCGGTCCAGTGAAGCCTGACACCTTCAATTATAGCGGTCCTTCCCACCGCTACGTCTCTCTTAACATTTAGCATCCGCTGGCACTTGTTTATAACGGATGGCGGATAACAATTGTTTCATGCAGGTGTACACGTATAAAAAGTGAATATGAAGTGCTAACGTTTGCCTAGAAACGTGAAAAATTGGTGTGAATCGTTAATACGGAAGCAATTTTGGACTAATGCTCTTGACAGACTTTCAGAATACGCGAATATGTCATGTTACGGAACATTGCAAGACAATTTCAGCAACTGCAACTTTAACGCTGATACCTGCTTCAAAGTGAGTGCGAATGATGCTGGTCGCTTACCATATCAACGAAAGCTGCTTCCATCGCTCCAATAACGAGACTATCGCAGGTGATACTTCTGTTCGCCGACTGTGAATTGTAAATACCAGCTAATGCGTGGGAAGACGGAGATCTACAATATCCACCGAATAGAGTTTCTTGTCGATCTAGATGTATTGCTGTCTCAAGCACTTGGCTTAGACGCGCCTGCAATGTGAACTACCATTTACCCCTTATACCTGGCCATCTTTTCCATCTCTCGATCAGTATTCACTAACAACGATACGATTTATACAATTCATTTCGTAAATTTTCCATTAAAGTGATGTTCTGTACGCAGTAAGGGATGGAGTGCAAGTGTAAAAAGACAAAAGATTTTCCCGTCGAAGGGTCTGGGACCGATAATTCCCTGAGTTAATAATATGTATGTCGTAACAATATGAATGTAGCGAAGAATTTAAGAGCATTATTGGCTTTTTGTAGTGGGCCATTGGAGCGCGTTAGCACGTATGCCTCATAAATGAAATACTGCTTTCACTTCATGTGCTAAACTTCAATCCTTTGAACATTGCCTAATGTCTTCACACATGCGCATTACAAAACATCGTTCAGAAATACCTGAGCAACACTGATGAGCGCTTTATTCTTATTGCTTCGCGTAGCACACTGCCAACCGAATCATACTTTTTCAATGTTTAATATCTTAGTTAGAATATTGCATTCAGTAATTTCTTCAGCATATTTTGCACATAAATTGGCAGCCGTCCCATCGACTAATTTTTGGGCTTCAACTAAGACAGCCATAAAAATTGAAGATGTTGGTAATAACAAACCAGCGATCTTCGATGAAAAATAAAAAGACATTTGGGCATTTCAGAGAAAGGCGGATTTTTTACACATTGAAAATAAAAGTTCTTGAAAAAAAAAAAAGAAACAAACGTATTGACAAATCTTCGTGGTGTTTCTCAAGCACGAACATTTCTCGCCTAGTGCCAGCGACTTTTTGATGCGAACAGATGTTATGCCGCATTTACAAGTTAAACATAGTTGTCAGCTATTTACATGGGCCGCAAATTTCTTGAAGGAAGATGAGCGAAACGAATCGAAAATTCTTAGTATGATATAAGCCAAGCATGCTGATGAGCTTTGTACTGAAGTAAGGCAAGTTTTTTTCTTAAAACAATACTAGCGAACCGAGCCTCAATTTTTTAAAGTGAAGCAGGAAGGCATGGCGAAAGATTTTGCATCAAGGTGAATGAAGATGGAAGAGGAGTTTCAGAAGGAAGCGGACAAAGCTAGCTATGAATTCTTATACTAAGGCGCGCGAAAACTGAAAAAAATTTCGAAACTAAGTAGCTATGCAAGCCGAAATTTTCAAAGGCAAAATGACCGAATCGACTTGAAATTTTAGCAGAAATGTTAAGCATAAACGGACTTATCGGCTCTACATTACGTCGTTTGTCCAGTAACCTCTTACCAGGTTCTACTATCCTCCATTTAACACAGAGTATCATTATTACCGTCCTCGAGTCCAGGTGGCTTCTGCGATGTCTGAAGACTCACAGCCCGAAGCAACCAGCTACGCTGACTCAGTTTCGGCAGTCGCAAAGTCAAAGAGATGTTGGCAGCCGATCTGGGCAGTCGGAAGCAACCATGAGGCTCCAGCTGTCTTCTTCGGTATGCGACAGCTAGTACTGGCAGCACGTTTCGGCAACGAGAAGCCAAAAAAAGCGGTGCTTTCACTCGCTTTGGCAACGGCAAGTTGGCACGTCGTTGCCGACTTAAGTAGCCGTTGGTCATCGAAAGCCGCTTTTAGGCGTCAGAATTTTTCGAAGTTAGTAAGATTCCGAGGATCGATTTCCACAATGAAAAATCAGCTAAAAAAAATTTAGATTCCGAGGATCGATTTCCACAATGAAAAATCAGCTAAAAAAAATTTAGATTCCGAGGATCGATTTCCACAATGAAAAATCAGCTAAAAAAATTTATGGTTCAAGAGAATGGGAAGGTCCAAAAAGTGATAACAACTAACCCTAACATGCTCATGCAAACAGTTAGCGGCCATAATCGCAGCGCCACTTCCAGCATGACCGTCGAGAATAGCGAAGAAAGTCGCTTCCGCTTTTTCCATTCCTGGCCCATCGTCGATCTGTTGTTCAAAAATTTTTTTGTGCAAATATGCAACTGGCGGTTGACATCGCAACTGAGGAAAGTTGCCACCTTATCGAAATGCTAAGCACACCGACACAGAGACTTCAAATGAGCTACGGCGTAGCAGGTGTGCAACAATTTCAATCTAAAATTCATTCAAATATTCGACACAAAACAACAGATACCAACAAGTCACTGAGGCTGCTTTTCTGTTCTTTTTTTTTTTCAAATTTTGATCGACATTTAAACTTTCATACTCCATGAGGTGCAAGTCTATTCATGGAGATCGTTCTCCAAACCATTCACCAAATTGGGTCCTCTGAACTTCGCTTAAGTCAATGACATTGCCCGATTCAAGTTTGCAGGATTTTCCGGTTTAGCCTAACTTAGCTCGTTGTCAACGTAGCCTGAGGAAGGATGATTTCGGCAAAGAAGGCAGCACACGCACTGCTTCTCTCATATGTAATACAGGCAATAAGAGAACACCTTTCGCGAAACGCCATGAAAGCTTACCGACATTCTCCTTTCCGGAAGCGTAATAAGATCTTCGTCCGAATGCCGACGAGGGCAACTTGTCTTCGAAGACCGTCGCCTTACCTCACTGGACGCCCTATTTTGTCTGCTTAATGATGAGCCGTTTCGCTGAAAATTCATTTTTTGATGCGATTGGCGTGATTTGCTTTTATGATTGAAAAACGCCTGTGTGAAAGTGTTGTTTGCATTACATCACTTATACTTTATGGAAGACCATCTGATAAGAAATTTGACTAACAAATTTATTGCTTTTCGAGAGCTGACGACGGGTGGAGAGCACGGTCTACACAGCAAAAAATCGCTCCCACTTCAATAGAGAAGCGAGTAATCGGTCGTTGACCCCTCCATTGCTATTTATGCGAGAACCATGGTAGCTGAGGTGCTCATGACAAGGTGTGGTACAGCAGAAGCGTTATGGCGCGATGCAACAGCAACAAAGCAGTGCACTTGGCCCCACTTTTACTGTAGGTTTCTCTTATGCTTTATTTGTTATACAATGAAAACGGATTTAAGTCGTAACTGTTATAGATATATTGACTTCAAAGGCATATATTACCACAAAATGTTAACATTGCCGTTCACATAGTCCCATTGAAGTCCCAGAAAATGGAAATGTAAAAAATGTTCGAATAATTTTAGCAGAAATTCATTTCCCATATTTCCGACCAACAATGTTCTGATTTTACGTGATCGAGTCTTTGAGGTATTCTATACTGCATTTTTCTTATTTTATTATGCAGTGTACAAAGCCACACCGTTGCAAGGAAAAACGCATAAATATATTAGCATATTTTGTGACCACAGCTAAATCATATCATACCACGCACTACTATAGTACAATATAGTTGCAGTTATAATATCGGAGCATTTAAGAGGCATAAGACACATCACTGCTCAAAACAGACCCTCAGAAATATGAAGATACAAACTAGAAACAAATCATTCCTCACTCTCCATGGAGACAGGAGCAATTTTCGACCCACGCGTTCGAGCAGGCACCCCTCTTTCTGCCTTTGCACACCCCCC
>JPKZ01002654.1:53499-67500 GCA_000803305.1 Toxocara canis | reverse complement strand
GGGGAAAGGATTAAAATTTGGCGACGGAACAAATTTGCGGAGAATTCGTACGCAGTGGCGTGTCTCAAGGGGCACCAGATGTGGCGAGGAAAGCGCGCTAGAGAGACGAGGATATCTGAACACCCATCTCCAAAACCACGAATTCAAAAAAGAGATTTATCGCGCTTTTCATCGCGCTTTCTACTGATTTTTTAAAATATTTCAGCAGGCTGACTGCGAGAAAAAGCAAACTAGGATTGTTTGCGATAGCTGCCAGGACATACTTCATGATTCTATGCAAGTGTGCCGCCTCAGTGAATTGAAGAAATCTGTTCGTCAAGGACAAGACGTAATGCTAGCCATCGATTTGGAGAAGCTGATGTTGTTCGGAGGACTTCAAAGGGCCAAGGCAGGAGCTCCCGGGGGCCAGGAGATCCAATCTTTCTGGTACCAAGGTAACGCAGCAGGGCCTCCAAATATCCGAAGGTGCATGACTCTACGCGTCTCGGAAGAATCCAAATAATTTTACAGGGGTTATCCAACTCTCGCGTAGGTCTCGAAGACAACTGCTTCCATAGGAGGTCGCTTGGACACAGCTGGCATCTCTCTCCTTGCCCATTTCTCTTGGCTTTTAACCATTCATCGCACCCAACACTTTCTTCTTGTCGCCAAGAGAACTAGTCCGTCCACCTCGCTTTCACTTCTCCCTCCTTTCGCTCCTTTCCCTTCTCTTCCCTCCTTGCCGCTTGAAGATTTGCATAAAGCAGCGCAAAGTGGGTCGCAGTTGTAGTAGAAGTAAGCTATAGACCAAATGGCTGCAGTAGGTTGCATTGGTAGTAATAAGTGTTACAAATGATCATTACAAGCAGCGCCGGTAGTAAAAACAGAAACTGCCAAGTGCTACGAAAAACTGTTGTGGTAAAATTGGTAAATGGGCAGTAAGCACTGGCAAACGGTTGTAGCAGTAGCGAGTTTTACTTGAAGCAGCAATCCGTGGTAATAAAACAGATGGTGGTATTAGTAGCAGCAAACGGGAACCACATAGTATTACTAACACAGTAAACAAAACTAATGACAGCAATGAGCAGTGCTAGTCGCTAAGCGAGTGGAACTTGTGCAAAAAAGTTTTAACTCCGCCGTCCAGTAGGAATTTTGCGACAACCTACAGCTTCTCTTACCGACAGGGAGATAGAAACGTTTCTCTCTGCATTTACCATCCCGCGTCGTTACTCCCTCCGCTTCCTTTCCCTTTCCCTTGAGGCAGTTTAATGGCGAATGCTTTACATAGATGCTTCATTGTGCTGAGTGTTTTCCAAAAAAAAAAACGGCCCACTTATATACCACGAGACAGGGCAAAACTGTATGCAATAAAAGCATTTTGATGATATCCTACCTCGCAAAAAGTTATTTGTGCAAAACTCATGAAATTCGACTGTCAAACACTCAGCCCACCCGATGTATTCAGGATGGAGTAGGAGGCAGAGGGAGGGGACCCCACATCTCTGAACGACAGACGGAAAGGGCGTTAGCGTTCTTCCCGTTACCCTCGTCCGTTACCCAGCTCTCCCGGCTTCCAATCAAGCTAGGTTGACATAAACTGGAAATGCCACTCCTCTCACAGCCATTTCTCGTCGGTTCTCTATTACACTTGAAGAGGGGAAGTGACAGATGAAAAGAACCTCATATCTGCAGACAGGAAACGGCATTAGCTGTGGATAAAACGCTGTTGTCAGCTCGGACACCGCAAGCTGCGTACTCACTGTCTTGTTAGCTTCCATATAGAAACTGGATGCGACATACGCGATCACCTCTCGTTATGAAGTTCGGCTGTAAACTTTTCTAAAGACATCGTTATTAATTTAGCATGGAAAAAGGACAGAACCACCCTTCTCTTTCTCTTTCGCCACACCCTCCATCTCACGAAACATTTCTGGCAAAATAAAGTGATAAAATTCTGATCACAACTTTTCCTCCTACCCTTCTTCAACAAGGCCTCTCCTCACTCATGCGTTCCCCCTAAAAAGTAAGGAATTGCAGAAGAGTTCCTCACTTATAATGGTGCAGCAGAAAACTGATTTCCCTTTCGAAAGAAGGGAACGGATTCTTGCAACAAAAGGCTCGAAAAAGGAACGCGAACTTTGAACAAAATAACCGGCCTGTTCGTGGGCTCGTCCGCTCGTGCCCGATACTTCAATCGAACGTCTCTTCACGCGTCCTTTGCTTGGTACTGCGGGCTCGCCTCCCGTTGGACCTCAAACTTGGGTAATTAAACCTACTCGTTACGCGACGTGAGGGCGAGCTACATCACAACAAAATCGGTAATACGAATACCTCGTCATAAACAAAACGGCAACAAGAAGAGAAGCGATGCATAGAAACAGCAATAAACACAAAACACGAAGAAACAGCAAAGCGATGAATTAAACCAATTATAAGAACAATTGGCTACCTACAACCTTAACGATAACAACACATTACAAGGGCAACGAACAAATGAAATCGAAAGAGGCAGTGGCACAGCTCTGCTCTGCCCCCCTACGTCCTCTAGTGTAGCGCCCATAGACAGTGGCTAAGCAGGCCATGTCGCCTTTCCGATGCGGTGACGAAAGAAAAGATATGATGCAGTTTTCGTTGGCTCGCCCCGTTGCCCATTGGCGCCAACTGCCCATGTTGAACCAGAGCCCTTTTCGCGCCATTTCGACTTTCTTCGCGAATGTTCGCGACAAATAGCTCTCTCGGTTATACGCTCTTTTCGCATTATGCACCCTCCTGATTTCACCCAGCAAGTTCGAGGTGACAAAACTAATCCATCTCTGACCTTTACGCATCGCTTCACGTGGTACGATAGATGAACACACCTCGACCCATACTACCTGCACTTTCAAAGAAGACCATGGGAAAAAATCAACTCGGCGTACGCCCTACAGCACCATTCGGAGAAATTACGAGGCCTTCTTGACTGTGAAGAAGTTCAGAGACTGATAATCTGGGTTCCACGGTTATTCTTTGTGAAAGCACACGCCGATTTCTGTGTCAAAAGTCTGAATTAAAGTGAAGGTTTGAATAACGCATTCAGTGCCAAAATGCACAACACATATCTCCACTGATTTTCACTTTGTTACGAGGAACTCAAATGGTCACCTCCAAATCCTAATCGTCTTCTCCCTACAGCCCTCCTGGCGTGACAAAAAAATTTATTATTTATCGACAATTTTAACAGTTATTGTTTTATGGTCTTACCCGTGTGAAATGTTGCGTGGTGCGAAAAGGCTAACAGATCATCATGTTCTTCTGTCCACAGTAAACCTGCGATGCTCGTTGGGCCGACCTTTTAAATCGAGATCATACAGGATACTATAACATCAACGAAGTATCACGCAGTTCCTTTTGTAAAGACAATTGCAACGGACTACTGAGGAAGGTTACACAAAGTTAGCGCACTGATTTCCCAAATAATTATCTCCACGTGTGACTGGATTAGTGCACTTGATGCGAAAATTCAAACCGATGTAGTATATATTGACTGTGCTAAGGCTTTCGACGTCATCTGGCACGGCGACCTTCAGCACAGGCTAGAGGCTTATGGTATTTGTGGTTCACTGTTAAAGTGGCTAAGAAGCTTTGCGATAAATCGCTGCTTCACCATAAAGGTGCGGGATTCCCTCTTCCACTATCGCCATCAAGTCAGCGGTGTTTCTCATAGAAGTGTGCTTGGTCCATTGTTGTTCTTAATAAACATAAACGATGTGTCCGATAATTTATCAAGCGCTTGCAAACTGTTCGCAGATGATCTAAAAATATATCGCCATTCGCAAAACCCCGCTATCGATTCTCACATTTTGCACAGTGATCTGAATGCATTCAGCGCTTGGTCTAAATCATGGCAACTTAACATTTCGCACAAGAAATGTCGAGTTCTTCATGTTAATTTCCATCATGAGTACTTTCTACGATTGGATAACAAAATTTTACCATCTGCGGACGATGGGACCCGCGATCTCGGAGTCAAGATTTGTCCTAATTTGCACTGGAATCTGCACTGCACTGAGGTAGTTACGAAAGCACCAAAGGTGGCTAACTGTATCCTACGTGCATTGCAACATAGATGCATTGAACATTATCGTAAAGCATATATTGTGAACTGCTGTCGCATACTAGAATACTGTACGGAAGCTGGTTACCATACTTGATCAATGACGTAAAAATTGTTGAAAAAGTGCAAGAATATTTTACTCGTATGGCATTTCGTAAATTTTTCATGGGGTCATATACACCTAATTATATGGCCAGGTTGAAGATATTTGATCTCGAACCTCCGGAGTATCGCCGACTTAAATTTGACCTATCACTATTTGTTATAATTGTTACAAGTTTCTCTGATATACCCCTAAACAGTTTATTTGAGCTTCTTAATCAGCGTGAACGTCGACCCCATCGTTATCAATTAGCACGAAAAACCTGTTCTGTAACAGTGCCTAACGACAGACGGAAAGGGCGTTAGCGTTCTTCCCGTTACCCTCGTCCGTTACCCAGCTCTCCCGGCTTCCAATCAAGCTAGGTTGACATAAACTGGAAATGCCACTCCTCTCACAGCCATTTCTCGTCGGTTCTCTATTACACTTGAAGAGGGGAAGTGACAGATGAAAAGAACCTCATATCTGCAGACAGGAAACGGCATTAGCTGTGGATAAAACGCTGTTGTCAGCTCGGACACCGCAAGCTGCGTACTCACTGTCTTGTTAGCTTCCATATAGAAACTGGATGCGACATACGCGATCACCTCTCGTTATGAAGTTCGGCTGTAAACTTTTCTAAAGACATCGTTATTAATTTAGCATGGAAAAAGGACAGAACCACCCTTCTCTTTCTCTTTCGCCACACCCTCCATCTCACGAAACATTTCTGGCAAAATAAAGTGATAAAATTCTGATCACAACTTTTCCTCCTACCCTTCTTCAACAAGGCCTCTCCTCACTCATGCGTTCCCCCTAAAAAGTAAGGAATTGCAGAAGAGTTCCTCACTTATAATGGTGCAGCAGAAAACTGATTTCCCTTTCGAAAGAAGGGAACGGATTCTTGCAACAAAAGGCTCGAAAAAGGAACGCGAACTTTGAACAAAATAACCGGCCTGTTCGTGGGCTCGTCCGCTCGTGCCCGATACTTCAATCGAACGTCTCTTCACGCGTCCTTTGCTTGGTACTGCGGGCTCGCCTCCCGTTGGACCTCAAACTTGGGTAATTAAACCTACTCGTTACGCGACGTGAGGGCGAGCTACATCACAACAAAATCGGTAATACGAATACCTCGTCATAAACAAAACGGCAACAAGAAGAGAAGCGATGCATAGAAACAGCAATAAACACAAAACACGAAGAAACAGCAAAGCGATGAATTAAACCAATTATAAGAACAATTGGCTACCTACAACCTTAACGATAACAACACATTACAAGGGCAACGAACAAATGAAATCGAAAGAGGCAGTGGCACAGCTCTGCTCTGCCCCCCTACGTCCTCTAGTGTAGCGCCCATAGACAGTGGCTAAGCAGGCCATGTCGCCTTTCCGATGCGGTGACGAAAGAAAAGATATGATGCAGTTTTCGTTGGCTCGCCCCGTTGCCCATTGGCGCCAACTGCCCATGTTGAACCAGAGCCCTTTTCGCGCCATTTCGACTTTCTTCGCGAATGTTCGCGACAAATAGCTCTCTCGGTTATACGCTCTTTTCGCATTATGCACCCTCCTGATTTCACCCAGCAAGTTCGAGGTGACAAAACTAATCCATCTCTGACCTTTACGCATCGCTTCACGTGGTACGATAGATGAACACACCTCGACCCATACTACCTGCACTTTCAAAGAAGACCATGGGAAAAAATCAACTCGGCGTACGCCCTACAGCACCATTCGGAGAAATTACGAGGCCTTCTTGACTGTGAAGAAGTTCAGAGACTGATAATCTGGGTTCCACGGTTATTCTTTGTGAAAGCACACGCCGATTTCTGTGTCAAAAGTCTGAATTAAAGTGAAGGTTTGAATAACGCATTCAGTGCCAAAATGCACAACACATATCTCCACTGATTTTCACTTTGTTACGAGGAACTCAAATGGTCACCTCCAAATCCTAATCGTCTTCTCCCTACAGCCCTCCTGGCGTGACAAAAAAATTTATTATTTATCGACAATTTTAACAGTTATTGTTTTATGGTCTTACCCGTGTGAAATGTTGCGTGGTGCGAAAAGGCTAACAGATCATCATGTTCTTCTGTCCACAGTAAACCTGCGATGCTCGTTGGGCCGACCTTTTAAATCGAGATCATACAGGATACTATAACATCAACGAAGTATCACGCAGTTCCTTTTGTAAAGACAATTGCAACGGACTACTGAGGAAGGTTACACAAAGTTAGCGCACTGATTTCCCAAATAATTATCTCCACGTGTGACTGGATTAGTGCACTTGATGCGAAAATTCAAACCGATGTAGTATATATTGACTGTGCTAAGGCTTTCGACGTCATCTGGCACGGCGACCTTCAGCACAGGCTAGAGGCTTATGGTATTTGTGGTTCACTGTTAAAGTGGCTAAGAAGCTTTGCGATAAATCGCTGCTTCACCATAAAGGTGCGGGATTCCCTCTTCCACTATCGCCATCAAGTCAGCGGTGTTTCTCATAGAAGTGTGCTTGGTCCATTGTTGTTCTTAATAAACATAAACGATGTGTCCGATAATTTATCAAGCGCTTGCAAACTGTTCGCAGATGATCTAAAAATATATCGCCATTCGCAAAACCCCGCTATCGATTCTCACATTTTGCACAGTGATCTGAATGCATTCAGCGCTTGGTCTAAATCATGGCAACTTAACATTTCGCACAAGAAATGTCGAGTTCTTCATGTTAATTTCCATCATGAGTACTTTCTACGATTGGATAACAAAATTTTACCATCTGCGGACGATGGGACCCGCGATCTCGGAGTCAAGATTTGTCCTAATTTGCACTGGAATCTGCACTGCACTGAGGTAGTTACGACCAAACCAAAGGTGGCTAACTGTATCCTACGTGCATTGCAACATAGATGCATTGAACATTATCGTAAAGCATATATTGTGAACTGGCATACTAGACTAGAATACTGTACGGAAGCTGGTTACCATACTTGATCAATGACGTAAAAATTGTTGAAAAAGTGCAAGAATATTTTACTCGTATGGCATTTCGTAAATTTTTCATGGGGTCATATACACCTAATTATATGGCCAGGTTGAAGATATTTGATCTCGAACCTCCGGAGTATCGCCGACTTAAATTTGACCTATCACTATTTGTTATAATTGTTACAAGTTTCTCTGATATACCCCTAAACAGTTTATTTGAGCTTCTTAATCAGCGTGAACGTCGACCCCATCGTTATCAATTAGCACGAAAAACCTGTTCTGTGAACAGTGCCTTCTATTGCTTCCAGTTCAGAGTAGTTCGTGTTTGGAAAGAACTTCCCGGTAGAATCGCTGAGGCGCAGAATCTTTGCGTGTTCATGAACCGCCTCGACTCATTTGACCTCAGAACAATTGCTCATTTAATTTATTGAGTCACATCTCATACTTATATGCTTCGCTTACTGTATTATGCCGAACGATTTTCTTTTTGTATGTACACATGTGCGACTCATTTACTTGCTATTCCTCGCTTATTACATGCATTTCTTCCCTGTACATATGTGCAATTCATCTACACATGTGCCTCTATGACCGCATTTATAGTCGGTTCCGTTTTGTTAAATATCTTACTACCGCGTGCAGTTTTCTTCATTCATGTGAATAAAGACTATTCTTCTTCTATTACGCATCGCTTCACGTGGTACGATAGATGAACACACCTCGACCCATACTACCTGCACTTTCAAAGAAGACCATGGGAAAAAATCAACTCGGCGTACGCCCTACAGCACCATTCGGAGAAATTACGAGGCCTTCTTGACTGTGAAGAAGTTCAGAGACTGATAATCTGGGTTCCACGGTTATTCTTTGTGAAAGCACACGCCGATTTCTGTGTCAAAAGTCTGAATTAAAGTGAAGGTTTGAATAACGCATTCAGTGCCAAAATGCACAACACATATCTCCACTGATTTTCACTTTGTTACGAGGAACTCAAATGGTCACCTCCAAATCCTAATCGTCTTCTCCCTACAGCCCTCCTGGCGTGACAAAAAAATTTATTATTTATCGACAATTTTAACAGTTATTGTTTTATGGTCTTACCCGTGTGAAATGTTGCGTGGTGCGAAAAGGCTAACAGATCATCATGTTCTTCTGTCCACAGTAAACCTGCGATGCTCGTTGGGCCGACCTTTTAAATCGAGATCATACAGGATACTATAACATCAACGAAGTATCACGCAGTTCCTTTTGTAAAGACAATTGCAACGGACTACTGAGGAAGGTTACACAAAGTTAGCGCACTGATTTCCCAAATAATTATCTCCACGTGTGACTGGATTAGTGCACTTGATGCGAAAATTCAAACCGATGTAGTATATATTGACTGTGCTAAGGCTTTCGACGTCATCTGGCACGGCGACCTTCAGCACAGGCTAGAGGCTTATGGTATTTGTGGTTCACTGTTAAAGTGGCTAAGAAGCTTTGCGATAAATCGCTGCTTCACCATAAAGGTGCGGGATTCCCTCTTCCACTATCGCCATCAAGTCAGCGGTGTTTCTCATAGAAGTGTGCTTGGTCCATTGTTGTTCTTAATAAACATAAACGATGTGTCCGATAATTTATCAAGCGCTTGCAAACTGTTCGCAGATGATCTAAAAATATATCGCCATTCGCAAAACCCCGCTATCGATTCTCACATTTTGCACAGTGATCTGAATGCATTCAGCGCTTGGTCTAAATCATGGCAACTTAACATTTCGCACAAGAAATGTCGAGTTCTTCATGTTAATTTCCATCATGAGTACTTTCTACGATTGGATAACAAAATTTTACCATCTGCGGACGATGGGACCCGCGATCTCGGAGTCAAGATTTGTCCTAATTTGCACTGGAATCTGCACTGCACTGAGGTAGTTACGAAAGCACCAAAGGTGGCTAACTGTATCCTACGTGCATTGCAACATAGATGCATTGAACATTATCGTAAAGCATATATTGTGAACTGCTGTCGCATACTAGAATACTGTACGGAAGCTGGTTACCATACTTGATCAATGACGTAAAAATTGTTGAAAAAGTGCAAGAATATTTTACTCGTATGGCATTTCGTAAATTTTTCATGGGGTCATATACACCTAATTATATGGCCAGGTTGAAGATATTTGATCTCGAACCTCCGGAGTATCGCCGACTTAAATTTGACCTATCACTATTTGTTATAATTGTTACAAGTTTCTCTGATATACCCCTAAACAGTTTATTTGAGCTTCTTAATCAGCGTGAACGTCGACCCCATCGTTATCAATTAGCACGAAAAACCTGTTCTGTGAACAGTGCCTTCTATTGCTTCCAGTTCAGAGTAGTTCGTGTTTGGAAAGAACTTCCCGGTAGAATCGCTGAGGCGCAGAATCTTTGCGTGTTCATGAACCGCCTCGACTCATTTGACCTCAGAACAATTGCTCATTTAATTTATTGAGTCACATCTCATACTTATATGCTTCGCTTACTGTATTATGCCGAACGATTTTCTTTTTGTATGTACACATGTGCGACTCATTTACTTGCTATTCCTCGCTTATTACATGCATTTCTTCCCTGTACATATGTGCAATTCATCTACACATGTGCCTCTATGACCGCATTTATAGTCGGTTCCGTTTTGTTAAATATCTTACTACCGCGTGCAGTTTTCTTCATTCATGTGAATAAAGACTATTCTTCTTCTAATATCCATATACATACTGGGTCCATAGCGGGCTCCCGCTGCGGCGAAAAGCACATAAAAATGAAAGGCAGTTATTATAACAAAACATGAGATCGCTTCTAGAACTTCATTAGGACGAAATCAGCAGGCTGTACTGCGAAACCAGGATTGAAATCATTGAGATCTTAAGAATTGCTCTTCCTTATTACGAACGGAATTATGGATGATACCCCTCCTCTACTCTCCCAATTTCAGTATTGCCACAATCAAGGGCAAACGGCTTTTCAGCTCCGCACCTTCCTAAAGTTTCGAAACAGAAAAAACTAACATCACGACCTCTACTTGCGATCGCTACGTCTCTAACAGATTCGCGCTCGAAAACGCTTGCAGCGAAGCTATGAGAGCCTGAAGCCAAAACTTTGTTTTTGACTTCTAAACACTCACAGCTAACACGCGTGAAAGCTGCAGTATTTTAGAACAGTGGTAATAAGTAATATTGTCCAGACCAACATTTTCGTAAACGTGTCCTTCGAAGGGCTTTTGTGCGTTAAAATGAACGGTTATCGCAATGGGGCCGCATTCGATCTTTGGATCCACTTCAACGCCATTGTCAACTGAAATTGTGATCACAACTAGGAACGATAACTGCGAGCACAACGCACCATTGCAGCGTCTTTCATTGCACACTACAATTATCGAATCACCTGAAAATAATCAATACAACCAAATCTGTTCACATATACCTGGGTGCAGAGTCGATTCATAAACGTGACTGGTTGTCGTACAAATCTCCTGGGACAGTCCTTCCTCCCTCCCCACCTTCCACTTTTTTTTTTCAGCTCCCCACTTTCCCAAAACAAAGTTCTTTGAAGCGAACAATTACTGCATGGTATTGTGAGTTATGCATTGGTATAGACGTACCTTTTGCGATAACTGACTACTCCAGTCTACTCCAATCTTCTGGATTCCACAAAAGTATTCCGTTATCATGAACGCATTTCCCCCTTTCCGGTTTGCAGTCCTCAGTATGGGTGGGGAGAGACACGATCCTCTCGTAGCCCATAGTCGCTAGTTCACCTACTTCGAGTACGTAACTGGAGATGGGATAGCAGCGAGTGCCAAACCAGCCATACGAGTATCATGTTGGGATCATTGTTCGGAATCGATCCTTTGCTGTCTGTTTTAGTGGGTTATTCTTCACCATTTTCTCATTTACCATCTGACCACAAGTTTTACTGTTACATTCCTTTGCTCGTGGTATCGGATGTAACCTGTAATGAGAATCTGGCGAATGCTTTCGTACACACGGTTCGTGTCGTCATGTTGCAGTACTGAGCTAGTATCTTAGCATGGTCGCTCACGTAGATGGTAGCTCGTGATGTTATCACCTCTGTCTTCTTTGATCGGTGACAAGAAAGGGGTTGAGGAAGTGAAATAAGAAATCCTTCATTCTTGGTATTACAAACTTGAAATTCCCTTGTCAACGCTTTGCTGCAGTTAATTATTAAGGCAATCATCATTGTGGTGAATATTTTGCTACGTAATATGCGAAGACCCTTAGTAGTTGCTAAATGGACACTTATCGGAGAGACACAGGTTGTTTCCTTTTGGTCATTTTCTTGTAATTGCTCATCTTTCCTCTTGACTTCCAAAGGCACCAGTAAGTTGACGGGTCGTTTGACAGTTCTTCCATTTGACATTTGCACTTTCGACGTTCTCGCTGCTTCGTCATTTCTGTTACAAAGGCTTACAATTATACCCAATCTCCATTTTCATCTTGGGACGTCCTCTTCTTTGATAAGCACGCTCTCATCCTCCCTGGGTTTCCTCCTCGTTCTGGATCGTGGATTCCGATGTTTCACTTGATTCCTTTCTAGTAATGTGTCCAGGTAGGCTTCCTGCCAAAATCTTCAAAAACAATCAAGGCTTTTGAGGGTTCCTTCCCACTTCTTTACCAATTGTTCTTGAGAATTCATCTTTTTTGGTCTGTAGTCCTCATCTATTTCGTTTGTCATTGTCTGAGCTCCTCCTAATTGGATGAAAGTCTCTGGAATTAAGAAGCCTACCTGACGTAATACGTCCATTGAGTCGTCACTAATAAACGAGAGGGGTCGTTCGTTGATAATGGCCTCACACTCAGCGAGAAATGTATGGAGCATTTCGTCCGTAACTGTTCGCCTTCCAGTTGCTCTTCTGAGTGAAGTTTTGGTGATGCCTGTCAGGCGTTCGCACACACCACCTTGCCACGGAGCTAGACTCGCTATGAATTTCCACTGAATTCATTATTCCGAACAGTAGCGTTGAACTATTTCGAGACTCTTTTCCGCTAATAAAAAGTTCGATCCGTCGTCCGAGAGAAGACGTTTGGGCACTCCTCGTCTGGCAACAAATCGACGCAAAAAATCGATAAACGCTTCTGCACTAAAATTTTCAGCTACTTCCAAGTGAACTGCTCTTGTGCTCAAGCAGGTAAATAACGCAATCCATCTCTTTTCAACACCAGCATTCGGTTTTACATTGACTGGGCCGATGTAGTCCATTCCCGTGTTTTCAAATGGTTGAGTTGCCCGTGAAATCCAGTCTTCAGGAAGATGAGGCATCTGAACTATTTTGAAATGTCATCCATCTTTTGCATTCTTGACATCTTTTGATTTGTTTGTTATCTGCTCGTCGCACTTTTCGGATCCAATATTTTCGCCTCAAATTTGTACGCGTTTCTGATGCTCCGCTGTGAAAAGCCTTTTCGTACACGTGCTGGATAATTAAGTCTGTAATTTGTCTCTTTCTTGGTAAATAAATGGGCATGATTTCCTCCCGAGGGAGAACATCTTTCACTCGACTATCGCACCTTTTATTGTGATCTTCATCGGCAAAGTCTCCACTGTCCTAATCCTCCCTGTGCGATTGTCTAAGAAAGAACTTTTCTGCTTTCTCGAGTTCATCACACGAGAGTTCTCGAGTGGTTACTTTCTTCTTCTTCTTTGACACGTTATTAATGACTATGGATACCCAAGCAGTAGTAGCTCGAGTTTGCACCATTTACTGAATCCTTTACTGAACTTCCCCTCCTTTATCAGTTACCGCTGGAATCTATGTGATCCTTTCGGACGTTCCTGACTTATCCGAACCGAGCGATTTTGCTGTGATTCCTGCTTCCGGCAGTGACGCTTCCTCTTCTTCGTTTATGTTCTTTATTGGCTTGCTACTGGGCCACGCCCTTTCTTGGTGCTGCAACCAGTCCGGTCCTGCCTACAAAATTTTGCAGTCGCGGATATTTTCTAAACTCGTACCTCGTGTTACCAGGTCAGCGGGATTTTCTCTGGTGTTGACATGCCCAGTGTTTGCTCTAATGCTTCGAATTTCTTTCACAATGTTGTCGACGAACCTGACCAACTGTCGGTTTTTGTCTAGTATCCAATGGATTCCACAATGGGAATCTGTCCGTGTGTGCATTCATCTCGCATTTCTCTAATTCTTTCACAACAAATCTCAAAACGCAGCTTGTTGTGTACCGTCTCATTTGGTCCAATGGGTTTATTACGAGCAACGACGGCAGTGAATACGAAGCGTATATACGGCAGAGAATAATTTGCAACAGAGAATAATTTAGCGGAGCCAACAGCGGGGGCAAAACTTGCACCTTTTTGTGAGAACAGAGAACTGCTCAAGCGGGCATGAATCATCCCCCCCAACCGAACAAAAACATAAAAAGAACGCAAAGCAATGTGATACAGAAGTATGCATAGTGCAAAACCGTTATGCACAGTAAAAAATCCGTTTCTCAGTAGCCATAAACGGGAACGTGAGAGCGAAACGCAGATCATATGAAAACGTATCACAAAGGCCAATGTGTGCTTGCATCCGTATACGCGTACTACTCAATTCGCCAGCCGATTTGCGCTGATTTTCAAAGAGGGCAGTTTTGCAATACTGGGTGATCACGAAATAGAGTTCTACACTGCATCACTGCTTCAGAAACGTACGTTTGTGTTGGATGTGACTGGAGATGGTCAGGGCTCATTCGGCATCAAGATATTTTTAGATTTCGATACGCATTTAATGAAGCACAATATGTTCAGATTAATAGGGTGCTTTAAAGTTTAAAAGTTCTTCAATTCAGCCATGTGGGCTTCGATACCCCCCCCCCCCCCCCCCCCGCCCC
>JPKZ01002654.1:32886-53420 GCA_000803305.1 Toxocara canis | reverse complement strand
CCCCCCCCCCCCCCACCAGCTGAGTTCGCCTTGAATGAAATCGAATACGAAGATCCTTTCGAAGAGACACTGCCCTGTAATTTTTACTGGGGCAACATGGGCTGCTCATGCCTTCAATGAAGTATATTAAGCACTCACTACTGGACCAACAGGAACGAAGAATAAAAAAATAACAGGGCTCATATTTCAGTGCAAGGGACTGGCAGTGTCAAGAAAGGAAAATTATTGACTCCGGCCACTGGGATTTGGACGAATTTCAGTGCGAGCGATACACCGCCACACAGGCACAATTAGCTTCTACGGTGGAATACACTGTAATCAGATCAAATTTATTGGCTAATTGACCAACTTTTACTTTAAACCATGGCGCGCTGTTAACTAGTCGATATGCGGCGAACGATACGTGTTGATCCACGACGTTTTGTAGTGTCTTTCAAGCAACCACCTTCTCTACGAACCGTGCACATGCGTAATGGTCCACTACGACGGATCAGCATGTGCCAGTGTGTTCCTCCTTCGATGTTGCATACAAAAATTAGCTTGAAAAGAGGGTTTGCACACCAGAAACGCAGCTAGAACGAACATGCTGCTAGATCGCATGATGTTTCATACTTCATGAATCCTTCACGAAATGCGCCTACGAGACTCGTTCAAAAGACTTTGACTTCGATAGTTTCGTCGAGTGCTTTGATTATGATCGTAATGAGGCTCCGCTTATTTTTGGGTGAAAATATATAGCGGCCTTGCTGATTGATTGTATTGCTGTTGGCATTACTTCGGATATACTTGTTACTTCAATGCAGTTCATATACCGAGCTTCTATAATTGTTTATATTGTTGTGTGAAGACATCGGTTATCCTACTACGCATCGCACCTGTTGAGAGGGAAAAATCACGACCTCGGCATTCCCATGTAACAGCTTTGGAAGTAACCCCGTCAACTTTATGTGGAAACAATTGCAGCAACAGAAAAGGTTGCATTTAAAGCATGACCGATGAGGATCACTCCACCGAAAACGTTTGCGTTTGCTCTCAATTCGGGGATCCGTTGAAACTTTCGGCGTTTGACATGGGAGCTACCGCTAATTTCGGCCGTTCGTTAAGCTTTGACATTTGGAACCAATAAGTTTTGTACTTTGTTTTGCTTTGTGCGAAATGTACACAGCACAAAATGAACACTTTATTGCTACATTTAAATATTCATAATTCTGGAAGTGAGAAACACATTCAAGAGAATCTGAATGTCAAACTTGCCATAAAATCAAACTTTCACAGCTCACGTGCGCACATCAACAGTGAAGTTAGAAAAGCGACGAAGGAACACCTTCCCACTTGTGCACATCTGCACTCCAGCAATCGTCAACTGAGCTCGCTGTTTGAATCTCTTGTCACAAACGCAAAGAAATGATTCAAAAGTTAGCATACTCGGAAGCAAAAGACGCTTGTGAGAGTTTCATACGATTTCTGCGTGAATTTTAGCGACCTTAAGGAAAGAGCGACGAAAGTGGAATGGCATGAGCAGTCATTTCATTTCCGGAATGCACAACATCTTTTAAAAACTTTTCGCGAAAGAATAGATCCCAACAGGGTATGTGATCGTCAAACTACAGGAACGAACCTGAGCATATTGAAAGTGTTTATGAAAACGGTCAATCGAAATGGCAACCGCATGCTTTTTCACGAACACTGCTTTCCGGTAACCTCCTGGTATCTCTGTTTATTTCATTTTCTGCACCCTATGATTGAACCCACCCATGTGCGAAAGATCGCGTAAAAACTGCAAAAGTTAGTGAGTGGTCTATTTTCTTCTATTATGTTGTGTTTCCCTACTCCATTGTCGATCCTCTCTCGTTTTCCTGTAGTTTGTTAATCACTCAACCAATTATTCACTCAACCACCAACCACTTATTCACTTCATTCATGCAAATTATAAACAAAACCACATGAAATCCAAGCGAAACTGTAGCTGACGCTGCAATCTCTACCATGCCTACGCGCTTTCTCCTTTTTCTGCAGCAGATTCAAACAACGGGTTCAACCTGGGAACTGCTTTCCTTATGACTCGTGAGTGAAGAATGCGCACAAAATAACAAGGAGTGGTTTCTGAACATTCCCTTTTCTAGTCATCGCAGAAATTTCAGCTACTTTCTAGTTTCTTTTTTCACCACAAAAGAAAGCAACTTTTAGTTGATGGATTATGATGTTCTCATTTCTTGCGCCTACAAGCCAATGTGGAACATCTATGAAATGAACCCTTCTTCATTATGAATGTGCTCAGCTGGCACCATCAGAAAGTAAGCACGCAGATACGGAAATAATAAAAATGTTAGAAATTTGGTGAAGATGAATAAGAGGGGAAATAGTGCAACACTGCTTAAATGAAGCCTCAAAAAAAGCAGCAATTTTATGGCCAAAAACGCTTAAACGACATCCGCTCCGCGACCTGAAGTCAAATATGGCATCCGAGTAGTGGTGGTACAAACGCTGCCCTCCTCTCGTTTACTAAGAAATTTAACCTTAGTGGCTACTGGAGATCGAAAATTGCGAGGCGTAGAATGTTACCAGATGAACGTTCTTCAAATGTAGGAAGTATCGAAAGTTGGGCGGATGAAATATAAACATTGAATGTTGCAGTCGTATCGCCTAAACGCTACACGTTTCAAACTACTGAAATCACAAGTGAGCATTTTCGAGTCATAATTCTACAATTGACCAACTAAGATCACAAACACAAATGCTGTCGGCTTAATTGTCAACGGGCAACTTTCTGCTGCCAGCATACGTAAACTGTACATGACAGCTAAACATCAAAACTACATTAACGAACGTTATGTTATAACAACTCGAAGCAAACGAGCAAGCCTCGTGGCAATACCGCATACAGCAATCAATGCGCATGCGTACTTTCATAGTTCGCAAAGGCATAAGCCAATGTGCCACGAGGAAATAAGTTTTAGTCGGAACGGAGCAAACCTCACTGGGAGGCAAATTAGTGAAGACAGATCCTGACCGAATGAAGTGGGTAGTAGCTTGACTTGAGGCGGAGAGGGAAAGATGAATGCTAATGAATATATCGATGGGAAGAAATGGAAGCTCGCAAAAAAAGATACCCGCAAAACACTGATGTGAGCCGAATGTTCAATACCATAGCTCTGGGTACATAAACATGGTAACATTGATGGCTATGAGAAGAAGATAGGTAAAAAGAGATAAGTTCTCTAGTCGCCTGATGACTCGTTCCCAATATGCGGTTAACGAATGCCTTTTCTGCATCTCGTACTTCAAGTGAATGAACTCACGCATTAAGCTCACCAAAAGTTCAATGCGCTGCGTTGTGAGTGGAGGAGGAGCATCAAGAACCATCTCGGAAACAGCGCTCTCCTGCTGATGCGGTTAACGAATGCCTTTTCTGCATCTCGTACTTCAAGTGAATGAACTCACGCATTAAGCTCACCAAAAGTTCAATGCGCTGCGTTGTGAGTGGAGGAGGAGCATCAAGAACCATCTCGGAAACAGCGCTCTCCTGCTGGCATTCAACGAAGTTCACCTGAAAACACTTCCCAAGACGTCGCAATGATAGGTACCGTTCGATTCTGCTACCCTATATGGTTCGTTTTCGCAACTTCGTAAGCTGTCACCTCTCTTCATGAACTTTCACAATTCGCATTTTTCCCTTCGCAGTGAATTTAACGGGAAAGGATGGTGTACATCTGGAGAAGCAAAGTTGACTAGGAAGCTGGAAAATGGAACCGCTACGATGAAAACAATATTCATTAGTCAACAATATCCTTCACTTGGCATGCTTGTACGAAAAAACGTAAACCAGCGCCCCACTTCCGACTCCTCGCGTACAACGAGAAAACGCTTCTAAGATTGCTCCCCTGACATACAACAGTTTAAAAAGTTCGCTAGTTGGTGCTCTCCAGACTTCGCCCAAACTTAAGCTATTTGAAGACGACGTCCACATTACGTCTACAATCATGAGTCGGTGAAGCAGTGGCACATATCCCCTCCTCTCTCTCGCTCGCATGGTTCGCAAAACCGAGAGACCCTCCTCATCCGGTTTGGCAAGAAAATGTAAGTTCCGCAGGAAAAGCGTCATATGCTAGAGGTCCCCAAGCAATCAGTAACTCTGCATAAGCGAGGGATCATTGATCTTTGTTCTCTTTCGAGGCGACTCAAAACTTGATTGCCACCAGATGTTCTGGGTGGCCCGAGAATTTTTAAACCCTCTTTGCCGATTATTTTGAAAATTTTAAGAGACAGAAAGAATTTTACATTGCATCACTACTTAAATCCTTCGTGCAGTCAACTAGCTGCAGGTGAACAGGGCAGATTCGAGTTTAGAACCGCAAAAGAAATATGCGAAACGACAGCCGAGGACATCACTCACTATTCTGCTTTCAACGCTAGAAAAACAATTGTCGCAGTCACGGTGAACCCACCATGGAAATACTCAGCTGGGTAACTTCGAATAAAAACAACTAAGGAGATGATGAAAGTGACAACTGACTACAGTGAAAACGTACGACACCGACTCCGCTATAAAAGAAGAAGAACACCGAATTCTAAATTTCAACTCCTACAAATTAGGAGGGTTTTTAACAACAGCTACGAATTTAGACTCCATTTTTTGATTCAGAGTCAGCACTCGACTATTGAATCACTGCTCGCTGATTAGCAGCAGTGAGCCATGAATTTCCCACAACTGATTTCTTACAAGAAGACCGCTGCCATGCAAGATTATTAAAAGAACAGATTGAGTACGCCGCACAGAGGTGAAAGAAGCAGACAATGTAATTAGAAAAAGAAACTCGAGTGATGGAAATCATAATCTGTTTACTCAGTTACGCTTTAAGTGACTCTACTTATCAGTTTTATCACTTTCTTCACTACTCGCTGCTTCAATCACTCATCCAATAGTAACCACAACCTCAAGCAGTACAAGAATGAGTGCGGCAGCTGCATCAAACGGCTCCTCCTCTTGCAACAAATTGAGCAACCGGATGGATCTGCAACGTGTTCCACATCGCCACATTGCTATCCTCGTTTCCATGACTTTCATTTACACCTCGCTTCGGCATTTGCAAACTTTGGACTTCTCAAAAATGTGTATTCATTGGGAAGTTGCTCAGCTGAAAACGTCTGCAAACCTTTAATAGTTTTCCCAGATCCCCTACAATTACGAGAACATTAAAACGCATTGCGGGAATAAGTTAACACTGTAACACGCTATGGAAAATCTATGTTCGCTGAATCGAATTATTGTCCAGTGCCGCATTCTATTAGACGCCCCAAAATTATAAGACTGTGTTGCTTCTCTACAAAATCTGCCATGCTACCTTTACCAGCATATAGCAACCATATAGGAAGCTTCCAGACAGTCTCAGACTGCAATTGGCTTCAAAAAAATGCGAAGAAAAGCGAATCGCAAAGCTTTCAGACGAATCCGAAGCCTACATCATATATTTCGCCTCCCTCCATGATCAACGCAACCGACGAGTCCAGTCAAATGTTACTTACCTAAATTGTAATATGAAAATGCACATTATGAAAAAGCTATGTGTAAAAGTTGATACTCTCACAGAGACAGAACGAGCGAGAGAGGGAGAGTGAGACAGGCGCTGAGGGTGGGCAAGCAAACTGTGCATGATGCAAGAACCAAGCAGCTGTACATGGAATAAGGAAAATAAGAAAGAGCTCATGCTTACGTTGGTTGGGATAAGATTCCTCTCGACGGTATTCTCAGGAGAAGAATTCGCTGAATGCCTCACAACGTAGTGATTGCGTTTGGTCGAATGGCGGGTTCTTGTTGGCACATAACAACAGAACAATTTCTCAGCAGTCAAAAACCTCAGCCACCAGGGAATCGCCTGCATTCATCTCAACATTTGTATTGTAGGCATCCAGAAGGAACAACTTCACATACGTGCTACCGTTTCGAGATACGAAAACTGAAGCGGTGGGACCAAAACGATTGACAACCTTTCTTGCCCCTCCATCACTATGAATCGGGACCAATTTCTGCGCTGCGCCTACGCTTTCATTTTTCGCGCCTAACTTCTTTCATTCCATTTTCACTCCACTTTCTGTTCTTTTATTTCTCGACATTGTTCCACAAGCATAGGTCCTCCTCATACAACCTCCAGGAACCCCGTACGGCCTCGAAGGTAATTGGGTAGACAGGTCTACACATGAAGGATACGAATAATGCAGTGAATGACGAATAACGCTTTAGTTTAACTTCGTTCAAATGAAAGCAGCCAACAGACCTGGAAGCTCTGGTTGCGCAGGGCATACTTCTCGAGATGAACGAACACCGAACTAGTGCATGTCGCCACACTGATGATCAAAATTTGAATCATGTGGAAAACACCTGGAACAGTCACTGAAAACTACTATATCGCCTTCAGACTAGGAAGGTGGAAATCAGAGACTTATGAGGGTGAGGTAATAACCACCGCGACCGCTTAGAAAAATGGTGGAGATATTTTCAGCTGGACTTAAAATTCTGAAAAGTCGGAGTAACGAGTCCCTTTTCGGCAGCACGAAAGTGCACAGTAAAAGAGGAGTTTTTAATATTTCCTTTCGTGATCTCTCACTCATTTTGTTTTTCTTTCCAGCAGATATCTCTTCTAAGCTCAGCCCGTTTGCAATAGTTGTTAGCTTTGCAATAGAGCATAGTTGTTGTTAGCTTTTTAAGACATCAAAATGTGCAATATTTCACTCGGTGGTAACGTTAGTTTAAGATCTTCAACAGTTTTGACCTAAGTTGGTGTTACCGACAATGCTTGCCGCGACAGGTGGTGAGAGAAGCGCGTAGATTTTTGAAAATTAAACGGCGAAGTACGAAATCAAAGCCTGGTGGCCAAAATGTAAGCAAAACAGATGTAGTAAACGAAAGAAGTGCAGCAACCGGAGTGAATACCGATTCGGAAATCCAGCTGGCTGTGACAGAAAAAAGAGATATAACGAAAATGGCAGCAACGGATGTAAATGCCGATTCGTAATTTCAGCTGGCTGAGAGCGTAAGAGATGGGATTAAACGAAAACCGACTAAGCGGGAAGACGAAAGGGATTAAAGCTGGAAAAGAAGACGTCAGTGTTCTTGAAGAGAGAACACTACTGCTGAAGTTCATGAAAGGATGCTATTAAAATTGAAATTGCGCCCACAAAATTTAATTGCAAAACCAAATGTTTGGCCTCTACTTTATTTGCTTTGCTTCGATTGTAACAAATAAGTTCTATAAAAATGATCTCAGGACGTAATTCTTTCGATACCCACTCTTACAAGGAAAAACTGGAACGTCTTCGTGGGAAGGTAGTGCAATTATGGTAATGAGGAGATTGACCAACTATTTCGTTACATGATTGCTATTGTCTAGTTGCCTCACAGAGGCATGTCTCGAGAATGAGACGACGGCACTGATAACATTAAAATGACATCGGTTACACATGCTTTCATTGTGATTGATAAAACAGTGCATACCAATCCCTGGTAACCAAAAAACACCTTCATCAAAGTAACAAGCTTTTAGCGCTCATTCGGCACATTGATCTCGTAGCATTCGCCAACCAAGAAACCAAACGAATGACCGTTAAAGTGACGCAACAAGTGTTAAAGTTATCCTCCAATTCTAAACACCACACCACTTTTCATTTCTCCGTCTCCACCCACCATCTGTCTTACTTCCCTTATCGTTTTTTTTTTCTTTCGCAAAGCCGTCCCTCATACTATTTTCGTCTATAAAGGCGGACAGTTCTCATACAAGTTGGGTGAGCTCGACCACACTCATTCCAACAAATCATTAATTTTAAAACTCATCACGAATTTTTTTGCCATTCACACGAAATGTATCGAGTGAAGTTTTATGCAAAAACTCTAAGAAGGAGACACTAACATCATTTCGACGGATGCTAGTATTTAGGCGCTAATATGGAAGAACTAAGTGGCTCTAGCATGAAATGTATCGATGATTGAAAGAGAGATTTAAAAGAAAACGCAAATCGAAAAATAGGTAAAAGAGAAGAGCACACCAACCGAGAAGAGGAACGTCTGAGAATGATCCCCTTTGCCCAGGTATTGATTCCAACGCAAATTTCATCTCGTCGACAAGCATCAACAGCATCACTGACATGCTCAGCAGAGTCATTATGCCAAGACGAAACTTGCTCTCTCTTCTTCCGGTCGCGTTTATGGGCGCGTGAAAGCCTATTATTGCTACCAGGCTAACCTAAAACCAATAAATTAGTAAAAAAAACGATTCAGATCTAAATCAGACAAGGAAATGACTGAGCTCTTTGAACGGCAACAATATAACTCAATCACCTTCATTGATAAAACACAAAACGGTTCATAACTTCGAAGCATCCGACCAGCATCCAGAACTGCCCTTCGTATGCGACGAGGCATTTTCGTCAGCGCAACAATTCGTCTCCTGAACGACGATGCTGGCCAACTTTTACTTCAAAACTTGTTGAATTCGTAACACCTCTATCTTCGTCCTTGTAATTTCCGTTCGCATAAAAACAAATAAGAATTAACAAAAGACGAATTTCCCGGGTGAAAGGTCCAGAGAAACAAGTTTGACGTTAACGAAATTTCTTGGTTACCAGCAAGACGCATAAACGATGAAGGCCGATGCCTTTAAGGTCTTTTCTGGACCGAGAACAACTCACAAGCATAAGAGTTAACGTTCGTTTCTATTCGCCTCGGCAGAGCTGCCCTCTCAGCAGCAAACTAGAAACGCCAATGACAGGAAAGCAAGTCAGCTACAGGATCAAATAGCAATAATAAGAAGTGACGGGATCTCTAATGTGTCCGTCAACTTAATACAAGGAATTCGAGAGATTTCAGCCTCGTGTACAGCCTCGAGCAAGTGTAGGCTTGCTGTTATTCAACACGCATCGTCAACTGGTGAAAACACCTTAACAGCGTTTCGAAAAAGCTTTTAACTCCGAAATCATTTCTTTGCATCGGACAATTTTCTCAGTTATTACCCTTTTTTTTCACAAACAACAACTGGAGAAGGTTATAACTAACTGGAGGTAATTTTGCAAAACTGCTTACCAGAGTGATCGGAAACACGAAGTTAAAAACGTAATAGAATGACTGTCGGCGCAGCATCAGCTCCATATACACTGTCGAGAACGATTCGTTGCCCAGATATGCTAATGTCCCTACAACAAAGCGTACGCTATTCTCAGCAACAGACATTCAAACCAAAAAAGTGACCAGAAGATGGTTCTCAGCTGACGGATTTCCAACTTCTAACACCAAAATGATCAGAAGCTGGTTCTTCGCTGACGAAATTGGAATTACTAACTCAAAAGAGACCCCAAGTTCGTTCTCAGCTGACGACCATGGAACGACTAACTCAAAAGAGATCACAAGTTCGTTCTCAGCTGACGACCATGGAACGACTAACTCAAAAGAGATCACAAGTTCGTTCTCAGCTGACGACCTTGGAATGGCTAACTCAAAAGAACAAGTTCGTTCTCAGCTGATGACCTTGAAATGACTAACTCAAAAGGGATCACAACTTCGTTCTCAGCTGACGACCTTCGAACGTCTAAGTCAAAAGCGATCAGATGCTCCACAGCTAAAGAAATTCGAAAGCACAATTCGAAAGTGATCAGAAGTTGGCCCTCAGTTGACGAGTTCCCAAGGACTAACCCAAGGTGATCAGAACTTCGTTCTCAGCTGACTTTCGAACGTCTCAAAAGTGACCAAAAGTTGGGTGTCAGCAGGTGAGCTTCCATTGCCTAAATCAAAGGTCATCCGAAGTCCGTTTTCAGCTCACCAGCGTTCAATGTCACGCTCTAAACAGAAGCTGGTCTTCAGCTGATGAGCTTCCGCTGTCTACCTCAAAAGTGATCAGAAGATGGTTCTCAACTAACGACCTCAGAACGTTCAACTTAAGAGTCACGAGAAGTTAATTCTCAGCTGACTTTCGAACGCCTAACTCAAACCGTCTTAATCAAAAGTGATCAGAAGCTGCTTCGCAGCTAGCGACCTTCCAACGTCCAACTCAAATTGATCAGAACATGGTTCTCAGCTGACGACCTCGGAACGTCAAACTCAAAAGCGACCAGAAGTTGGTACTCAGCTGACGCCCTTCGAACACCTAACTCAAAAGCGATCAGAAATTGGCTCACAGCTAACGACTTTCAAATGCCTATGTCAAAAGTCATCTGAAGTTGTTTCTTAGCTGACGACTTTCGAACGTCGAACTCAAAAGTGATGACAGGCTGGCCCTCAGCTGACGACCTTCCGGCATCTAGCTATCTAGAAGTGGTCAGAAGCAAGTTTTTCGGTAGATAGAGGAAAAGTGACTATACTGCTGTTGTGATGTCATAAAGACGTTATTTGTATTGTGACGCCAACTTTCACCTGCTTATAAATTGTGGCATCACAGTGCGTACAAAGCTTGGAACACGTTGTAGCGAACCGCCGTCCTCGAAACTTTATGCACACAATAGTGTTTTATCGCAAAAAAGTTGCGCCTGGAACAGCGCAGCGTTTAATGTTAACGATGAGCGCACATCCTTGATAATGAGGTATGCGTGAAAGCTAAGATGCTGCGCACTGCGTGCCCGACGTATACTACTCAGTGTGCTGTCTATTTGAGTTGGAATATTGCCGAAGAGGTTGCTGACGAACACTTTAACTCGGTGGGTCACGTGTTCAACAAAACCCGCTGAGTTGTCAAAAAAGGTGATCAAAATGTTTTTATAATTTTGAAAGGTTACATAAAGAAGTTAATTCTCCGTACAGTCATTGATGCACTTCTTTTAAAATGCACCAACTTCTGTATCCTTCCCTCAGAGTGGGTAAGATCATCTGATAAGTCGCCTGCACGCTCCCGATGACAACGCTACCATTAGAGCATGAACGTAGGAACTGAGAACTGCTTCAAGCGTTAGTTTGGAAGCTGCTCGGCCAGCTGGCCTGTTGCATGGACTTAGCACCAAGTAAATCCCATCTATCTGCTCGGATAAAAATGTGACTGGAGGATCAGCGGTTCCAGATGAATGAGAAGCTGGCGATTGGTGTGGACGGCTCGCTGAGTACGTAGGCTGCAAAGCCCTCTGAGAAGCTGATACAAATTCTGATGGGCTGTTGCGGTTTGTGCCTCGAAATGAAAGTCGACTGTGTGTAGATTGGCACAGAGATGCAAACAGCCTTTATGAATTACAAAACTTTTAAAATTATTCTTGCTTTATTATGTCATTTCATCAGGAGCTGAAAAAATAACTGCCTCATTTTGAGAATGCGCACAGCCAGTGGAACTATGAAAGCGCGTTCATCGCCTAATAAACAGTGCGTGGTGGCTGAACTTCCGCCGCGTTCCGTGAAAGCGCTGTTTCTTAACAGCGTTCCACTTACACACGAATGATACGGACCATCTGATATACTAAGAGTTGTTTTATGTTTTACGAGGCTATTATTTATAGCTGACTTATTCCTTATTATTACCTACTCAGTGAGCCACATCACAGAAGTTAACAGCAAACTGTTAACGTTTTATTCGCTAGCAACTATTGCATCTCACTGTTCTGTTACTGCCATAGTTTAATTGGATCTTCTAATTATTATCTCTTTTACTTATTAAATAACAAACCATACTACCATTCATCTCAGTTATTACTCACATCACACTTACCATCGCTTACTCCCCTATTACTAGCACCTATTAACACTGATAGTATTTTTGTTCTTAACGCTGCTTCCAATGTACCACTCACAGCTGGTAGTATTTTTGCATTCAGAACGAACTGTAATGGTTAGAGCTACGTTGTATCAACATGCATACGCTTGGAGCGAGATGTTTTTGAACTTTAGGATATATTTTATGAAGTTCAGCTGTTTGAATTAATTAACTAATTAGTAAATGCATTTCAAAATTTCAAAAAACAACTTCCTAGTGATGTGCATTTTGATGTCAAATCAGCTCTAATCATAAAAAATTGTTCTGAATAACGACGCATTTGTATTTGTCCTTCTACTTGATAGGTACAGGCCTCCTCACGTAGATACACAACTGATAAAAAATGAGGCAAAAAAATTACGCCAAAAAGCATGCCACAAGAATATGCAAACTCCAACCAGAACCATGAAAATAATCAGCAATTGCATTAATAATTCACCGTGAGCGCAGCGGGAATATCGTAGAACTGTGAGTCAAGGCGACCCTCATAACAGGAACTTCAGGTGGTTAGGATGACGCACGGTGACTAGTTTCTAGAATAAAAATCGTTCCAGCCCGCATCGAAGCTAGAGTAACATTTTCTAACCTTTGTTCGAGCTCACTACAAAATTAACTTCAGTCCACATCCTCTAATCCAATCGTTAGTGTGGCTGAAGATGCAGAATTTCTCAAACGGAAGATTACACAAGTTAACGAGACGTAACAGTCAATAATACGTGATTAAGAAGTAATGTCCCGTAAAACAAAAAAAAACTACATAAAGCAACTCGTTAGAGTTAAAAACCGCCCGCAGGTGTTCGTTTTGTATGACGGGATCTTTCCGATTCCGAATTTCCACAAAGGGACCGAAAAGTGCGACCAGAACCCGGCATTCCCCTAATTCTGAACCACTGCACCAAGGAAACAGATAAAAACAAAAGCTACAAAAGAAAACTAAAAAAACAAAAATACTTTGTTAGGTATTTTTGTGACATGAACTTCAGATCACATTGTGGGAGCTATTATATGGAAGAACTAAAATATACGAAGTTTATTTTAAGGCATTTTCATCCAGTTCCAATTCCATTCACTTCAAAATATCACAATGACGAAAAAATTCCACCGCCAGGAGCAAAAAATGTTGGGGTAAGCCGCGCAGTTTCAAAAAAATACAGTGTTCTAAGCTCTTCACTCTTCACCTTCATATTGCGAAATTTTACTATGCTAGCCGAGCACAAGACTTGATTTGGCGCTTGAAATGCTGTGAAAATTTCAAAAAAAACGATGACGTTGATAATACAATGACATTGATGGGGTTTTCGGAAGAAAACTGCTGAGTATGCGCTCGCTCTACTATTAAGTAATTGTTGAAACAATATATCTGTAGATGCCAACAGAAAATCGTAATGAATAAGTTATAACCGTTATACAACGTCGCGTTCTCGAGAAGCCATTCCTGATTATCATAAAAGTCGCCAAGAAAAACATCCTCCTCTTCCACCAGAAGTTTGACAAATTCAAACTGGTACGCCCACGATCCACACTGAAAAAATCGATACCTTGGTCGCATTATATATACACGAAAGCCATTAAACAAAAGACAGCGACAGCGTGTTCCTTCTTGTCAAACTGTTCCGATATTTCACATTTGCTTTCTTTTTCCACCCCTTCCTAGGAAATCGTAAAGAGAGAGTAACTGTGCAATGAAGTGACGCGTAACGGTTACCCAACGAACAAACGCACCCGCCAAAGAATACTATCTTGAGTGCCACCTCTCGCCTTGCGTGTCCGGTGAACTGCAGCAGCCGACACGAACCATTCATTACTGGGACGCATTGTCATGCTCATGTCACGCGCAAACATTTCGCAATCTTTACAATGTTATCGGGATAAATTTTCGTAAAAATTACATATCTTCTCACTCTGTAGTTTCGTAGGATATTTTCTGAATATTCGCGATTATCCACAAAAAAATGTCTTATTCACTCGATTAAATGAGATATTCACGGCTAAAAAATTTACCTGTGTAGTATTATTTACCTAGCTCTTTAAATTTTCATACGTCATAATTGGTTGTGTTTTGACTTGAATTTGTAACAGTCCTCGGATGAGTGCGCTACAAAGCCTCACTGCGACAATCTGTTTAATTCGCACATGCTGTTTTTCCATTAACCTTCGGCATCAGCAATTGTCGCGACTACCGTCGCGAGACGAGGAAGATGTTGAGTTTTTATACGAACTTTCTGAAATGTTAATTGAAAACATTAGGGCTAGGTGTGACCCAGTTTCGTTCCCAGAGACTTGTGTAAGCACCGGAAAGTCGAGTTTTTTGAGGGGTGTTTTTGGGAAGGAAGTTTGAGGGGTGCAGGTGTGCAGGTGTGCATCTGTTGCGGTGCTATATTGAGTGTTGTAAGGCGACAGGGGATTGTAAAACATCGATATTGCCTTGAGATGGAGTTTAATTCCAAAAATCTTTTGATCTTTTGGTGTTGCGATTGTTTTCGGTTCGCTTGTCTCATGTCGCCTCACCATGGTTATTTAGCGTTTGTATGTGTCTTTGATGTTTCGCAGTTGCTTCACTCGTGACACTCTTCGTTTGTTTGTTGCTTTTGATCTCTAATCGTCCATAAATACCGAGCCCCTTGACCTCAGAGATGTCCTGTCTGTTTTCGTTGTTGTTTTAGCGTGAGGTTCGGTTGGCGCTTATACTGGATATGTTATCCGCGCCAAGGAATGTTGTTTTTGGTTCACGTGAGATGGTGTGAGTAACTAGAACGGGGCTTGGTCGTGTTTGCTTTGGTAGGACGAGATTTAATTTGTGCCTTTTATCAGATAGCATATGGTGTTGGTTTTTTCGCTATCATGGGTTCGTAAGTTAAGTAGTGTTGATTAATGTCGTCTTTCGGTGTATCATTGTAAGTTGTAGGTTATTAAGTCGTGTTAGTTTTTATGTTGTTACTAGTTTTAGTTATTTTGAGTTCTGTCGTTTAGTATCGGTTTTGGAGTATCGTTATGCTTTGTAGGTTACCATAGAGTCTTTGGTTTTCATTATCACTGATTCATACGTTGGTTAAGTTATGTAGTTTAGTATCGGTTTCGTGCGTTATTGTGTACTGTGCGTGCTTTATTCTTATTAAAGGTTTAATTACCCAAGTTTGAGTTGTGTGACACGGTATCGACCGTTGCGTTGGTGCACCCACTTGGCGGGTGCTAGCATTCGGGAGTGAATTGGGAGCAGACGTGTTATGGAGGACGCGAGGCAGCTGTCCGGATTTGGGCCGGACGACTCGCGGGAGACGTGAAGGTGGTGGTTTTGGAACGGTGGCGGCCGTAGTGGTGGTACAGGCAGCAGCAAGACCTGAGGTGGATCTCTTTGTGGAGGATCAGAGGTGACGACGGTCGACGACGGAGCCAGTCAGAGCGGATAAGAAAAAGAACGGTTCTTTGTAACAGTTATATAATTTTTTGTTTCCTTTTTTGACCTTTGGAGATTCATAATATTGCTGACCTCCTTCTCAAGGAAGAGGTCTTCACAGCAATCTATCTTTAGAATTAACGAACAGGCTCACAGACGAAATCAGTGAGATCAACGCTGACGTCAAAGTTAAGTCCCTTGGAAGCTAAGCTTGTTAAAGCCGTTAACGGGCCGTTTTTTTTGCCTGCCATGTCTCCACAAAAGATGCTGAAAGAAATCGCGGAGATGGAAGCAAAGCAAACGACGCGACGCCTTAAACTACCCGTTCTTTTCCTGTTAATACAGGAAGCAGAGTTTCAGTTCTCGCGGAGATGGAAGCAAAGCAAACGACGCGACGCCTTAAACTACCCGTTCTTTTCCTGTTAATACAGGAAGCAGAGTAACACCCACCATGATAACACAAAAAAATAGGCTCCGAGGTTACCAAAGCGCGCAAGCGGCGGTTCTGTGTGCTCCTTAAATTGCACCAGAATTCTGCCATAGTCTTTTTTAAACAAAGTTCACTCACACGTCGCTTTTATAAGAATCAGAGAAAGATTCGATGTTGCGCCCTCTCAAACGATACACATCGTTGTGATTATCTTAAAACGACAAAGAGACGCGAACAACTGTGGCGCATATGTACGAACGTGTTGGAGGCAGCAGTTGTAAACTGCGAAGAAGGACAGTGTGCTCGTACCATATGGCAAATTTTGTGCAATAGCCGGTGAACAACATCAACTGCATGGGTAGCTAAATTGCCGTGCAAGCAATTTTCTTGCTAAAACGCTTCCGTTGAGCTGACCATTAGTGAGCGCTTGCAAATGTGGTATGTGCTGACACGAGTGGCACCCTTTCGCTCGCTTTATCACCTATTCAACATTTCGCTTATTCGTCGTTTTTAAAGTGGGCGGTGAATATTTTAACCCTAATAGCTTAATTGTCGCTAGTCTTAATTTCCATAGTAGATGGATAGAAAAAAATTAGGATGATCGTTTTAAGCAACTATGAGTATTACTACATCGTTCGCTAATCTGAAAAAGCAGCGAAGTAAGATCAAAAGTGACGCAATGGCACTCTGACATCTTTGCAGCGGTTTTCGTCTCGGCGATCTTACCTCGTTATATAGCGATTGTTCCTATTCGAAATGCGATTCACATCTGTATTCCGCACAAAGTGCCAACAGGATTTGTTCGATCGTAGCTTACTCGTTTACTGCATTTGCTCATCCTTTCTATTTAGCAACGCTGCTTTTAGTGCTGGGAATTTACGTCGCGTTTACCTAGGTATGAGGAGATTTTTAAGCTTCAAAATGCGCCAAAAGCCTTGTACATTTGACTGCAATATTTTCGCCCCGATTTCCATACTTTGTTCGATCTTAGCATTCACCTGCCGTACTCTGCGAAGACATTTTCTTTCATTCTAATGATTTTTTGGCGTTCTGTTTCTTTTCCCCACAGCACTTCACTTTTTTCGAGCTAGCCGCAACCTCATCTCGAAATCGCTTAGCGACTTGCGACTGTTTCTCCTACAGCGCTGCGTCAATGGTGAATAAAGTACGCACGAGGAATTTGGAAATGACTCATCAACCTCTCAAAATCACGAAAGAATAAACGAAACCCCTCCACACGACCGTCGAAAAGCATTCAAACAAAATGTGTGAGAAATTCCACCAATTTGTACTAAACCCCCTTCGCAGCAGCATCAATGCATGTGTTATGATAATATTGCAAGAGAACATAAGATTTACGGAAAATATGAATGTTTACTGTGCTGGGTAAAATTTCAAGAATATCGAGAAAACTGTTCCTGCCTCGTTTTCACAAGTTTGTTTCATAGCCGGATTTTTGTTCGACGAAAAGAATCAAAAAGTTCAAGCGATCATCATTCGTGAAGTTGACGACATACAACATTAACAAAAAATAAAATCATATATGAGTGTTTTGGAGCAAGCAGTCAAGTCGACAGATTTCTCGTTTCCGGATAAAAACACAGCAACCTGTTTTCGTATCTTCCAACTCCAAATCTCCTTGTGAAGAAATTATACGGAAATATTTTATCGGCTATATTTCCTTGCGATCGCGAGTGCACTGCAATGCGCTGACCATCACACGTAAGCAGAAAGTGAAACTAGAGAAGCGAGGCGACATAATAGTGACAATCATGGGCTGAATATCTCATGCGGCAAAAGGTTAATGTCCGAAATGCATCACTTAAAAATTCTTCAGATAGCCAACTGGCCCCGTTGTGGCAATTAAAAATCTTAACTGTTCTGTGATAGAGACGGTGTCGATAGAACGCGTTCAGTGGCTAGTGAAATTGATTGACTCATTTAGTAAAGTTAACGAGGATTCCGCAAATAATGACTGGGGCACAAATTCGAGCGGAAACAAAGAACTGGGAATTTACTGCAAGTGGAGCTGACAGATGTTGCGCTCAAAATTTTTAGTGAAAAAAACTACTGTTTGCATTTGAAATAAGCAGGCTTACTCAAGCTATATCCCAGTTGAGGACTGAACTCACTATAACATCGGAAAAAGAAAAAAAAACTAAGAAAAAAATCGCCATTTCACTATAAAATCGCACTCATGGCAAACTTTTTAGTCGCAAACTTACAAGTAGTCCCCTTAGCGTGTTCCTCCGCCTGATGCTATGGCTTCGCTTACAGAATGCTTATGGTCTTAGAGCCATGGACGTTGTCAGCGTTGTGAAGCGCGTCTGCACAGTTGTCTTCCTCATGAACTGCCAAGCGGAACGCTTGTGGGCAGGGAGCATCGGCACACTGCGCGATGGTACAAACATACGAAACTGGACTGTGCGCTTTGTGTTCGTGTTTAATGATCGTTCAGAAAACTATGTTGCAAATTTTTAGGGATTTATACCATGTATAGCTTTTACACGCGTAACTGCTGGGAAAAAAATGTTGATTGGCATGTCGTGTTCATTATTATGGTGTTCTCTGGGCACAAAACCGGTGTTCCCAAAACCATCAAACAGCTGTAACTCTTTTGTGCCCAAACAGTACTTCCCGTTTCCCGATTCATCCATGGCTGATCTCTGCGCAAGTTGGAGGGCGCGCCACAAACCTGGCGCGATATGCGCTCCATGCAATCCTCTCTAAAACGGTCTAGTAAGCGACCCGAAACCAAATGCTGAGCTGTGCACAAATATCTTTGCTCGACTCGCGACCAAACAACTGATGTTGATGCGTACTTTGAAATGGTGGTGGTCGAACACTTTTCCTCCTGAACAACGCTGCTGTCCACGTTGACGTCCGGGGTTTTTCGCGTTTCTTTTTCCTAAATTTCTCACTTCTTAACCAGAAAGTCCCATTCCAGGCTACCCTTAATGCCCCGGAGTTTGTAAAGTTTTGCATCGTATGAGTGCAAATTGTCCTCGTAGAAATGAAACTGAAGACAATTATTCCGCTGACGCACCTCGTTGACCTGGTTATCTTCCTGCGCCATTGTTCTTCTAGAGAGTAATGAAATGTCAAATTTTGTTCGGAGACCTGCGCTGTCGCAGATTACGTTTGCCAAAATTTCATCTTGGCAACTTTATTGGTTCGGCAGTGAAATTAACGCAAACGCATATATGTAATCGTAGACTCGAGGGCCCATAATGTGCTTTCCCTGCGAAGAAAAGCGCACAAAGACGTTCAATTTGATTGAATGGGGCGGCGAGCCGTTTCTGGTTATCCAAACAGCAATAGACGTCTGCCTTGATCATTTGGTTAAAAATTCTGAAACGTAGCCATTTGTCGAGATCGCGCTGCACAGCACTGACAACGCTTTGAATCAATATTATTAACAATTTGCTACAATTGCCACAGAGACTTTACCCTTTCCTCTCTACTTCAAATAACAAACTTCTACTTGAAACTGCTCAAAACCTGTCTTTCTATATCTAGTGAAATCGATGGCCAGAAAACAGCACTGCTTTATCAAATCCACCAAGGCGTTTATGCTCCGTAACGCGCTACTACGGTGCTGAAGCGCAAAGAGAGTTCTGTTTGCAGCTAAAGTTGAAAAACATCTTTAGATAGTTAATAATGAATAATAATAACTCCATACAGAACACCATAAGCTTTTTTGAGCTATGGGAATGAGCTTTTTGAGCTGACCTTCGAAAAGAAATTTTTTTCATTTTTTTGCTATCCATCATTACTCGCCCTAATGGCTCGGTCATGTTCGTTTGACAGCTGGATCGGATAATTCCTTCCCAAAAATTTTCCCGCGGAAAGCATTTTCCACACTCAACAGCTCCTCTCATAACTTTTCAACAAATTTACATTTATCGGCTCTGTTTGCTGCTTTTCAGAGTTTTCAAAACTAGCATCTCGCCGTTTGCTTTTATTTCGGAGCGACTCTCCGGAATCGGAATTTGGATCCGGAAAATATCTTAAGTATGGAACCTTAGCCTGCAACTTCATTTTGACCGGATTTTTTATTTATCCATGGAGTTTTTGGGAAAAAAGAATAAGTTCCGAGAAAATTTTTTTTGTCACATTTCGCCCAAAATGCATCAATTTATCTCAACTTTGGTATTTTGACATTATTTGGCATGTAGAATTCAATTTTGAGGATAACAAATCAAAACGTTGGACTTTATTCAACGAAGTTCAATTTTGGCACTTCCTGACCCCTCCCCCCCTCCTTAACTATTTTTCAATTCAACTAGCCGGATCCATCGAAATAGGCTTTTTAATGATTTATATTGTAGTTTCTAAAAATACACGGTGCCCGCGCGCCCAATTTTCCTATTACAAGGCCAAGTTCAGAAACACGTTTTTAAAGCCTTTCTCGAACATAGTTAACCGCGCGTGCACTACATACCGTTAGCACCCTCCGGAAAATTTCCTTCTAACCACATAGAGGTTGGGAGTCTGCGAGGGACGCGCAACCTCGAAAAATTGTCCCGACACTTTTTCCCACATTCAAGAAAAGCCAAGCTCGCTACATACGACGGAAAAAATTTCCGTCGACAGATGCAGATGTAAAGGATTGGATTCCGACCATAGTCGGATGCTTTACATATTGACTGTACTTTTTCGCTTATTTTTTTGCAAAATTTATGGGTCTCTAACTCCGGAATGGATGATCCGATCGAGGTAGCAACTAATTTATTGCAATCAGTAATTAATCCTCTATCGACTGATGGATATTTCATCGAGATCAAGGGGATTGTGCTGACATCGAATCGATCCGCCAGAAATCCTAAAATTTCGATTTTTGCGATTTTGGGGATCCTGGATCTCAGCTGTTATAAGTCGCACGGAGAAGGATTTGGTGCGTACTGCAGAGCACCTGGAGCCCTCCTGTGCGATATCAAACACTCAATTTAGTTCGACTTCGGAGCCGAGATATGGGACCCCAAACAATGAGAATTTT
>JPKZ01002654.1:8232-24982 GCA_000803305.1 Toxocara canis | reverse complement strand
ATTCCAAGACTGCCACTGACCCCGATCTCGGGATGGACCGGGAAAGTAATTCCCTCCAGGACAACTTTGGACATGCTAGAAATGTGGAGCCAATAGCGCTTTCTGGCCGACAAACGAACATGAAGCGGAAACTTGCTTCTGAGATGATTATGGTTTACTAGTGTATTGTTGCAAATGAACATGCTGAAGTGGGCAGTTCATATTTACAACACTTTTCGTGTATCCTCCGAAGTGATGACCCTTTTACCTTCACCGCCAGTAAATGTTTGTCATTTCACAGTATCGCCCCATATAAGATGGTTCACTAGGTAGCCGTGATGCCGGAAGGAAGACAGTATTCGGCTAGCCTAAATTCGGCAAGTGGGGCAAAAATGGCGATTTTGAGGAGGAACAAACAAAACGTCTCAAAAACAAAACGAAATTTGCTAGTGATCTTCATGGAAATACTAAAGAGGAAAAAGTTCGAAACGGGAGGGAAGATTGCCAAACATTGAAACAACAAATTTTAAAAATCGCTGATAAATGCGATTTTTCTTCATATTCAGTTAACGTCTTCAATCTAACGCAAAGGAGGATGTTAACCCTCCCCTTTCGCCTATCACATTATTCGGCAAGCCAGTAGAATGGTTTGTAGCTATTGATGCATAGATGTCTAACGAACAGCTGGTTGGAAAGAACAGGAGGTCGAAAAAAACAACAACGTCGACGGCGCGCTCAGTAAGGCACTTAACGCCTAAGAGATTCATTTCAGAGACTGGCAAAAAGCGTTTCGACAGTACACACGATATAATTTAGGCAGACGGAGAAATTCAGATTTGGCGAAAATGGATTACAACAGCATTCGAAATTAAGCTCACTTGAGTGACATAACTTGTCAAACAACGCTTTTCAACAAAGCATGCAATGGCTGTAATAATGATCCATTCTAAGATGAGGCCCAGAAGCGCTGTTGCAAATGCTAGTGAGAAAATGGGTTATCTTCGTAACGATCCGAACAGTATTGAATATAGTGTAGATGTTCGTTTAAGGGTATGTTGGACGACGGAACTGCATGCGAAAAAACCCGGTCATCAGTACACGTTTGATAATGGCACCGTATGCAAAGACATTGCCGCCATTGCTGCAAGCACCAGAATGCGACGCTTTCATAGCTATGAAGTGCACGATGGCGACCTTACAATATATACTCAGTACAACTACGATATCCAGTACTCGATACCAGAGTTGGCCACAATACGCATAACGGCCTTTCAGTTGGGCAATGAGAATCAATCACTCACTGACACCGAATTTCTCGCAGTCGAGTATAGGTATGCACAGATCCATTCATTACTGTATGAACGATGATCGAATGGGCGAAGAAACACCTAACCATATGATCCAACGATAAAACGGGCTAGATGAGTCATTTTTTTTGGAAGGAAGGGAGAGGGGAGGGGGAAGAGGAAAACGGAAAGGCGAAAGTTGTGTTAATAAAATGTAGCTTTACTTCTTACAATGACCTGCAATTTTCCAGCAATTTCTTTTCGAGAGAAAGGTATTATTTTGCGAAGTCAGCGGCACAATTTCTGTTGTAACTACTGCTATTCCCCCTCCCCCACCCCCTTTCATGAACCAGTGGTTCCATCTTTTACGCTGATTCGATGTCCGCTATCAGCAGTTATCAAAAAGCAACGCAGAGATAGCACATATGCAAATTCTTTTGAGACCACTGAATTTACGAATACAATAAAGAAATGTTGCGCCATAGTGTTTTTGTTCCCCCTCCCCCCTTTACCAAACGGTGTATATTCTCAGGAATATCCACAATCCACAGCTCATCCGATTCTTGAGCTAAAACTCATTTGGAAACCCTTTCCTCGTTCAGGTCCTAAACATCTAATTTTACGCTGTCGCTTTGTCGGTTTTTGAAATCAAAATATTAACTAGATACGTTGGAAAACAAACAAACACGCAAGCCGCGCTCATATGGTGGCGCATTTTCGGAATATAAAGAATACCTGCGGGCGTAAGGCATAGCTGCCGCATGCGTCACAGCCGACATTAAAACGTGCCTAAGCACAACAACTTCGCCGTTACCAATAACGAAGCGAACCCTATGGCGACAAACAAACACAAAAATCTTATGTTGTAACGATACAGAAAACATTGGAAAGCTGCAGGTCCCCACGGAAATTTTGAGCGAGCACAGACAAGGCGCCAAAAATTCTGCATCCGGAATGGTTTTTGTGAAATTCACTAAGAATCCCAGTACTTTCGGTATTTAAAAAATTTTTTTCAACATTACCAGAAGCCTTCACGCGTCTGTAAATGCTATGCTATCATTCGACGAAGCGTGAAAATAGATGAGTCCATGTGCACACAGAATTTCACGCGCGTAAGTTGTGAACAAAAACTTTTTTGTACGAAACAAAGCCTACTAATGAGATAAGAATCCTTCAAATTTTCTTCGCCAAAGTGGCAAATTTTGAAATTTCTTCAGCACGACGAACCATACGGACGAGTATGTTCTTCACAAGATGATACCAAACACGTGGTACGCAGTTCGCTATGAATATATGCGAACATCACCGTTTCAAATCTACGACGAGCAACGTTTCGTTGTTGAATCGCCTAAGCAGAACGGTACCTCCGCCGACCATCCGCCTGTGCACATGGAATTTTCACCCAACTTGTTCTACTCACCAACTGGCAAAATCGACCACTCGTTGCTGCCTAACGTACACGTGGCGAGGGATCTGTACTACAAACGACAACGTGTGTTGGTGAGTGTTGAGGCGCCTTGCGACAACGACGAGAACAATACGCAGGTTTGGCTGAGTGACATCCAGCCTTCGACGAGGTTACCACTCGATTTGGGAGAGGTTGTTTGCGTACACAGCCCACGACCTTTTTGCGATCAGTACTATATGCGTAGAGATAAGGCACCTCACTGTGATACGAAAATTTGCTACACCGCGCAGATTCTCATCGACAACGAGTTTTATGACACCGAACAGGTGTGCGAAGACGTGCTTGAACATTACCCGAGCAGTTCTCATTCATGCTCATATCTCAGTTCTTTACGGCTGCTGCTTGTACTGTATTATGCAAAAAGGTTAACATGGCGATAATGTTAAATATCACTTAATATCTCCTAAACTTACGGCAAAAGTGCAATTTTGTGTGTCGAATGGAAAATATTTGACGTTGATTGGACAAAGCGCTCTCGAAGTTACTGGAATAAACATTCGTAACTTGCCGTTGTCGTTTATTTCGGCAGTGGCATCAGGAGCATAGTCAGGTATCCGACCTTGCACGCTGAAAATCGCGTCTGTTAGGGCTGCTGTAAAAATAAGATTTAAATGCTTGGTGACCGCTCTAGCCAAATTCACTACAGCAATCAAGAAAAATGGAAATAAAGGGCATATTACGACAAACAACAAAAAAATTCAATTTTTTCATCTGCTTGACTTTGGATCGTGACTTTGAAGCGAAGGAGGCCGAAACGTTGAATGCATGGACCCATTCGCTCTAACAATGAAACGAATGGCAGCTCACGGTTATGGTTTGCAACACTAAGAATTTGCGGCTATATGTGTACGTCTTCAATTCGTAAACGCAAAGGATCAGCACACTTGTACTGCCAAATGTTCATGTTTATAATACGAAACAAGAGCTGCTTCCATTACTTCCTTCTTCTTTCATAGATGCTCCTTTCCTGACCAACTTGTTCTATTTATATACATCCTTAAACGCACTAAACTTTTATCTGTGCGCGTTCATTTGTTCCTGTTTGCACGTTGAGAGAGGTCAAAATGATGAGTAAAATATAAAAAAGGTTTTATTTTTCCTTAAATGAAGCCGTTCACTTATCTGCTCATCATGTCTATGGTACTACGACCCCTACCACTGGCAAAGTCCAACAGTGGCACACTCACACGCTATTGATACAGCTTGCATGCAATCTAGAAAACTGAAGAAATAAGACACGCGCTATATTTGTGCATACGGGACACGTCTTACGCGAATGCTCATTGGCGTGCGCGACGCGTACAGTATTTACAAACATAGCGCGCGCTTCCTATGTTTTTCTGCCAAAAGTCCCAGAAGACTCCACTAGGCGATTAATCAATTCGAACCTGTGATACAAATAAAATTCGGGCTTCCAAATCCACCTCGCCGGGATGAATGTTTTAGTGATACCATCAAATTCAGATGCGTTCCATCTTATCAATGTGTCGATCCACCAAACGTCGAAATAAGCGGAGAGAGTAGCCAGATTGTTCCTCTGATCCTGAAGAATTAAAGCACTTGCGTATGGTCGAGTATGGGTTATTCCATGAAAAGTCTCTCATGTCTTCAACGTCGACATGGTTCTGCGTAAATAAGCCTCATTCAACATAGGTATTTAAAGCACTCATTTCGATCACAGAATGGACAACCCGAGAACCAGTTCTATGCACTCTTTCCGATCGATATACAAAACCATTTTAATCTTTGATTGCCCATCGTGATTCCAGTACGATACTTCAGCTGTCTTTGCTATTCGAAGCAGCTAATGAGAAATACTTGAGCTTTCTCATCGTCAAACATTTTATGGCAAGGTATACAACTTGCTCTGATAAAAATAGGCGCATACGAAGCATAACAGCACTGACACTTCGTACTCGCAGCCTGCGATGGAGGCAAATTTATACCAAGTCGACGATCTGGTAGAGAGCCGCTCTGACGTGTATATCAATGGCCGTATGGCTATGCACGACAGGCCGCTGAAAGGGATGAGCTCGTTTGCGAATATGGGCGATTAGTTTGGAATGTGCGTCGGTTCCCATAAACATGAAATCGTCGCGGTCGATGTGCATTTCTTGCTCTTTGTTGCGTTTCGCTTCGATCTCAGTCGCTTTCGAACGAAGACGCGATTTGGCCACAAAACCATCTGAAATGAGCGTAAGTGGCCCCATACGAGATGAAACGACCTGCGTGATAACAGGAGTCAAAAAGGATATGAAAATTAGCATTATGTCAACACGAATGTCCCAGTACTATCGATTCAAGGTTGACAGGTTTTATTAAAGGACGCAATTATTGGTTATGCACAGCGAACACCCCAATGACCGGTTGGTTATGAACAGCGAACACCCCAGTCCGTGTTCATACCTATTGCTGTATGCAAGTTGATAGCAAAAGCTGTTTCTGTTAAGGTCAATGGTAATTTCTAGAGAAGACCTCACGCCTCTAAAAACATCTTTGCGTAATCGTGAAGGCAACAACGGTAGATATGATGTTAGAAATTTGTTTTGTGTGGCGCAATACATTTCACGCTACAGTCGAAGCTATGGATGACGATCTATAGGATCTGAAAAAGTGCACGAATTGAGAATGAAATCTGAATCGGAAGAGTGACCGTTCGCCGGCTTGAAAGAAAAAGGTACAATGTTCACAAGAACGCTGGGATTTGCATTTGTTAGATTAGAATCAGAAATAGATGCCAGCCTCACCTCCCCCCCTTCCATCCTTATATCTCCGAGTTTTGAAAATTTCTGGGGTCACTGTTTCCGAATCAAAAAAGCCCTGAGTTATCGAAATAACACAAAAAGGCTCTCGCTGACCCTCACGAGCTGCATGCGCCGAGTGTGCCAAAAGTTTAGCAATTATAGGCAGTTTCCCGAAAAACTTCCAGAACCGCCAATTCTCTGTAGTGGCTGTCGACCTGCCCTGGCAGACCGATCCCGCAAATCCGAAAATTTGCGACCGACCACCTTTCGAATGAGTAGAACAGAAAGATAACCATATGTGATTAGAACTGTGACACGCTGAGAAGCGTACCAGTGGGGATGCACAATGTGCTTTCCGCAATTAAAGTTTCAACGATACAGATGGCGCAGAATATTGCAACAGTTCGAAAACCAAATGAAGAACGACTACTTGCATAGAAGGATTTCTGCACACCAGTGACTGAACACACTCTTAACCAAACTGTGAAACAGTGACTGACGGTCAAGCTGTTCGCACTAGAAATCAGGACTGCTCGGGCTGCTGGTGCCCACTTGCGCACAATTTCCCTTCGGAATTGCTTTAAAAACAACCTCCACAGAACAATAGCAGTATTTTCGACTGGAAATGAAATTCGAAAATGGCTATAGAAACAAATTCAAATCATATGGCAAAAAACAAATCGTTGAAAGACGACGTTCGCTCCGGGAGCCAAGTTTTCACAGTAGCAACTTAAACAACTGCATACCATTTTATACGACTTTTGCAGACCCTTTCGGCAGCGTTTTTCTTTTTTTTTTCTGGTGGAGCTGGAGGATGAGAATGGACATAAAGAAATCCAGCTTGCCCGCGCGACAATGTGCCTTGCCTAATGTATGATGATCCATCCTGGTCATCTGTCCAGGAACCCTATGATGCCAGTGCGGTCACACGCTGGCACCGTAGGAATCCTGGACAGGTGACTAATATTTGGCATGATGGCCACATTGAGCGCATTAACCAGCGCAGTTACAGATGAAAAGTGTGCGAAAGCATCTGACCCACTTCGAAATGATCTTTGTGGGAAAAATAAAGGGTGTACAGCGTTGAAGTCGTACTTTTTCGTAATGTATTTGTAGTCGCACACTCTGCGAAGTAAAAACGCGCGGATGCAATGAGAAGCTATAAGAAGGCAGTCGCAAATTGCATGAGACATCTGTTTCTTCTTTTTTTTTGGAGTACGCAAATCGTTTTCTGCGAATCTTATCTGTGCTTATGCATGTCGTAGTTCCCAAGTCTGTTCTTCGCAAAAAAAACCGAATTTCATCCCCCCTCCACTCCTTCCACTTGAATTGCGAGTCGTTATTCCCACTTTCAGCCTGATTATCTTCCGTTCACTAGAACTCATGAAGGAATTCACAGGCCAGCCCTCACTTTTTGGTGGACCTCCGCCATAGATCTTAATTGCCAAATTTTGTGGTGGTGGCAGCTTCGGTTCTTGTGCCGAAACGACCGTACTGACAGACTACGCGTGCATATATACAAACATGCATTCATGACACAATCATTGTACAATAACAATACGGCCAACTTCCCCACCACTTGCGATGGAAGTCTCTTCCAGTCTCCATAGTCATACGAATCATAGATGAGCAATCCTTTAACCTCCTCCCTCCCCTATCGCCCCCCAAATTAAGGGAAAGATGTGAGGGTACTCATCCCAAAGTTCAGAATTTTTGAATGGTGACCAGCAACTGGCAGCCTGACAATTACTGAAATATTAAAACTTATCGAGAAATTTTCTCGAGAAAAATCGTCTACAAATGCGACATTTTCGGCAGTTGACGCGATTTCAGCACGTGCGAATCGTTTAAGGATTTCTTTGCATGGTATTTCCATTGCTCAAAACTTTTTAGGGCTGAAAATGATCAGCAGAATGTTGGCTGAAAATGGGACGGAGAAAAATTTTCGAAAATCAGACTGCATGCCCATGTGCGATGCGAACCGATGCAAATAAATGAACTTTTTCAGAAGCGGACAACTCTGGTCGCCATATGGCGCATTCTCACATCTTTTTATTTTTCAGCAGCAGCGATACGCCCATACGAATTTGCTTAATTATAGAAACAAAATCGTGTCTCATAGCTGCTGTTTTACCCCTAACCTGAACCATCTTAACTTGAAGTTTTGACGAACAAAAACTTGTTCTGCTTTAGAGTTTCGAAGTCGGATGAGAACCATGGGATCAAGATATTGGCTGGGGGTTGAGTAACGAAACCAGCTGATGAGACGGTTAACAAGACAACGATGACTGAGAATTGAAGATAGCTTAAACTCTCTCCTTGAATCAAATGAGCCACAGGCGCTAGTGTGACAATGCCTTCTAAATCCATCTATTTCAAGATTTTCTCTACAGACACTTGAAGGAGATGATGACAAAAATGAAATGTGAGGGAAGCAGGACGGAAGTTAGCGATAATGCGGCGGCACGCGATTCTATTTGCAGCACACTTCTTCCGCTCAACTCAGCGAAACTGCTGCACTCGCGCCTATGCGAACACGACCGTATCACTCTGTTCTTAGCGTCGACGTTCGTTTGTGATCGCCCCAACCATACACGATACACAAGCTTGTAAAACCTTCACGCCCTTTGCTGACACACCTATGACATCTTGCCTTACTTATGATTTCGAGTTTCTTACTCCGAATGCAGGGTCACACAGCAGCAACACACGGTAGACAAGAGCCGTAGCTAATCTAAAACGTTAGGCGAACGTCAAATGCATAAAAATATCCCGCTTCTTTTAAGAGTTTTCGATCTGCTTGGCTTTCGGAAGCAACAACCAAGACGAGTGGTTTAGCATTCTATACGTTAAAGTGCTTCTATGCATTCACTACTTGTGGCACTCATCACGCATTTCAGCATCATCACCGCCCACATGACCTGTTGAAATTCAAAGCCACTTATACATAGGTCACATCGTCGTGCAGAAAAAGTGATAGAAACAAAGTAAAAAAAAACGTACCTGATGGAAGAGATAGTCTGAGTAAGGAAAGCAGAATGGTACCAAATACCCGCATTCGATTGTATAGGCGCAAACGTGGGCGCTAGATTTCAGATGGGCATTTCGAAAGTGGCGTAGCGAATGAGCGAAGTGAAGCGGAGCAACTGACGTCGTAGTAGCGTTCGGCGCCTACTCGACAACAGTAGCGGTAGCAGCAGAAGCGGCAGCAGCAGCGGCAGCAGCAGCAGCAGTAGCGGCGGCGGCAGCAACAGCAGCTGCGTAGTAGCCAGGTGCGCATCGAGATCGTTTCTTCAATTAAAAGACGCGGATGTTGATGCTGCAGAAGCAGAGTGCCACACCGCGTCGGCGATCAATGCATGTGCGATGTGCCGCTAGTAAGAGATACACGGTGCTTCAAACTCTGTTGCGTTCAACCAATCCTCCTCATCAAACACCTGTAAGCCTCTAATAACAATTCAAATTAGCTGATAACCAGTAGTAAATAATAATAGTGACTTAATAATAAATAATGATGATTTTGTAACAACAAACAATAATAATAAATAATAACAATAATTCAACAGCAATAATAATAGTAATAATAAATAATGAACAATAAGAATAATAAACAGTAAAGTGACAACAATAATAACAACAGCAATAACGTAATATCGATTTGCAGTAAGTGAACGGGAAGAAAATACGCAGGCTAGAGAACTGAACACTGATATGCGTATTGAAAGAGAATACAGAAGAGAAATAACGAAACAAAAAACGAGAGAACCTGGAAGGAAATAAAAGAGAGAAAGTTAAAAAAAAAAAAAAAAAACAAGGGATATGCTCATCAGGTATTCGTAAAATGAATCCAGTTCAGCCGGTTGAAATATTTGCCGCCACTCTCATAGCAGCACGCTGGTAGACAAATATATAAGCGTGGCGAAAGTCGTTGCTTATAGCCGTTTTAGTTAAGCTTGCAACTGCTCGCATTGTAAAACGTGTTTCGTTCGAGCAATTTGGCAGGAGCTGGAAAATTGCGAAATGAAGAAAGGCATTTCGCTTTTTGTACTGATCACGGGCTGATGGATGGAGGGGGAGGGGGGAAGGAGGGAGAGGAATCATAAATACCATACCTGATAAACGAATCGAAGTAACCTGTAAAGACTTAGGTATTCCCTCTGCACAATACTTTAGAATTTTTGATACGCTTTAACTAATGCTGCTTCTGCGGAATGCTTGCAGCGAACGGCACAGGTTGCCCAAAACATTCCCTGATGAGCAAAATGATACGATCTCGTTATACCTTCCTGGGCAGAAGCTCATGCAGAAGTTGCTATAATTTTTTGCTTCCAGAAAATTATTCGCTGCATTTGCCAGTGGTGATGACTTTGATGAGTGGTTTTCTAAACGCGCACAGCGAAATGTCCACCTTCGAATAACGCTCGTTCACGTTACCCATTAAGTTTCCTAACCGACTTACAGCTTCATCTCTAGTAGCGGATTTTTTCTCTGAAATTATTCTTATCAGCCAAAAATTATTTCGAAAGAGTAATAATCTTCCTTCACAGAATACACAACGTTAAAAGAAAAGAGTGAAACGTAAAATAATAAGGAACGTGATCAGATTTCGTTTAGCAAAAAACAAGCATGATGTTGACTTTTCGCTGAGTTCGAAACAACAGCTGATCAAATCTGATGGATACGTACGAGATGCGAGAATTTGCAAACATCATCGCACGGTTTTATAATGCCACTTAAAAAGCCCCGACGTATCGCGAAACTCATACTCTTTTTGTCGCATACAATACTGACAAAGTGATTTTAAAAGGAAGCACAAGGACATTCGAAGAGACCAGTTCGTATGCGATCAACGTATCGTTCCCGTTTAGAATCGTTACTTCACCTTGAAATCAGCAGAAATAACAAAACAAAAGAACATCGAAATGAGAAACGACATTTGTTATTACCAAATCCAGGCTGAATTTTGCTACGTAAAAAAACTGGACAGGTTCATTACACTGCAGAAGTAAATGAACGCGTAAGTCAAAAGAGTGCTGCTGGGAATCGATTCAGTCGTTGACGGTAGAATAATTAAATGGTTTAAGTTGAACCGTTAAGCATTTAATTAGTAAATGGATTAAGTTTTCCACTCACACTTCGGGATAAACTCTCTCGTTCTAATGAAATTCATGCGGTCATTACCTACGCCTGCCGCAAAAGTGAGAAGCAAGCAATTTTGGAGGGGACCAGCTCAAGCAAATCACTCTCCAGGAATTGTGGAGCGCCCAGATTGCGCAATAGTATAATTGAATACACCGACTGATTGAAGAGCAGCTTTTTCAGAATGCTTAAATGCTCCTCGTTCCTGAGATCCAACGAGTAAAACACTGAAGGCTATGCAATTAAGCGCCAACATTCAACAAAAAGTTATGCTTCCAAAGCAGCGCCAGTTTTCATAGGTCCTTTGCAGTGGCGCCCACGCATGCGGTTTCCTTCAGAATTTCCACTTTCTTCACGTGTAATGATTAATGTTTGTGACTGAGAGCATGACTGCCTAAGACAGCTAACACCTCCGGATTAATTCCACCCTTTAATGGCAATTCTAAATGGATTGGCGCGCACCGTCGTCATTCAAACGAAGCTATAATGGCGGGTGCTCTTTCTGAGATCCCAGAGTAGAGGAAGAGTTAACGTTTTAAATTTGCGTTATTTTTGCAATCAATCAACTCTGAAGCCGTCTAAAACGCTTTAAGCGCAGTTTGTTCATCCTCATATTTTTTTCTCTTCCTACTGCGATGGTAAGGTAAACCGTAAGTGAAGAGTTACCCCATGTACACTGAACCGATATCACAGCGAGCTTGCGTTATCGATGTCACTCGGTCGAGGAGCTCAATTTAATAGGCAACCAGAGGACCAAGTATGTCTACTGAATTTTCAGAAACATTAGACACCCAGACACACCCAAGACTGCCGGCTGGCAGGGATCGAGTTCAGGTTGGAGCAAGCCAAGGACCCAATCAGTGGACTGAGGGTGTTGTTGAGCAAAAAGGATGGAGTGAAGGGTTGCGTAACTCCTCAGTCCTGAACATTATCTCCTTCAGAAAGTATAACTTTGTAATCACTTACAAGCTGAAAGAATATGAATACGACATCACGTCAGGGAAGAATCCGGGGGCAAACTTGTAAGTCGCTAAGAATAAACCACCAGCCCACAAAGACTCTCGTCGACGATACGGAACAGAGCCTAGCTTTGCGCCAAATAATTCTCGTGATACAGGAAACACGGGAAAACAATCCGTATATTTGTCCAACACTCTAAAACTTATGATAGCATGGTGCCGGCTCACCGCATTACAGCAAAATTATGACACTAGTTCGAAAATACGATAAAACGAAACGCGAATTAATCTTTTGATTTCCTCACTATAAATGCCAATTTTTGCATCAGAAGACGATAAATTCCAACGGAAAAACACAATCGTTAATCATTTCAGGATATGATGAATCCTTCCGTTTGTGATGGCACTCCATCCAACTCCAACGTAAAGTGAGAACAAAGTGGTGGCATCGTAAACTTCGGCAACCGTCAACCAAGCACGCTGTTCATTCACTGCTAAAAACGCGAGGCGCGTATGCATGGGGAAGCAACTTGCAACGCATGCAGTCATATGATTTTCTTTATAGCTTGTATGATAGGAAGAAAGAAATGGTTAAATAAAAGCAGCGTAACTGCAGGTATAGTGCAAAAAAAAAAACATTAACTTCACGGGATTTCTTCAATATTTTTAATGACTGCAGGAAATCAGCAAAGAAAAATAGCTTAACAGAAGAGATCAAACATATCTTTAATTAATTTGTTCAACTTTTCAAAACGATTTTTCGCATGTGAATAAAGTCACCCATGATTTGCACGAAGAAGTCAATCATCATGTCATCCTATGAGGAGCAATCTTCGTGAAAAAATTCATGAAAAGTACGTGACTGCCTCCACAACAAATCATTTTCAACAGCACTTCTCGCACGTTAGATAACCTCCCTCTGACTACCGACTGCGTATTCCTATATATCCTAGTAGACTCTACCCATATAAGGATTTCCAAAAAAATGGAGTTAACAGAAATATATTTGATCTGAATTGTTATACTAATTTTTCACGTTTTCTTCCAGCCTCTGCAATTCGTAAGGACATCACCTGAAATTCGAACGCTTCTATAGCTTTATCTACCCAACTACGTTGCCTTGAATTAACCATTTTCTGTTTCTCTTATCGTACAAGCTTCTCGTAAGATCATGTAACTGCAAATGTTTTGCAGCTGGAGCAGTAACTCGCTTCCCGATGTATTTGCCATTTGCTCATCTGATGCCCTCATTCAAATAGCGGCTCCAGCTGGTGACTGGCTGAGTATACGAGCCTCATAAACGGACAAACGGCTGTTGCATAACGCGAGCAACATCGAAAGCGCTTAGGTTGCAGCTGACAAAACTGCAAAACACATCTATATCTGTGGACGGCTCGCTGGGAACTGCAATCAATCAGAGGAAATCGGTCTCAACTTTCTTGTCTATGGAGCGATTCGATCGGCAACGCACTAACAGCCTCTAAGCATAAGCGATGCTTGGCACGCGATCCCAACTGGTCTATGTTCAGCAAAACGGAGGTGCCAAACGGTCTCATGCGTTCGCTTGCATTCAGCCTTATCCTCACGACAATGCAGGCAACACTTTAATGGCATAACTATGGGCGATGAAAGCCGCACAAATAGTTTTCAAATGGTTATCGCTCACGCTAAAGTCAACTTTTGTCTCGCGCAACCGCTGACAAAGTTTTCTATCGTAACGGAACTTGCAAATGATAAATTAATCACCGGTGCCCGTAAAGAATGTTCATTGTAACATTCAGTTAATATGGTCTACTTAAGTCATCAGAGGCCACATTTAAAAAACATACGACACCCATCGGATGGCAGTGGCAAAGATGTTCAAGAGATCAAAACTGTTTCCGCTGCTGCAGCCCACTTCTCCGCAATTTTCATGCTCACATCCTCCAGAAATTCACACTGCAAGCTGCTAATGCGCTCTGTAGCTTACGAAGTTCTACATTGTATAAGTCCAATGTGCGGTCCATGGAATCGAGTTGGACGGCAATTACCTCCCTTATGGCGATAAAAATTTGTTAGCCATAACTTTCGATATTTTGAAAGCTGCGAAAAACTCCGGTATGACGCATGCGAAACGCCCTTCCAACTTGCCCTATTTGCGCGTGAGTCGCCACAGACTTTGGGACGTTCAAAGTATTAAAATTCTATAATTTATGAGGTAGATTAAGAAAAAAAATAGTTAACGGCATACTATTCTTGATGTTTTCGATGTCTTTTACGCTGTATCCGTGAAAATGCTGAGGTTTGAGGTGCAACCTGTGAATCAGAGGATGAAGAGATGCTATTGCAACGAATTTCTGCAAAAATGGGCTTTCATATGTAAGCGTGGCACGTTAAGTGTAACTTGTTTACAACTTTTCCTATTCAAAACCTACCTGACCACCGTTCTTACGACTATGCTTCCAAACAACATTTGCACCCCAGACCAGCCAACACATCGGATAAAACTAGCGATGGACGACACACTGCCAACCCATTTGACACACAAAGTAAGCAAAATTTATTTCCGCACTTTAACTGCCACTCTAAGCAATGGCCCTACACCAAAGACGTTCGAAAAGATAGCTGTTGTGTCTTTATGCGATATTTGCGTTACACAGTAATCGAGGGTTGTTGTCTTTTTGCAACAGTTGCGTCACATGCTGAGCGGGTCCTTGCTACAGAGGCCACTTTTATGCTATAATGTTATACTACTTCGATTCGCTTCATATACGCAATCATCGCATCTCCGTGCCCTTGGAAACCTATGTTTACCCAAGCCTTCATTATTTCAGTCCATAGAGCGGGTAACCTGTCAATCGGATTCAGATAAAAAACCGTTGCGTCAGATAACTAGTCATTTCGGGCAACCCAAATTTCAATATACTGGCACTGCTAGATAAAGGCGGTTATAAGGGTAGATGGGACGAATTTTTTGTTCATGAGTGATTTCTTGAAAGCTAAAAGAACGCAGAGAGATAAGCGGATGTTTGGAAGGGATGCCTGGAGACATGGAAATCAGAAAACAAGAACGCTGACAAGGAGAACAAAAACGAAGACGGGTGGAAAATGGCTTGCGGGTATGGGATAGATCGCGACACGGCTCATCTATTCTCCAAGGATCTTTACCACATGCCCTAAACTACGCCCAACGCTGCCTTCTTAGCCAATAAGAGCAAATCCTCTTCGCGATGCGCAGCAACCGATGAGAAGCGAGCCGCCAACTAGCCGAAACCGATAGCACAGCATTGAGTCAGTCCTATGGAAACTGATCGAATGAATGCTTGGCGCATCCATGCACACTTTCTTACCGCAACAATATAGCCAGCAGCAGCCACCTTAGTGCAAACAACGCCTCCACACACACAAAGTAGCAAGCGATAGCTTGCTTAAGCGAACAACCCTCGCCTTTATAGCTTGCCTCGTCCCACTTTCGCATATGCACGACTGAGTAGTGAAGCATCTTCAGGCAGATCCCTAAATTCCGAATTTCATTAATCATGCCTGAAATTGCTGCCCCGACTTTCACAAAACATTTTATTGAAACGTTGTGTCCGGATTGCGCAGTCATATATGAACGTTTTGCAGCATTAGTTTTACATCGATTACATTCTCGTGCAATAAAGACGCATATGTATAAATGCTCTTTAGCGTAACCGAAAAAAGCATGCCACATGACAACAAATGCATACATTCCCTATCCGAACTCTCGTTCACTAACCACACAGATCTACTGTCCGAACCCAGGGATGTAAGCGAAACACAGATGGTTAAAAGTTGTGTGAAACAACATCTGAAAAAGTGGAGCCTAAATTGATGAAACCATGGCCGAAAGATCGATTTTCACTGAAATACCCCTGTGCTTCCTTCCCGTGTGTGATAGAGCATACGCGAGATGAAGTGTCGTTTATTGTACAATAGCAAGGAAACTGAAGACGACGGATCCAGTAAATCTAGATCGCTGAGGCGATAAATATAGGTGTAACAAGTTCAGTAAACCCATTACACCACCACTTCCAGGCAGTTCATTACCGGATATATGCAGTAGTATCAATGAGAGTTTCCAAGATTCTCGGACATTCTCCACTCTGGGCTAATGGTGAAGAGGAAGTAAAAAACAGGGATTTGATTTGACCCATTACGCTTTACATACCGTAACGAAATGAATCGGAGGACTTTGGCGCCCGATTCCAAGAATCTTTGCCAAACTTCTGTTTCGTTGCGGGCGTGGTCAGTCAGATAGCAGTGTGAAACAATCTTGTATCACTTCAGTGACTGAAATCATCTTATCCAATAGTTGGGAATTTTTTAAAGTCACGTCATTTTTTTCCCTTTCTTTTTCTTAATTTTAAGCCTCAACGTCTTCTGTGTCCCTCCCATTTAACATTGTTCGATGTTTTGCCTGAAAGATGGATATTCCGAAAGTTTGGGCGACTCGCACCCTTACGCCGCACATGTCTGCTATTGCATTTCCTTTTTTGTGCTCGAAATGATTCGAGGTGATTACAGCCGATTCGCGATTGGCGGAATACACACATTTTCGAACTATGGAATTGCGCTTTGCTAATTTTGAATGCGCAAACTAATTGGGAATTTATCCACACGTTTGAATTTCGTAAAACTTGTTTCAAGCTTTTGAAACATCTTGATTAAAGCACCTACATTTTAGTATCGAAGTAGCCCGAATTACCTTGGGCCATTTTCAATATAATGATATCGCCTTCAAGGAGTGGTGCAGTATAACGAAGCCACAAAAAAAACGCTTGAGTACTGCCGTGGTATAATCTAGTGCTTTGTTCGTTTCATTTTTGTAGAGCTCCTAAAAAACTGCACTTTTATGACGAACTAAACACATTCAATGCACGTACAACGATGATATGCGATGATAAACACAGCCGCATAATGACTCCTCTCAGAAGGCATTCTCAGGGGCGCTTGAGGTTGTGCAGCGCGATAAGTTGGCGTTGAATTGGCGGCGCCTACATCAATGTTTGCGTGCGCAAAAACGGGAATATAGGCCATTGTTGCCCTAGCGATGCGCAAAAAAATGAGATGCCGCGCATCGAAAACAAATAATTATTTTTAGAACTGCACGCTGTTGCATAAAGAAAACAAAATATCAAAACGATGTGACACCCCATAAAGAGATATCCCTCC
>JPKZ01002649.1:197700-217059 GCA_000803305.1 Toxocara canis | reverse complement strand
TTTTTTCCTTTTTTTGAATTGTTTTTCTCTTTTCCTCGTTTTTCTTAAATAGCATATTTGTTTCTTCTGAAGTTTGATTGTGTAACGAATGCAGTAATCCAGTTGGGCATTGAGAGGGATGCTTAGATTAGTGAATGGAAGTAACGAAAGTGGCTGGCGTTGTAGGTACTCCGCGTTCTATGCCAACGCAGATGAGAGTGAGGTGTTCGTGGCAACTGCGAGGGCGGCGCGCAACATGAGCTTCCAAGGAATGACTGCGCAAAATGGCGAAGTGCACTACGTCGGTGGACTGGAAAAGGTATCTTATCACTCCTTTTCTCATGATCTTCATGTCACGCATGGTAACTCCCCCACCCCTTCCCCCTCCTCTCCATTTCCCCGCCTTCGCAGTCTCATGCCCTATGTGGAGGTTTTTCGCACATAGTAATACTTTCTGTTTCCCTTTTTTTGAATTGTTTTTCTCTTTTCCTCGTTTTTCTTAAATAGCATATTTGTTTCTTCTGAAGTTTGATTGTGTAACGAATGCAGTAATCCAGTTGGGCATTGAGAGGGATGCTTAGATTAGTGAATGGAAGTAACGAAAGTGGCTGGCGTTGTAGGTACTCCGCGTTCTATGCCAACGCAGATGAGAGTGAGGTGTTCGTGGCAACTGCGAGGGCGGCGCGCAACATGAGCTTCCAAGGAATGACTGCGCAAAATGGCGAAGTGCACTACGTCGGTGGACTGGAAAAGGTATCTTATCACTCCTTTTCTCATGATCTTCATGTCACGCATGATAACTCCCCCACCCCTTCCCCCTCCTCTCCATTTCCCCGCCTTCGCAGTCTCATGCCCTATGTGGAGGTTTTTCGCACATAGTAATACTTTCTGTTTCGTAACATCAAATGAAATCTGATTCTTTTTGACGTTTGTGGCAGAAAGACTTTAAGTCTGCAGGTATAGGCATAACCAAGTCCACAGTTTTTGAGACCGTGACCTACAGAGTTTTCACGCTAATGAACAATTTAAGGGATGGCACAGAAAAATGCAATAAAAATGAACTATGAGTTATGATGGGAATGGTTTCCCTGACGTTGAAATTTTAGGGCACACACATACCACTCCTCCCCACACCCACCCCTCCCCCCCACCTCTCTTCCTCCCTCACTCCTCTGTTACATTCGCTTTCCATCAGTTTGTACTCACGTTTAAAATCACGTCTTTTCATGCTTTTAAGAAATGCTGTGGTTCCGTTTTTGAAGGTGGGGCATCAAGGAAATAGATATTGCGCTATTGTTCTCCAGTAGGTAAGAGAAGGAGAGAATTTAAGCAAAGCATAATCATATCATCCACCTGTTAGTTTTTTGGAAGCATATTTGAATGTTTCTCGCAAGTGGCGTTAAGCGAGAGTAGGCGGATTGGAAAAACTTTTAACTTTTCCCCAAAAAATTGTTTTCTATGGGCCGGGGGGGGATGATGAAATTATTTGACCTTGGTTGAGGGAGGTGAGGGGAGGAGGAGGGCTGGGAGTGTGTGGGGCAAAGGGAGTAGTCGCGCACTGCGATTTCCATTTATATACTATAGAAGCAATTCTTCGTTTGTCAGGAACTGATCTTTTCGCTCTCTCAGAGCCTCGCTCACCTTTTGCACCTTACCTACCTGAGTTTGTTGATATACGGCAGTACTCATTCCTTCGCGAGTTACCATTTTCGAACCCGAATTTGTTCATTGGCCTTTGTCCTCCCCTTCTCTTCAATTGAGTTATGAAAAAGAGGTCTCTTTGTTGAGCTGCACCCCTATAACTTTTATTTTTTAACGCTTATTCCTGTTTTGTTGCTTTGCTTTTGAAAATGGAAAAAAAATTGCAGGTAGCAGGTAAAGAGTTGCTTGGCGCAGCCATAAAAGCTCCGTTAACCAGTTACGAGAAAATTTATGCGTTACCAATGCTAACAATTAAGGACGACAAAGGTGAGCGCCTAACGAGGATATTTTCTCTTCTTTTTTCTGCAATAAAATTAACGTTCATTTTAATTATTTTTCGTACGAACGACTTTTTCAGTTAAAGAGGTCTAAGTTTTATTGTAGGAGGTGGAACTGCGTTTGTACACTTAATTGTAATAGAGTTACGGTAAGATTAGCATGCGGGACGGAAACGATGTGGAGTATTAGTACCATTTATCGAGTCATAAAATGCGGATGTGTGCCGCAGAGAGAAGATTCAGGCGGATATTCGAGCAAAATGCCTTACCTGGGCATTAGGGGTGTAGCCTTTTTCTCGGATTGTTGGCAGCTTAGAGGCTGTCGAAAATTTAAAAGCTGTGCGCTTTTGTGCGATACGCTGAATAAATTGAAGGCATTTTTATGCGCTTCTGCAACTATCATTAGCAAAGCAAGCTTATGGTGAAATCGTTTCCCCCCATTCACATGTTTTTATTTCTGGTAATTTTAATCCATAAGCCACTTGATGATAAGGTAACAGAATTTGGCGATTTTAATTTATATCATGGAATCTTGATAACAGAAATGATAAGGTAACAGAAAATTTTTTTTTTTGATAAGGTAACAGAAAAAAAGGTAACAGAATTTATATCATGGTCCATGTTTACCCATAAACTTCACCGTGGTTAATTTAAAGTCGACCCACCAGCTTTTGTGGGGAGGAGGAGGAAGCTGTGGCAGTCAGAGGTACCAAGAAATTTGCATAAATTTTTCACTCGATCCAAGTGCGCCTCACTTTGCCGACCTGGTCGCGAATACCGGTTTCTTTGTCAAAAGTTTACGTGACCGATTGAACCAGTTAACATATGAGTGTGTTATGACACTGATATCTTTTTTTGTTGGCGGTTCAGGAAATTGGTTAGTCGAGTCGCACTGCAAAAAGTGTTTTGTACGCCTCCCCCGCCCTTCCCTCCCTTTCTCCCCCTACCACTTATTCGTACTCGTTTCGTAAAGCAACAGTGAGACAGACGCAAGGTCGCGGTCGATCGTAAGATGCATTAACCAAATCGTACTGTACAGTCGTAATGTAATATGCTCATGTATGGGGGAAATGTGTGTATGCGGGAATGTTGGGATGTCCAGGAATGTAATTTTTGGCGCTTGTTCAACTAAGTACAATTTTTCCTGTTTCATGCTATATTACACCCCTGTGGTTTTGAACCGAAAACGTGAATATAGACAGTACATTTAAGTACCAGTAATGAGCGAGCTTTCTGAGAGGGATTGTCACAGATGAAATGGCTTTCCCTCTCAAGGTGGTATCGGTTAGGCGAAGGAACCCATCTTGATGATTGCGAGAAAGCATGTCAACAATTCCGCGTGTTCAGAGGGGCTTTGCTGTTGTGCAAATGGCACTAAGGTGCATTTTTTTGTTTCGCTGTGAGGTACTGAATATCATCAGCTGTAGCGCACGTGTTCAGCTGGCACACAAATGATTGGAGACGCAAATGATGTGAAACAAATTGCTTCCAGTGAGATGCTTGTTGTGATTTAATTTCAGGAACTGCTGTCGTAATGAGTGTTCCATCGGATGCTCCCGATGACTTTGCGGCATTATGTGATCTCAAAAAGAAGAAAGCATTTCGCGAGAAGTACGGAATTAAGGACGAAATGGTGTTACCATTCAAGCCTGTAGGTTAAGTTACCTTGGTTTGAAGAAGTCTTTGATGGCCAGTAAAATTAGATCGTCTTTTTCCCGATATATGACGCATTGTAAGGGGCCGGTCAGTGCATATGTCTAAGTAAACTTTCGAATTTTCATTTCATTTATTCCTCCAAAATTTATTCGCGAAACTTTTCCTAATCCCGACACTGTACCTATCCAGACGATGTATGCTCCTTCGAGAAAACGAATTTCTAAGAAGGACACGAAGGGGGGAGCTGAATGTCGAATTTTGATGTCTTATTTTTCTACGCTTGATCATTTTCAAAAAGAGACATGCTTTCGGTATGAGGACTAGAAGGTGTTTCCCATCGTCCACGTTCGTGCATTGTCTACATGTCATATCCAGCGTGTTATCGGTCCTCATAAGCCTTCGAATTCATTTCCTCTCTCCTCTCTATGCTTTGTACAACACCTCTCTCAAATCTAGTTTCAACTCCTTCTGGGGGTATGAATCACGTAATTTCTTCTCCCCTTCCTCCCCCAAATTTATAAAACATAAGCTAAGGAAATCTGCTTCTCAGTAAACAATACTTTCGTTACTAATATTTCAGCAGTGGCGAACAGCACTGCTGTTCATTGTAGGAAAGCATCATTTAGCAGACGCCAAGCCATTGAACTGTGGTGCGTCGATTTAAAAAAAAAAAACAATTACTTGTACGGAGTGAGAAACTTGTATTTATAGGCGAACAGACATTTCAAAACCGCCTTCTGAACTTCCTCGTCCGGTATCAATAAAAGCTGAAAAAAGGAATGCATGAACTGCTGTGTAAAGGATTTGAATTATTTAACATTATGGGCATCATAAATGAATGTGCTAATCTACCGCGCTTCCCTCCCCCCTTCCCCCCCCCCCCCCCCCTATCGTCGTCCTTTTTTTTTCAAGTTTTGTCGCATTACTTTTATGCGCCATTGCATACGAATTCTTCATGAATTCGTCCTCCGCTTTCGAATTAGGTTCCTATTTCCTTTTGTTCATCCCCCGCTCCCTCCCTCTTCCGTTGCGATCATCAGTTTGCACAAGTTCTTCTTTGGTGGTTCTAATCTCTTTTTTTTCTGTTATCTTTTGGCTGACGAAATGAGGTAGCGTATTATGAAAGGTGCGAACAGAATTAGCTGCAGGTGGCAATAATTGATATTCCCGAATACGGCAATCTAGCGGCTGTGTTCATGTGCGAAAAACTGAAGGTGGAAAGTCAGAACGAAAAAGATAAGCTCGAAGAAGCCAAGAAGGAAGTCTATCTCAAAGGATTCTATGATGGCGTTAGTTGTTGTTTTCTATTCTTCCGTGTAACGTTCAGTAGTCCTCTTCCCTATGCTAACCCTTTCCTTAATTTCGATTTGGGTGTTCCAAAAGTTCCAATATTTTAGGTTTTAGTACCGTGGACTGCGGTGATAATGGGGAATGAATTTGCTTCAATCTCATTAATATAATGTTATAGTGGGAAGACATTGGAAGTTATTGAAACATAGCGTATTAGAATATTTGGTGCAGTTTACAAGCGAAAAATTAATTTCAATAAACCGTTTCACGGCTTCTAGTTTTGAATTCAAATCGGTTGGACGTGTCCCACACGTCCAACCGATTTGAATTCATATCAGTTCACATCAGTTCTGAATCCCAAATTAACCCGAAAAGACAAACCCAAATTTTTGAAGGAAGATATCCGTCCTTGTCTGGAAGCTGTAGAAAACTTGAATTCACTATGATCGGTGTTAGTAATGGTGAGAACTGCGTTCATTGTGCTTGCTTATTAGGTAATGCTGGTTGGGAAATACGCGGGCCAAAAGACGGCTGAAGTGAAGAAGAAGATAGTGGCAGATATGATAGCAAGTGGCGAAGCAGTGAAATACGTCGAGCCGGAAAGAAAAGTCGTGTCGAGATCTGGGGACGAATGTGTTGTTGCGCTATGCGACCAGTGGTGCGTCTAGCTACTCTTGTTCGGGTATCCCCAATACTAGCATCCGGATGAAAAGGCAGGCCAATAAAATGTCTTTTACTCGTTATAGGCGCCTCATCCTGACCCGATATCTCCTCTACCCACCCACCATCTTGATGCGAATACTTAACATGGACTTTCCATGCTGAAAGTGCAGCCCGTGAGCCACATCGAGTCGACTGTTTGCATTGTTGATATACTCATATTTGCGGCTGCGAGCGGTGCACGCATATGTACGGTTTGCTTACTGTGGAGGATATTTTCCAGCGGATATTACATTGACGCTCGAGCATCATCTCAGATTTCGGAAGTTTCAGCGGCCACCATTTCGGATCAAAAGTTGCAGAATTTTGGACTAAAAATTCGTAAACAGTGCGATAAACCGGCAAATAATGATCTTAAGTGGCTAGGATGCCTAAAATTTCACGGTGAAATACTTGCAAAATTGTCAGTGATTTCTTATATTTGCTGGCTTGCTGGTTGCAGGTCGTTCCTCAAAACTCCTGAAAGTCTTGGTGATCCCCTCCCCCTCCGCACTTGTCTTAGTTAAGGTGTGGGAAAGCGTTGCTGACGTACGTATGCTCACGGCATGCTTGATTACAGGTAGGGGAGTGTTCATCTTTATATAATCATTTTAGAAGAAGTGGTTAAGATGCAAAAAGCTAACATTATATTAGCCATTTGACTGTGCTTTCTTTTAATTAATCGAACACTCACAAAAGGCTTTTGTCTGTCAGCTTGTTTTATCTGTGTTCGTTATTTTACGATGGTGACCCGCATTTCGCTCCAATAGTGTATTGCTTTTTTTGAAACGCGTATATGTACCTCTGATGCTCTTATCAATAAATCGATTATCGACCGCCATGATCGTTATTTAAGGCCGGTTGAGCGTCGCTTCTAATTTTGCATCATGTTGTTTGGAAAAGACAAATTAAGTCTGCCAATTCAATGATGGAACACATCTCATCCTTTGTGAAAAATACTTAATGTTTTTTGAAATAAGCTCTTGTACGTTATACAGAAATTTTGCTTAATGGGCTAAAATAAGCGGTATATTGAAATATGGTGATGGCGGAGTACAGGAACTTAATTTTTTGTTCGACTGGGCAAAACATATATAACTATGATTTGGAAAACCCTGGACATGCTTAAATCGGTGAGCAATTTTTTGTCAAATGAGAAACTGCGGGACATATTCTGAATTCAGTTTTTTTTTTTCAGGTCATATTGTAAGCATGTGGTCGAATTAGGTCCTCTTATATACAGTGCATCATTTTAGCTTGTCTTTTATAGAAGGGTAATTCAGGTATTTGAATTATGGTGACGAAACCTGGAAAGCGGAAGCAAAACGTGTGCTTGCTCAGCTCAATACGTACAGCGAGGAGGTGGGATTTGTGATTTACTTCTGTTAGAGGCAGTTCCCATCGTAAACGCTTCTCATTCAGTTCTCGTTTTTTGTATTTTATCTCTAATAATGCCTATCTTTTTGTCTACTACGTAACATTATGTTAGCGCCAACATACACTTATGGTTATTTGTTCATTTATATAATATTGTATAATGAAGCTGTACGCAGGAACGGAGAACGAGGTCTAATCTCGCTGCAATTCTACTACCTCACATATATTTAGAGACTACCTAAGTAACGACGTCCATTTGGTAATAGAATTGTTAGGGATTATTTTCGCGCTTGTATAACAAAAAATATACTCTTCTAAAGATGTAGCTGTTTGAAAATTTCTAAGTCGTCGTCCCTCACGCTCTCAGCAGAGTTCGTGCCCATCCTTTTGATAATATTATATTCAAACGAGCGATAATATCGAGAGCAGTACTTTTACTTTAAAGGCAAGGGCACCCCTGAAGAAGTGAAAGAGGGACCGTGAGCGATTTTTATGATTCACTGTTTATTGAAAATTGTCTTAACGTCACTAGTATTAGATTTTTAGGTAGATCAGTCTCTTATTGTCTCTTCAAAGGAGGCTCGTATGTTCCAGTTAAATTTTAGTTCCGATGATCAGCAAGGTTACTGCTGTAATTACAAAGTATGAAGTTTTAACCATGCAAGTTGTCGAGTAGACATACTATTGCATTGCATATCTGCAATTTTTTTAAACCATAGGAGTGAATAAGCGCAAAAGTCTAACCGATAACTGGGTGAACTGAAGCGTCAGCATAAAAATTTAAAAATATTTTATATTTCTCACGCACACATCTGTCGGATATACTTTTGCCAAACAATTTTTTTCAATAAACGTATTCAGTCAGTGCCTTAGACGACCAATATGTGCATTGAAAGTGTTTTTGTGCAGGTTCGCCGCAATCTTGATGCAACAATAGACTGGCTTCATGAGCATGCTTGTTCGCGTTCATACGGTCTTGGCTCGCGGTTACCTTGGGACACACAATATCTTATTGAGTCGTTGTCTGACTCGACTATTTACAATGCCTATTATCCAGTAGCGTATCTGCTGCAGGGTGGCACCATTGATGGCAGTGTGGTGGGTCCACTTGGTATCAGGTTGGTCTCTTTATCTATAGTTTAAAAGCTGTTGATTTAGAAGTGCATTTAAAATAGTTTCTTTATAACGCAACAATTACGTGAAGTAAGGGTTGGGGTGTTGTATTTGTGATGTTGGAACGTTTCAGATATTACAGTGGATGCTCATCTTTGCATTTACGACTGTTTGAAACTTTACTTTTTTTCGGAATTTTTGCATGTATTGCAATTCACTCGAGCATCTCCCACTCATGTTCACATCTCTTTTCAAACTGTAACGGCATTGGGCGCGGGGATGAATGTATGGTGTTAATTGGCTGTTTTTTTCTTTTATGAGCATGTTTCACGCTATTTATTCGCAATATAAATGTGTAACAGGGATGACATATCTAACAAATGGAGATTTTTTAATGAAAGGTCTATGCGTTTATTAATTAATTTATTTTCTTGTTTATTAGCCATAAAGGGCGTGCAATGCACTTATAAAATGCTCCCAAGCAGGTTCCGTGTAACTAATATGGAGGGGAATGGGAGGTGGCTAATATCGCTTCTTTCTTTCCTAACTTCAGTTGATCCCAGTCTGTGAACGTGTTTATAATCGCGTAATGATTGCGGCATATGATTTTGCAAGTAAGGTAGTGTTCCGTCGTGAACCTCGGGGTGTATGGAAGTTTAGAGCTCAGATTTGCTGCTTCCGGTGGCTACTGTAATGTTCTTGCAAATTGGCTCGCCTATGTCCCAGCTTCTGAAAATTGAAAATTGCGATTGCTACCTTCAACAATATCTGTCTAATTACGCTGAAGTCTGTCAAGCTGGCTTGGGCTGCAGATTTTGAAAAATCTGGTTGAGGAGCCCACTCTAAATTTTCGGAGATCTAGCTTTAGCTCCAGCGTTCCTAAAAAGCTGGCTGCAGCTCTGCTCCGGGTTTTCAAAAATCCGGTTGTGGCTATGCTACCCAAGTGAACCTCATCTCGACTACCGATTTTCAAAAATCTCGCTCTAGTTTCTGGCCTAGCCGCCGTGGAGATCTGGGTCCGACTCCAGACCTGAATACTGGCTCTGTTTCGGTTGTCCGTTTTGGGAGAACATAGCTCCGACTCAAGGTTTGAAGGAGATGCGGCATCCGTTTTCAAGAGCGGCTGTGCTCCAGCCTTGAATCATTTCCAGTGTGAAAAAGAAAGGTTTGGGCAACATCTTGGCTTATTAAATCCGTTATTATTTTTATGGAATCTAAGAAATTCTTATTTGGCTCTGGAATTTTACATCACTGGTCGCTGCTGCTTGGTCTCTTCTCGTACTCAGCTATTCTTGAAAGCCTGTTGGTGTCAGTCGACACTAAAATTTGCAATTCGCGTTTGTGAGTTGTCGAGTTCGAGTCCTGCCAAGTAACTCTAGTACTGAATATTTCTTACTGATTTCTTTTTATAGCGCAAAGGATATGGTGGACGCGTGTTGGGATTATGTCTATCTGGGTGTTCCGTATAACAAAACAGCAATGCCAGTAGCTGAGGAAAAGCTGGCCGAACTGAGGAGAGAATTTCTGTATTGGTGCGTAATTTAATGTATAATTTGCTTTTGTTTTCTTTTCTGAATCCGCCGACAACATTGATGAATTGCCTATGTAAATAACGGTGGCAGTATTTTTATAACGAAATTCACATTGACTGATCGATAGCAGCACATACATGTGCAAATAGCATCGAGATTAATTCGACCACCTTGCTAGATTATAAGCCATTTATGAGTTCTTGGCTAAATAGCGATTAATTGACTACTAAAACTCCATATTTCCCTCGTGTTGCGCTGATCTATAGATGAGACCACCTGAAAGTCCCTCATGTCTCCTTTTTTACTCCTCAGTCAAAATCTCGCGTACGGTCTTTGAGTCCTGCTGGCGTTTTGTCTCGTTTACGCATGTGCGTGTTTGTCTGTCTATCTAACTATTTAAGTTCGCGAAAAACAGGCTGCATCCTCTACAATATCAGGGAAAAGCGAGATGAAGTGCAACGAGCGTTTGCACGGCTCGAATATTTTTTATTTAAACGGGCAGAATTGCAACGTGCATGCTGAGCAGCTTGTTGCTGTGAGTTTTTCGTTGAACTGTACCGTGGAGGGATCCAAGAACTGCGTAGGCGGTGGATAGTTGTCGTAACATGTGAAAATGACCGCTGAGGCATCGTTTAAACAGAAAGCATTTTAAAATGAGTCGCTGCAGTTTTTCTCAGGATTCCTGGGATGCGTCTCAATATCTTTATAGAAACTCATGGAGCCGGAGAATTTTAATGCCATCGTTGGTGTGAATATACCCATTTTACGGTCTTTTGTGAGGAGCAGAGGGCTGGGGACACAAAATAAGAGTATGACATTTTCATAGCGGATGATAACAAATCGTGAGGTAAAATTAATGCGTTCCTAACCTCTCATTCTTATGAATTTTACGACACACACAAGAATGGTAAATCGCATTCAGTGGGTGGGCATATGGTTGAAGTCAGAAGTTGGAATGCTATGCGACGCCTCCATGATGGGTGTGATAAAGTGTAGATAGTGAAAAACTATTTTGCGCCGTACATGGTTAGCATAACGACAGCCGTGGCTATTGGAGGTGATGACTGCAGAAGATTGAAAAAACGGAGCATTTTATAGTATACTGAGATCATTTTAAGGATTGTTAGGCTATAAATATGGCGGAAGGTGAATACTGCTAATTGTGATTAGTAATTAATTAATAATTAACTTTCGGTTCACAGTGCTTTTGTTTGAAGTTTGAAATTTTTTTATTTAGGTACCCAGTGGATATGCGTGTATCGGGAAAGGATCTTGTGCAAAATCATCTTACTTACTACCTCTTCAACCATGTGGCAATATGGAAGGATCATCCTGAGTTGTGGCCCAAAAGTATCCGAGCCAATGGTCATTTACTGCTCAACAATGAGAAGGTACTAACTTCGTTTAGTGGTTTTGGCAAATTAATTAGCGGTGATATAGGGCATGAATATCTTGTGAGAATGTTTGAGATGCTAATGCCACGCACCATTCTTCTATCCTTTACCAGTATGTTTCGTTTACCAACTGCCAAGAAATGAATGGGGCCCATTCAGAAGGGGTATCTTTGAGGCGTTTGATTTGTATCAGAAGGTGGCAAAGTTTTCGTTTTTTTTTTTCTACAGATCAAGCATCTGTGTTGTTGCATAAATATTTGAATTTTATTGATGTGTCGTTGCAGATGTCTAAGCAAACAGGCAATTTCCTTACACTAAGCGATGGCATACAAAAGTTCTCCGCCGACGGGATGCGCTTATCACTGGCAGTAAGTGTCACCAGTTTCATCTTCAGCTTTGTCTTATTGACTTTTGCGTCTCTGTTTGCGTTAATCAATTTTTTTTTGGGAACAAGAATGGGGGAGTTTAAGAACAAAATCATTTTGGAAACGTATTTTGCAGCAGAAAGTGTTTGTGATGAACGCAGTCAGTAAAATCCTAGCAAATGATCCTGTGATGCTGCCGTATTCATGGGCAGCTGCCATTCCACGTCGCTCTGTGCAAGTTTTGTTTATTCATTAAGAATTTTCTTTTGTGCCACCGAAATTAATGATTATTTTGGCAGAGCGATATAAAGCCGCTATTGTTTTGTCCATATGACGCTAGTTATCTGCCGCCGATACGCCTTAAACATATTTAAGGACGCGGGTGATTTTGTGGAAGATGCGAATTTCGTGTTCGCAATGGCCGATGCGGGTATTCTGCGTTTATATAACTTGCTGCAATGGGTACGCGATATGGTAACGTTACGTGAGCAAAACGCTTTGCGCAGTGGTGCAACACACTCATTCGCTGATCGCGTATTTGCTAACCAAATGAATGTGGCTATTGACGCGACCGCACACAACTACGAACTCACGCTATTCAAGGAGGCACTCAAGACGGGCTTCTTCGAATACCATGTTCTCTTTTCTCTGCTCGTTATTTTAATTATTTAATTGTCAAATGTCACTTGCCTCGGGCCAAAAAAACGTGAAATTTTCTTTCGCTAACCGCTGCCCAACGAGGTATCTCATTGCATCATTTTCCAGAAATAACTCTCGTCACTATGCCAGAAAACACTACTGCATTGTTCCTAGGATCCCACATACTGTAATCGTATCTGCCTCCTAACTGCAGTAGGGTCCACCTTAGTGATCTTACCGGTTTCTATTGGGCGAGTGTACCTTGTTGGCCGAGGTCGGGGAGGACTGCCCATGCCGATATGGTTTTACTGCGCCACATAACAGTTAGTAATGAATGAGCGAATTTTTTGGTATATAATCGAAAGATCTCAGAATATTTCCGAGTGAAGTACGAAACATAAACAGCTGAAAGAACAGCGAATGTACGGTGGACTCGTGGGAGAGGAAAGGCGGATCAGCGGTGCACAGTGGACAGTCAAGAAGTGCACGAGAGAAGCGAGGAACAGCACAAATTCACTTCCTATTACGTCTAGGGCAGTTTATATGCACGTTCTGAAGAAATGGTCCGCTTAAAATTATCCTCATTCCTTCCCATAAATCACACGTTTCTCGTGTTTAATTAGGGTTTGAGAGCGTTCAGGTGGGCCTCCTTTGTCGCAAGGTTCAAGCCTCTGATCACTTCCTGAGCATGTATATTATTGTGTTTTATCTCGCACTGAAGCCACTGCTCGATGGTCGTCTCACTACTGCTTTTCCCCTTGCCGCTCTACTATCTTCTAATTAGGCGCAATTTCGAATAATTACTGATGTGCGCAAAAATTGCTAATATTTTTAAATTGCTTCTTCATGTGCGCATCACCAGCACTGGGGCGTTCGATATAAAAATGCATCAGATTATGGAGGTTTTTGTTGCGAAAAACTGCTGCTGGCTGCAGTATTTGGAGCTAGCAATGTGAACATTGTTTTAACTCATTAGGTAAACTTATGTGTAGATTAGCGGATCTTAACCGATTGGTCGTTAATGTGGAGGGAATGATCTACTTATGAGACAAGTAAAATTTTCCAAAGTGACTCCGAATGAAGGAAACGGCAAATTTGAGTAGTCGCCATAATGTCGTTGATATGAACTCCAAATTTTGCGCTAGCAGCGATAACGGATAAGGATGGCGGGAAATATTTCGGTTCCAGTGACGTACTTTTATAGCAAGGGCTGCCATCAAAATTTTGCAGCAGAATTGTCATAAAAGCCTAATATAAGCCGTTTGTCGATGGTGTGCTCATTCTCTAGCCGCTTCAAGGAATTTGGGGACTATTTCAAGTGCATTTCAGCTGCGTCTTTCTTCCATCATGCGTTCTAAACATTTGGGAAGCTTTTGAGGTGCAGTGCTTTAAGTCAGGGCAAGCATTTAGGATGGTTCCAAAGTTGACCAGGCAGAGAAGCTTATGTGGGCATGAAATACGATTTGAATGTCATATATCCATTTTTAGGACAAGTTGATAGTTTGCGAAAGTTGGCCCGTAACGAAGCCAGCAGACGAGATCATCGCCAAAGAGGCTGAATTTATGGACGATGCTATCAAGGTTCGTTCAACTCGTTCTCAGCCGAACTGAATCGAACGCATTCAGCGTGGTTTCTGATTGAGTTGAATCTAATTTCGTTATTTAATCGTTACGGCTTCATTTTACTATGTGACCACAGATCCAGGGCTGCTGCTGTTTCTCACAATTTCTATAACAAGAAGAGATTTTTCTGCAGTCAGAAGGATACTTTTGGCGAAGGAAAAGTGTAGACATCTGTAGGGGTAGACCAAACTAAAGAAAAATACTATCTGCTTTGACTTCCTTCATTTTGACGTCATCCTCTGATCTCTTCACCAGCTTTAATCTGGGTTTTTTTTTTTTTTTAAACGAAAGAACGCAAATTGGACAATTTTTTTTGATTAGTGCTCCCTTACAGATATCTACACTTTTTTCTAAGAAAGCATCACCCATGTATTCCCGCTCTGCAAATAAGTCGTTTTTGAAAATAGAAAATGGGACGAACAGAGAGTTTTACTGGTAAAAGTGGATTCCACAGACGGTTCTAAGGAAATATACTTTTTTTCTTTTGTAATGGATAGCTTTCTGGTCTATCGGTTTTAGTAAAGTCATTCATTCGTTCATGTTATGATTGGTCGGAAACTTGTCTACTTATGACAAATGGCAATCGATTTATGCAGAGAGGGGAAGCTTACAATTGGATGATTTTTGAAACATTTTAAAGGAGTTCCGCGCTCGCCTCAAAAACTACACGAATCCGAAGAAGAAGAGCAACTCGGTTGCAGATGGCCCACCATCTGAGGCGATCATCTACGTCGCCAAAGAATATCCAAGCTGGCAACGTGAGGTGCTCTCCATACTTAACGATCTCTACAGGGTTCGGCTTCATTCTTTTCTTTCCTTTTTGACCAGGCCTTTCCAAAATGGAAATACCTTTTTCTGAAATCAAGTTCATCTACAAAAATAAAGTTGTTTCAGAAAATGGATGTCATGTCATAAAATAAAAAAATATCGGCCGATGTCTTGTGTATCTTTTTTTTCATCGTCTGCATACGCTGTGTGGAAAGTGATTTAAAGGCTCGGTCGTGTTTCACTGTGGTTGCATTTACCTGTGGCTCTGCGGCCATTCGTGAAATTCGGAGGAGCCCGATCGAATCTGTCCGAATTTCACCAACATCCATAAAAGCGCTATTTAAAACTGCAAGAAATTTGAAGATTCAGGCAATCATTGTTTTGCGCGATCCCCAACGAATATAGTTGCGAGAGCGTCAAAAATCCTTTGATGCTTCTGAGCAGCTGCAGGACTTTTTGAAAATTATGCTAGAGGTCACAAAAGTTCTCTGGATGTTCAGAATTTGGAGGATAGCTATCTCGTGTTCGACTTTGCTGTTTCGAAATTTTGAGAGTAGTGCGCAGTCTTTATTCATTCCTCCTCTCCTTCACGTTGTTCGAAATATGAAATTGGTCGGGTCATTTAAATCCTAAAAAATCACCTAAATACACGGGAGCATCAAAAAATTTTGAGGAGCAGAATTAGGCAACGTCGTACTTATGCCGTTCAACTAAGTATGTTTGTCTTGTTCAGGAGGGCAATGGCGAGTTGCCAGAAAATAAGCAAATATCGCAACGTCTTCTTGCGGTTGATTCTTTGAAGAAGGTCGCCAAAAAGACGATGCCCTTCGTGCAAATGATCAAACAAAATCTGGTGCTACATGGACCAAGTGCGTTGGATATGGCTTGCAGATTCGACCAGGCCGAAGTTTTGGCTGAGGTAGCTAACTGAACTGTTCGCGTGCTTTACCCTTCCTGCATTCTGCTTATTGGACACTGACAGGGCCCATAGTCGAAGTGGACACTAACCCACTGCAGCTACTGCATTGCTTATGACCTGTTTTAACCTAATTTTCATTTATTTCTTACAAATAAAATTTTCGTTGCATGCATTGTCTGAGCAATTGTGCATGTTCCAACGATTTTCTGTTCTATTCTGGATTTTTTTTTCTTACAAAAGTAAATGAAAATTTTGGGTTTCATTGTAAGGAGGATAGGAGGCATTATTGACTCTTAAAAGTGCAATGCACCAAAACTAACACTTTCGATATTTTTATTTCCAGGGGATTGGCTGTATGGTTTAGGGCTTAGAAAAAGTGAAATGATATATTATATGAGGGTAACAGAGCACTGTAAAAATTTGCTTTGTCAACTCACTTCCATAAAAAGTAACAGAGATGGAAATGTCGTGGCATAGAAGTTGCAAGGTTGAAAGTTCTTTTATCGTAAAACCTTAAGTTGAAGCTTTATAGTTTTTTGCTCATTTACCTTCTACGTTTTCGCTTTGATTTTTTTTGCAAACCGTTTATCGCCTCCTTTCCCTCCCCTCCTTCCCTACATCCGGAGCTGACTGCGCTGATGATGCATGTGTGGCTTGAATTTTTTTTCTTTTCCACATTCAACTTGAAAGAAGCCGCCAAAATTTTTCAAAGATGGGATACTATTCGTCCAAAATCTAACCTCATGTTTTTATACATCACCATACGTCTTTATCGCTGTGCAATCTGCGGCTGTGGTCCTTTAATGCCTCGACGAGTATACCCTGCATTAATTGTGCGCTCATACTTTTTATACTAGTGTAGGGCTAAAAAAAAGAATAAAAGCTTGTCATAAACGTTTGCATCATTGAGTTTCACCTTTGATGTCGTTCTATACTTCTGTATAACAAATTACGCTTGATTTTCATTTTCTTTTTTTCCTTATTTTAGTCGCAAAGGTTGCTTTTTTAGAATAAAGATTATATACTTTCGAGTTTGGATTTGGAGAAGGTAACAATCAAGGATACATGCGAACCGGGTGTAGAAGCCAATATCATCGAGATGACGTGCCCTGGACGTCCCATCATCATGTATTCCGCGGCGAGGGTAGACACCACTTTTCTTGTTTTGGACCTGTGGCTTATTTGAAAACTAAAAATGCGGGAAGCATCAGGAAGCAACAGGTTTATTTAGAAGTAACGAACTGATAAGGTCTTTGGGCTTTTTTGCATTTCTGTTTTAGTCGCTTCATGTCTGACATTTGAAAAAAAAAAAAACGAGAAAAAGGACGTCAAATACATGATTCTTGAAGTCTAAAATTTAGGGAATTTAATTTAAAAAAGCGAGATTTTCTCAACGGTCTAATAGTACCTATACGGCTACGTGGTTAAGAATATACGAGGCCGTAGAGCGCGCACAGAAGAAAAATCAAGGTTTCTTTCACGTCCTGATAATATTTTATTTATTAAATACTGTCAGTTTTTTCTGGCTGAAGTTTATCTGAAATTTTTGTAGTAAGTAAGCGAATATCAACGCAGCCTATTTAAACGCTCAATTTAAAAGGAAAATGATGGATCCATTCATTTCATTAGCTAATCAGTGCGTTTAAAACTGACGATTTCCTCTGCGATTTTTGAGGGTAGTAAAGGGGAATTATGGCTTACCTTAGTCGACATCCCTGCAGTCCATCAGTTGAAAGAACAAATTCGAACCACCTCCTCTCGTTTATACCCCTCCCATTAGTGAGGCGGGGCTGACTTTTTTGTTCAAAATATTCAAATAATGGCTGGCATTTGCTAAGAAGTTAACTGTTTCGTTTAAGGCTGGTGTTGAAGTAACAATGCGCAACGTGGACAGATGTTCTGGGCTGTTCGAGACGGTTATCTCGATTGTAGACGATGACTCAGCCGATACGATCGCACGTCGTTTGCGTAGGCTCAACAAAAATATCAAACGTAAATTCGTTAGTGTAATTATCGCCTCGCAGCTCTTCCGAGAATTGTGTGTGTTTTACCTCAGCGAAAGCGTTTTATGGACCTGTTGTGTCTCTGTGCGTCTATGAAGTATACAAGCCTGTCTATTTGTGTAGCAGTTTCAAATCGAAAAAACTACCGTGATGGAAATTGGCGAGCAGAATGTATGGTAGTGCGGAGGTTACCCGGTGAAAGTATGTTTCGTAAATTTCCGTGTGGGTCATGATGCATGAAAAGTAAGCTGATGTGGAGGGTTGTTCAGTGAGAAACCGTTAAGTTCATCAGAACTTGATCTACTTATGCAATAGGCGATGTAGATCGCAGCACATATTGAAGTGAGTTCCTAACATGAATTCCAGATGGAGAGTGAAAATAATAGAAACGTCGGAAAAACGAATGCGGAAATGACTGGAAAACGGGCACCAACAACAGCAGTAGTTAATTTCGTAAACATCAAGCTTGACCACCGCAGCTTTACGTTGTTGTCGAAAAATATTTGTAGATAGTCTAGTGTTCTTTATTTATTTCTCGAGCATTTATAAAATAACTGGGCAAGTGAAGTGACGATAGTAGAAAGTGCATAGCCTACCGTCCCTAACACGTTTGCCAAGTTGCTTAAGTCGAGCTTCATTTCTTTTTCGCATCGAGCTTGGACTGTAGTTGACGATGTAGCTTGGGAACTAAGAAGCATCCATATACATAGGGAATTAAATGCTTGGGGCCAAACCTACTTTTCCAGTATAGAATAACGTTTAGAAGAGGCGCTTTTCTCCTTGTGAAAGCTGCTTATGTGGCAGTCAGTTAATTACATTTATGGCAGCTGTTTATTAATAATTAAAATTGTTTATTTTATTTATAGGTGGCTTAAGAAAAACGATTGTTTTTTCGTAAGCCACCTTTTTTTGTGGCAATAGTTAAGCATACGCACATTGGGCGCAGGTGAAATGAAATCGGCAAAGGTGATGTGAGAGATTAAGAGCTGATAATAAGCGCACTGCACTGGCCAATTGCACAATTAGACAGTGTGACTTGGTGAAGAGGACAGGTAAACAAATATTGCTAGAGCGTTGTTGTGCGATTGTTTTTGTTCGAATATTTTGTTACTTGAGTTATTCAACAACGATTTCAGCACGTCATTCAATAACGATTTGGCGCTATAAGGATCCAGTGGCCGGTGATCGCAGAATGATCAACCTGACTGAACCAAGGGCCGTCAATGAAAAAGTGCCTAATACTGGTTTGTAGCCTTCTGCTACTTCATTTATTTATTTATTAGTAACTGTTAGATTATATTTCCATTTTATTTTCATTTATTTAGCAGTTTTTTAGTTAGATTATTAGTTCATTTATTTAGCATTTCATTAATTAACGATCATTAGTTGTTTTAGAATAAATTTTAGTTCTCAGCTGTTAGCATCAACCGGTTTCCAAATTGACGCCCTGCTCAGCTACTTCAACTCCTCGTAAATGTTACACGAGTGTCGGAATGAGCTGGGTTAAACTGGAAGGATAGGCCTTCAAGGATATTCCAGAAGAAACATAAGTTGGGGGGGGGGGGGGGGGGGGTTGATTGGCATGTTAGTCTAGTTTCAGGAAATAATATGGGGGGACCGATGCAGCAGTGAAGTTGAAGTCGCAGTCACATCCTGAAATTGGGAAGGGATGATTTTATGTATGCTCTAGAATCCTTCGGGAATTTCTAGGTAAGAACTCTCTTGAATGTTCGAGGCGATCTTGTCTGGATCGTTCTGGTTATAATCTAGCAGAGTTGACTGATGGGAATGGATTACAGTGCGGTATCGTTTGAGGACGGATTTGGTTCGATTAAGGGTGTTGTGCACATACACATTTTACATCTGATTATATTGTAAGCACACAGGGGACAGCTGCTGAGGGTTGAGACGTCCACATCTATTTATTCGACGTTAGCTGGAGTTGTCATTTGTAGTATTTCTTGGTAGAAATATTGCGCTGTGCCTTTTATAAGTGGCGACACTCCTCCCCTTCCCCCTCCCC
>JPKZ01002649.1:152689-169104 GCA_000803305.1 Toxocara canis | reverse complement strand
GGGTGAGGGGAGGGAGCTGGTTGCATCGAGTGCTGGCAAATAATGAAGCTTCCCAATTACCGGAAAGTAGACAACAAATAATAAAGTAGGCATTCGTTCTTTAGTCGAATCAACTGCTCATACAAATTTTTCTGCTAAAGATTCGCTTTCGTTTCTGCAGCTCGGCCGATGACTGAGGCAATGACACTTGCTAGTATGCGTTTAATGGTTACTCGAACTAAAGCTGGGTATAGGAGGTTACATAATTACACTTGCGGCGTTGCATAACCCTCATATCGGTTGTTCTTAAGTTGTAACAACCGGTCACATAGATAAACACATTCTTGCTCACATACGCACGCACGCATGTGATGTCGGCCTAATGCTTTGCATCACATTTGCATTTGCGCATAAAGGGGAAAAACGACCACAAAACCTGCACAATGTAGAAAGAGACTACCTGCGGACCTCGACCCCACCAGTGTCCCGTAGTCATCAGCGGTGTTCGTAAGCGCCACTTTCAGAAGTGCGACAACCAGAGAGCCATGACTAAAAGTGCACAGATTTGAAGGGCCGACAAACAGGGGAGTTTTATATGTGCATAAGCTACCTAGCTATAGTGAAGTGCCGAAATAACCGCTAAGGATAGACAATCCCATTTTGACTGCAATAAGCATTGTCGATGAAACATGGATACGGTCTTTGAAGGTTAAATTTTATTTGGACACTGCTTGGTGTAATATGATGCGCGTGCAGTTTCGACATAGAACTAAGAAAAGAGGAGAGATATACACGTTACTCTCGGTCACAGGTGTGTGGGACATTCGGTTGGTGGGATTGTGGTTCGTGTACGGTCTTCCGTCGAGGCGCCTGCCTTGATCTGGCAACGGTCCACCGTAAGCAGTGCTAGGTTGTTTTTCGAGGTAGAGGCCTACCGGTAACCATGTTTTTGATTTTTGAGTATGATGTTATGAAATCCTTAAGTATGAACCATTCGAACGAACTGAGGCTGGAGGAAGGTGTAAAATGCATGAGCGACCGCCATAATCCAATTCATAAATCGATGAAACCAAAGTCAGCATGCGGGATCTACAGACTATTTCTCCTCCCCCCCATGAGGCTGGGGGAAAGAGGGAGGATGTGTCAGCTCACCCCCTCCTCCCTCCTACCTCTGCCTCCTCTCTTGTTTCCTTGGCCACGCCATGAGGCTGGGGGAAAGAGGGAGGATGTGTCAGCTCACCCCCTCCTCCCTCCTACCTCTGCCTCCTCTCTTGTTTCCTTGGCCACGCCATGAGGCTGGGGGAAAGAGGGAGGATGTGTCAGCTCACCCCCTCCTCCCTCCTACCTCTGCCTCCTCTCTTGTTTCCTTGGCCACGCCATGAGGCTGGGGGAAAGAGGGAGGATGTGTCAGCTCACCCCCTCCTCCCTCCTACCTCTGCCTCCTCTCTTGTTTCCTTGGCCACGCCATGAGGCTGGGGGAAAGAGGGAGGATGTGTCAGCTCACCCCCTCCTCCCTCCTACCTCTGCCTCCTCTCTTGTTTCCTTGGCCACGCCATGAGGCTGGGGGAAAGAGGGAGGATGTGTCAGCTCACCCCCTCCTCCCTCCTACCTCTGCCTCCTCTCTTGTTTCCTTGGCCACGCCATGAGGCTGGGGGAAAGAGGGAGGATGTGTCAGCTCACCCCCTCCTCCCTCCTACCTCTGCCTCCTCTCTTGTTTCCTTGGCCACGCCATGAGGCTGGGGGAAAGAGGGAGGATGTGTCAGCTCACCCCCTCCTCCCTCCTACCTCTGCCTCCTCTCTTGTTTCCTTGGCCACGCCATGAGGCTGGGGGAAAGAGGGAGGATGTGTCAGCTCACCCCCTCCTCCCTCCTACCTCTGCCTCCTCTCTTGTTTCCTTGGCCACGCCATGAGGCTGGGGGAAAGAGGGAGGATGTGTCAGCTCACCCCCTCCTCCCTCCTACCTCTGCCTCCTCTCTTGTTTCCTTGGCCACGCCATGAGGCTGGGGGAAAGAGGGAGGATGTGTCAGCTCACCCCCTCCTCCCTCCTACCTCTGCCTCCTCTCTTGTTTCCTTGGCCACGCCATGAGGCTGGGGGAAAGAGGGAGGATGTGTCAGCTCACCCCCTCCTCCCTCCTACCTCTGCCTCCTCTCTTGTTTCCTTGGCCACGCCATGAGGCTGGGGGAAAGAGGGAGGATGTGTCAGCTCACCCCCTCCTCCCTCCTACCTCTGCCTCCTCTCTTGTTTCCTTGGCCACGCCATGAGGCTGGGGGAAAGAGGGAGGATGTGTCAGCTCACCCCCTCCTCCCTCCTACCTCTGCCTCCTCTCTTGTTTCCTTGGCCACGCCATGAGGCTGGGGGAAAGAGGGAGGATGTGTCAGCTCACCCCCTCCTCCCTCCTACCTCTGCCTCCTCTCTTGTTTCCTTGGCCACGCCATGAGGCTGGGGGAAAGAGGGAGGATGTGTCAGCTCACCCCCTCCTCCCTCCTACCTCTGCCTCCTCTCTTGTTTCCTTGGCCACGCCATGAGGCTGGGGGAAAGAGGGAGGATGTGTCAGCTCACCCCCTCCTCCCTCCTACCTCTGCCTCCTCTCTTGTTTCCTTGGCCACGCCATGAGGCTGGGGGAAAGAGGGAGGATGTGTCAGCTCACCCCCTCCTCCCTCCTACCTCTGCCTCCTCTCTTGTTTCCTTGGCCACGCCATGAGGCTGGGGGAAAGAGGGAGGATGTGTCAGCTCACCCCCTCCTCCCTCCTACCTCTGCCTCCTCTCTTGTTTCCTTGGCCACGCCATGAGGCTGGGGGAAAGAGGGAGGATGTGTCAGCTCACCCCCTCCTCCCTCCTACCTCTGCCTCCTCTCTTGTTTCCTTGGCCACGCCATGAGGCTGGGGGAAAGAGGGAGGATGTGTCAGCTCACCCCCTCCTCCCTCCTACCTCTGCCTCCTCTCTTGTTTCCTTGGCCACGCCATGAGGCTGGGGGAAAGAGGGAGGATGTGTCAGCTCACCCCCTCCTCCCTCCTACCTCTGCCTCCTCTCTTGTTTCCTTGGCCACGCCATGAGGCTGGGGGAAAGAGGGAGGATGTGTCAGCTCACCCCCTCCTCCCTCCTACCTCTGCCTCCTCTCTTGTTTCCTTGGCCACGCCATGAGGCTGGGGGAAAGAGGGAGGATGTGTCAGCTCACCCCCTCCTCCCTCCTACCTCTGCCTCCTCTCTTGTTTCCTTGGCCACGCCATGAGGCTGGGGGAAAGAGGGAGGATGTGTCAGCTCACCCCCTCCTCCCTCCTACCTCTGCCTCCTCTCTTGTTTCCTTGGCCACGCCATGAGGCTGGGGGAAAGAGGGAGGATGTGTCAGCTCACCCCCTCCTCCCTCCTACCTCTGCCTCCTCTCTTGTTTCCTTGGCCACGCCATGAGGCTGGGGGAAAGAGGGAGGATGTGTCAGCTCACCCCCTCCTCCCTCCTACCTCTGCCTCCTCTCTTGTTTCCTTGGCCACGCCATGAGGCTGGGGGAAAGAGGGAGGATGTGTCAGCTCACCCCCTCCTCCCTCCTACCTCTGCCTCCTCTCTTGTTTCCTTGGCCACGCCATGAGGCTGGGGGAAAGAGGGAGGATGTGTCAGCTCACCCCCTCCTCCCTCCTACCTCTGCCTCCTCTCTTGTTTCCTTGGCCACGCCATGAGGCTGGGGGAAAGAGGGAGGATGTGTCAGCTCACCCCCTCCTCCCTCCTACCTCTGCCTCCTCTCTTGTTTCCTTGGCCACGCCATGAGGCTGGGGGAAAGAGGGAGGATGTGTCAGCTCACCCCCTCCTCCCTCCTACCTCTGCCTCCTCTCTTGTTTCCTTGGCCACGCCATGAGGCTGGGGGAAAGAGGGAGGATGTGTCAGCTCACCCCCTCCTCCCTCCTACCTCTGCCTCCTCTCTTGTTTCCTTGGCCACGCCATGAGGCTGGGGGAAAGAGGGAGGATGTGTCAGCTCACCCCCTCCTCCCTCCTACCTCTGCCTCCTCTCTTGTTTCCTTGGCCACGCCATGAGGCTGGGGGAAAGAGGGAGGATGTGTCAGCTCACCCCCTCCTCCCTCCTACCTCTGCCTCCTCTCTTGTTTCCTTGGCCACGCCATGAGGCTGGGGGAAAGAGGGAGGATGTGTCAGCTCACCCCCTCCTCCCTCCTACCTCTGCCTCCTCTCTTGTTTCCTTGGCCACGCCATGAGGCTGGGGGAAAGAGGGAGGATGTGTCAGCTCACCCCCTCCTCCCTCCTACCTCTGCCTCCTCTCTTGTTTCCTTGGCCACGCCATGAGGCTGGGGGAAAGAGGGAGGATGTGTCAGCTCACCCCCTCCTCCCTCCTACCTCTGCCTCCTCTCTTGTTTCCTTGGCCACGCCATGAGGCTGGGGGAAAGAGGGAGGATGTGTCAGCTCACCCCCTCCTCCCTCCTACCTCTGCCTCCTCTCTTGTTTCCTTGGCCACGCCATGAGGCTGGGGGAAAGAGGGAGGATGTGTCAGCTCACCCCCTCCTCCCTCCTACCTCTGCCTCCTCTCTTGTTTCCTTGGCCACGCCATGAGGCTGGGGGAAAGAGGGAGGATGTGTCAGCTCACCCCCTCCTCCCTCCTACCTCTGCCTCCTCTCTTGTTTCCTTGGCCACGCCATGAGGCTGGGGGAAAGAGGGAGGATGTGTCAGCTCACCCCCTCCTCCCTCCTACCTCTGCCTCCTCTCTTGTTTCCTTGGCCACGCCATGAGGCTGGGGGAAAGAGGGAGGATGTGTCAGCTCACCCCCTCCTCCCTCCTACCTCTGCCTCCTCTCTTGTTTCCTTGGCCACGCCATGAGGCTGGGGGAAAGAGGGAGGATGTGTCAGCTCACCCCCTCCTCCCTCCTACCTCTGCCTCCTCTCTTGTTTCCTTGGCCACGCCATGAGGCTGGGGGAAAGAGGGAGGATGTGTCAGCTCACCCCCTCCTCCCTCCTACCTCTGCCTCCTCTCTTGTTTCCTTGGCCACGCCATGAGGCTGGGGGAAAGAGGGAGGATGTGTCAGCTCACCCCCTCCTCCCTCCTACCTCTGCCTCCTCTCTTGTTTCCTTGGCCACGCCATGAGGCTGGGGGAAAGAGGGAGGATGTGTCAGCCCCTCCCCTCCTCCCTCCTACCTCTGCCTCCTCTCTTGTTTCCTTGGCCACGCCATGAGGCTGGGGGAAAGAGGGAGGATGTGTCAATGAAGAGAAAAGAGGGAGGATGTGTCAGCTCACCCCCTCCTCCCTCCTACCTCTGCCTCCTCTCTTGTTTCCTTGGCCACGCCATGAGGCTGGGGGAAAGAGGGAGGATGTGTCAAGCGAATGAAGAGAATGGTGTAAACGCATAACTTCAGATATAGCCTTATTTACAAAGCAAATGGAAAGAAAATAGGGCTGAAGGATTCGTACTATAAATGGAATATTTTTCACATCCCACACGCTTACTGGATGTAAAAATCTTCCCAGATTGTTGGCTCCATTTCTTTATTACCTCTTTTGAATGGGTGGTATTTACCGATGAAATCACTGCAGTTGCGTGCCCTTGTTAGCCTGATGAACTGATTTAGCGATATTATGGTAAACCGTGCATGTGTTGTGAAAAAATTACTAGCTTTTACAGTGGAACGACCATCCGGCGTGGGTACAAAGTTTTATATCGGTTTACTTGTCTGTGAACGCGAGTCCACTTGCGCATTTGGAATTCTCAGCAAAAAGCCACGAGTTCAGCGACACTTTAGTGGTGATCATGGTAAAGAGTATTCATGAGTGTGGTCGAGTGCAACGTTTATGTTTTTGCCATCCCGTAGAAAAAATCAATGATATTCGTGTGCAGTGGTGACTCATCTAATATGCCGCAAAAATTCTGTTCAACAAATACGTTTATGGAACAAAATTTAAACTAGTGCCCAGTTTTTAACAGTTAATCCTATTATTATTTGACCGTTGAGCGGTCAGCAGTTTCACATCACATAGAATGATTCGTGCACTCCAAGCTGTATACTTTGACATATGAATACTGGAAAGTTATGATCACGGTGAGCGCCAAATAACATTATAGAAACGTTTACTTGCCAGCTTTTCGACTCACTAAGTCGTACTTATGGAAAACTCCAAAATAGCGACTATTTCATATGCATGTTTCATATTTACCTATTTGGAAAGAAACAAAACCATACTTGCTGAGGGAAGAGTTGAAAATAAAAGCCCCTATATTCATATCAGATATTGATAATGGATGAACAGTGAGAAAGAAGCGATGAGATGAAATGGGTTTCTGCAATAACATGTGGTTATACACTTTGCTATAAACATAGTTGCGAAGCCGTTTTTTTTCTCAAAGCAAGAAGAGTCGAATCAAACAGTTGCGTGCGTTAAAAGCTGAAACAACATCATCGATAAACTGGCTACTCACATATGGTACGACAAATTACGTCTGAACGTTGTCATCGTGCATGCAATTTTTGTTATAGCTTTTAATTTTTTAAAAAAAACTTGTTCGCAGCTGTCTTCAAGAGACGCTTTTATCATATACTCTCTACTCTTTAGTTACTCCTTTATTTTCTTGTAGAGTTGAAGTGCATGAACGCATCCTGAATGAGCAATCGCTTGCATGTGCAATCTGTTTGCACCATCCCATTTCAGCCGTCCAGCCGTTCAGCACAAAACTCATGTATCATTCACAATAGCGATGAAATGAACGTTTGTACGTGCATGTCAGTCTCATCGTAACAGCGTTTTGACTAGGATCGTAAATGCGTCTCCCGTTTGTTTCCATATCCTGTGTTGGCGTTTCTACCGTAATCCATTTCCTCCCATATCCGTCTTCATGTGCTCATCAGCGCTTCTTTGCACCCGCTTTTTCGTCCAGTAAGTAGTCTGTCATTTTCTGTTTAATTGTAATGTTTGTGTTTCATTTGAGTGCTAAGTCTCACTCAGCCTATTGATTTCCGCGTTGTGCAATCTCAGTTTGACAGTGTTGTGCAGGTTGCCCTCATTTTCGTACGCTGCCTGTGTTAATGAGGGTATCATCTCGCTTTTCTTGTTTGTCAATTACCTTTGGATCGTATCCAGTATCAGTGAACTATATATGTAGTGCATGCAGTATTTGTTTTAGGATGCTGTTACTATCATGACTTAATGAATGGAGGCGTCGCCGAATACAACTTTCCAACAACGACTTCGTGACTGACGTTTTCCACGGTCAACTTTCCCTATGCGTCTTAGAGACTGCTGCATTCTCAGTCAGGCCATAGATATTCACAGCTTTACCCTCATCAGTAGCTGTGCCCTTAAAATTTCTTGTGACTTCAGCCTTGTCGGCCTTGTATTTTTGGTCTCGCATGCATTATTCATTTTTTGTTGTCTTTTTTAAACTGTTAGCCAAGTCACGTTATGTTAAATAAACGTTTGAATGGTGTCTAATAGATCCATCCAATATTATTATAAAGTATAAGAAGCGTCGCTTCCACGTAACGCTCTCGGTTCATTGTTGAGCTGATCTACCGAGCCTCTACAAGTGGTATCAGACTGAGATTTTAAGTTTGATCGGCATTCATTCGTTCACTGGTGAGATTGGCCAGTAGTGATCGACTGCACAGTGAAGAATTCAACTCGTTCACAGGAAAAGTGTAGAAAAGTGCTCGAGAAAGTGAAAGAAGTGTGTGTACACAAACAGTTGACCGTTGAAGATGCCCAGCAGTCATAATGATGCTGCTCCAAGTGAAGTGCAGTTGAGACAAAAATCATTTTTGGGTGTGTGACGACAAAGGCAAATGATTTTAAATTTTTTATACATTGTGCACAACACTGAACAGCTGTGTGCAACAATTTTTTGCTGGCATACGACGAAGCCTACCTGTCACGTGAGTGCAATCCGAGACCACCGCGTTAAAAACGCTCTTCAACACTAACCCTTAAAATTCTTAAACGCATATCAACGAATAACATAATTAATGCAAAAGCTAAAAGCCAACCGAGATGATTTTAAAAAAAAAAAGAAAAAGAGCATGCATTTACACCGGGTGCCGCTCACTCCGCTATAATACTTTGCACAATACTCCCATCTGGAGAGACTTGAGAACATTATTACACACACGCACACACACACAACAACAACAATAAGGAGAGGATCTATTATCAAATATTAGCTACAATAAGGGTAAACAATAAACAACAAGTTCCAGACGGGATAACCGTAGAGAGAATAAAGGGTTTCATCATTAACTATACAAGACAATTTGGGTAAACAATAAATGAGATATAAACGACGGAGTGGAAGATTGTGGTTGCTGTCGTGTTGCCTCACGAGGTTCGGATTCTGTCTAGAAACAAAAAAAGGAGATGAGGAACTCAGTTGTTGTTCAACAATTTTGTTTTCAACACGCAGAAATCGATTGAAGGAATTAGGGCCTTGTTGAGACGACCGACAAGCATCATCGATTATTTAGTGCAACGCCTTAATGCGTTCCGTCTGTGCTTCCAACTCCTTTGCGATTTCAGGTGGGAGATCAGAGCCGACCTAAATAAACATTCACCTTTGAGAACTTAGCACATACCACGAATCAATCACTTTAAATAACTAAGTGAGTGGCATTCATTGAGTGGGGGGATTGAATTATATATGGAGGGCTAAAAATTCTGGCATATGTTGCCTCAGCATGTCGGATCACAGGAACTGCGATGTTAAGTTGGCAGAAATCTTGAATAGCAGAAATTATAAACAACTTAGCAGGTCTATTTGAGGCCATAATCATCCAAACTAGGCCACTTTTCGTTTCCGTCATAGTCGAAAAACGGAAGCATGCGTCAAAACTTTTTAATTTACGATGAGCATCTAAGATGACATGATACAAGCGTGCATTGCCGTTTCAAAATATTAGCGTGAATAGTAAGTGTGGATGCAGTGCGATGACGCGTTGAATGAGCGCCAGAACGACGCTATTATCGTCAAGATGGAGATTTTTTGCGCCAAGTCCATCGAATAACAAAATGGTATTTTAAACGTTTTGCGAATAGCAAGGCTGAAAACATTTCTTAGCGGCATTTTGAGCTATGCGAAAATGAATTCGCTGAAACCAATTCGATCGGTCAATTATTTTCTAAAATTAAGTTTTTAATTATTGATATCTGCCTTCGCTAGGATTTGGTGATGGCAGCAGTGAATGAGGTATGCAAAGGATGAGAAAAAATCGTGGCGCCGTATCGAGCAGCTATGAAAAGGCAGATGATGTGTGAGACCGGAAGTGTGGATGAGTGTGTACACTACTTAGAATGGACTTTTCGAATCATAAGGTAATGCGATAGATATGTTATTGCTGATAATAAAAATTATTTTCACTATGCAATCAAATGTGTTCTTATCTCGCCACAACGCCTACACACTGATTGTACATCTTTGAGATTGTATCCGGTTCGTCCAGCAAATGTGCAAGCTTCAATCATTTTCTCCATCTATTGATCGAAAGCTCGAAAAAAAAACTCTAAAATTAAGTTTTTAATTATTGATATCTGCCTTCGCTAGGATTTGGTGATGGCAGCAGTGAATGAGGTATGCAAAGGATGAGAAAAAATCGTGGCGCCGTATCGAGCAGCTATGAAAAGGCAGATGATGTGTGAGACCGGAAGTGTGGATGAGTGTGTACACTACTTAGAATGGACTTTTCGAATCATAAGGTAATGCGATAGATATGTTATTGCTGATAATAAAAATTATTTTCACTATGCAATCAAATGTGTTCTTATCTCGCCACAACGCCTACACACTGATTGTACATCTTTGAGATTGTATCCGGTTCGTCCAGCAAATGTGCAAGCTTCAATCATTTTCTCCATCTATTGATCGAAAGCTCGAAAAAAAAACCCCCCTCTAAAAGAAGTTCGTTGAATTTCCAAAAAATTTCTTAAGCAGGTTTTATTCAATTAGCTTTCGTAAAAACGTAATGCCGCTTATGAATTCTTTCAACCCTACCGATCGTAACACGTTTCTGACAAATTAACTATTAATGCTGGGCGCTTTTTGAGCTCCGTAGCTATGATTACGGTAATACAATTTGCAAATCATTTTCTTTCCTCTTCCCCCACCATACCTGCTCCCCCTCTTCACTCCCTCATCCTACCAGCAAGGCCTGAATCTTTACCTGATTCTCGAAGAACTGTTTGGTTTCGACCATATCTTCAAGCCAGTAGGCTTTGGGGATGGACATCAACTCGTCCCAGTCGACATGTGGCAAACCATCAAGGTTGATCGTTCCTAAAATTATTCATTCATTCCAGATATACACCTGCTACCAAGAAAGGCGGAGCGCAGTTATTGCATAAAATGCAACGATTAGATTCAACATTGCAAAAGAGTTGAAGATGCGCGATACTAGCTCCTTTCTGCAAGAAGTCCAAAACTTTAATATGAGGGCTCCAAGATTTGCACTATGCTTATACTGCTGACAGGTGTGAGAGCTTACCCTTCTTCGGCACGAAGCCAATAGGGGTTTCTTCAGCGATATCTGTTTCTCCAGCGCATCGTCTGAGGATCCAGTCAATCACACGGATGTTGTCACCATATCCGGGCCACAAGAATTTGTGATCAGCACTCTGTCTGAACCAGTTGACGTGGAAGATCTTGGGCACCTGCAAATATACATAACTTCTTTTACCAGTAAGTTCGTATGCATCGCTCTTGACTTTGTTTTACTTCAACGATATTACATAGCAAACCTAAAACATAACGCGCATACTATACGCAAAAGATGTGAAGAAATACACTCGTATACAGATGGCTTTCTTTCTCCACTTCCTATCCTCTCAGCCGCGTGTATCCATTCATGTTTAGCTGGCACGAATCAATGAGTGCATATCGATTTACGTCGATCAGTATTTTCTGATAATCCAGATGGTTGAATTTGAGAATAAAAGTATAGAAGTTAATACTTCTATGTATTCCACCCACTTTCTACTCAGTCAATAACGGCTCATTCCAACTTCATCAAAATTGCTTGGCAATAATTCAAAATTTAATGATTCTTTGCAAAGTTTTCGGAGAAACTTTCATCAAGCCAACCATAAAATTCTCATTCCATACTATAATATCGATTACTACGTTTTTTTTGGTGTCACTGCAATATTGCATACGGTTACCGTAAGCGTACTGCATACAAGCAATAATCAGCTAGACCTTGTGTGGTGGTTGTCCGAGCTTCATCCAGTGGCGCATATACCTGCCGAAGTTATATCCCATGAACGGTCGCATTGCCATTGGATCATGCATGACCTGCTTGCCTGAAATCATGAAATCAATTGTTTTCTCATGAGATCAACTCTTTTCTTGATCTCATTATTTCTCACAGCTATGCAATTGCAGATTAATGCAAAAACTCTCTCCGCAATTCTGGACTCGGTTGTAATCTCGTTTTCACTTACGTCGAAAAGCAACCCCATCTTCGTTTTTCGTCACTTTTTTCTTCCTTCTCGCCTCTCGTTTTACACTATGTTATTAAATTACTCGACCAGACATTGGCGTCAACTCAAAATCGAGTTGCTACTTGCAATTATAATGTCTCAGCTGCGGATAAACGAGGGTGGCAGATTAATCCAACATTTGTCGTCTGCAACCTAACAGTTGCCCACCTGCATTTCAGACGGCTTGTGACCGCCGACTGCTTTGACTGAAATCTGCACTGGAATCAAAAAGTGGTCATTAACTCCGTGAACGCATTGCTTAACCATGGGTGTGACACAATTCCTGCCAAATTGTTTATCCTCCGCTTCGCTCAGCTGGAAACAAACCTGGTCATATATTCGCTTGTTTAGCTTTCTTTCCTTTCCTTATCCGTCAAGTTGCATATCCCCATTCGAAAACAGAATGACGCTAGAGATCTTCAACAACGAGCTTACCAGTATGTTCAGCAGCAGCAGTAGCCTCAGATTTGACACAAGCGCCAACAAAGATACCGTGCACCCAGCTACGCGACTCGAACACCAACGGCACTCCCTCAGGCCTGAAAGACAGCGCAACCCATTCCTTGTGTAAACACCACCTCAAGTACTTTTTTCTTAGAAACGCTTGCGTACCCATAAATGATCGCAATGCGGACTGTGGCAAACCATCCAATTCAGTTCCCTATAATCTCTCGCCCAAAATCGGCATTTTCTTTTGGCGATGGAAGTTCTCCGTGGCCTCCCCTCCTACCCCTTCTAGCGCACTGAAATGCTACAATCCTGCGTTTTTGGATTCGAACATTTACGGTAATTTTGTCTTAATTTTACGAGACCACATTTATAATATAAAAACCAACCTAATTCTTCACAGTATATGAAACGTTGCATATGAGAACAGCAGCGTCAGCCAGTAAATGCGAACACTAGGCGACCTTTCCATCGTTTGAAACTTATTCTTGACGCTCGTTTTGTCATTCGTTTCCCAAATCGACATTTTTGCAGCGAGCCTTGTAACAAACGGTTGGTTGTTGCACGGTATTATTAAGTTGATATTTCGATGTTATACGGTATTTCTTAAGTCGACGTTTTTCAAACGCTAGAAAAATTCGATTGGTGTAGACGTGGAACGCAGTGCACCTGGGTGCCAATTATGCAAAAACAGTGTTAAACAGTACCTTCGTCCACCGAAGATGATGGCTTCAATTGGTACACCCTCAGGCTTTTCCCAGTCGGGATGGATGATTGGGCATTGTCCAGCTGGAGCAGTGAATCGCGAGTTAGGATGCGCAGCCTTGCCCTCATCACCGATGTGCCACGGTTGACCGAGCCAGTTCGTCATTGCGACCTTCTTAAGAAAAAAAGAAAACGTGCATATTGCATTTATCGCTTACACGTTTGTAAATACCTGTACATTTCCCGAACTATCGCTAACGAACCAAAAACAATCGCTAGGAGAGATCATTTGGCAGAGATGGCAGGACATTAGATGTTTTAGAAGAAAACTGTTGCCACACTAACAAGCACTTGTGATTTTACACTGTTTTGTGAAATATGCGTTTTGTTCGAGCGAAGGGAATTTTTCATTTGATGGAATCGGAATTTTACATGTTACCTGGATGCGGTGATATGAAATCACTTTACTCGCACAATGCATGCCGAAGCAGCAATACTTTACTTGCTTTGTTATCACTGAAAAGTTTTTGAGTAAGGCCAAAAACGAGACTGTGAAAGGTGCTGCAACCAGAAGCAATGAATTTCTCAATTATGAGCCTTTTACGAGCGAATATCTCAACACTGACCTTCACTGGTTAAAAAGTATTTATTTTGCTAGAAAAATATATTTGCTGTAGACGGGAGGATAATCTTAACTGAGATAAATGACAAATGCAGGCTCTCATCCTTTGTAGGCAATAAAAACTCACCGGATCCTTGATTTCATTTTCGAGACCCTCCCAGAAGTATTCACCATTTGCGGTTTCTGCAACGTTCGTGAAAATGGAGTTCTTCTGGAAGCTCTCCATTGCCATTGGATTCGTCTTGTGTGACGTACCCGGCGCAACACCGAAGAAGCCTGCTTCGGGATTGATTGCATACAAACGTCCATCAGCACCGAATTTCATCCAAGCAATATCGTCACCAATCACGCGCACTCTCCAGCCAGGTATTGTCGGCTGAAGCATGGCCAAGTTGGTCTTACCGCAAGCGGACGGGAACGCCGCCGCAACAAAACGCTCATGACCATCGGGCCCAGTAACGCCCATGATCAGCATGTGCTCGGCCATCCAACCCTCATCGTAGCCAATGTTCATGGCAATTCGCAACGCGAAACATTTCTTGCCAAGCAATGAGTTGCCACCGTAGCCTGAGCCGAACGACCAGATCTCACGCTCAGCTGGCCGATGGGCGATCATTGTCTTCTCTGGGTTGCACGGCCAATTGTTGACCACTTGAACCTTCTCTGGTCTTGGTACACCAACCGAGTGCACACAGCGCACGAATTCACCGTTAGTTTTGGCGAGTTCCTTCAATACTGGCTCACCCATACGCGTCATGATGCGCATACACAGCACAACATAGCTGCAAATGGAATACCGTAATACATTGGTCAGAAACCCTGAGCAGGATTTCTAGAACAGAAGTATTCTTTAGAGAGGAAAGGGGGCAATTTTCTCAGCCTCTGCTGAGTGGCGTCCTCATTCTCGGAGTCTATTGCACCGTGTGGGGGTTTTGAGGGAGAAGGAGGGTACCGAGAGCTGGACTATTTCTGTTCACGCTCAAGATGGCTAGTTGGTCAGATGAGACTATGCCACGGAACGCCTATAGCATCCTCATGACCCATGTTAGAGCCAAAGTGCTGTGCTCATCAAAATCGTGCTCAAAAATGTTGTGCTCAAATTTTTCCTCCGCAGCTAAATATCTGCGGCCTAAAGACCTCCTGAACAGCGATACGCTCAAAACTAAAAAAAAAACCTGCGACTGCACGATTTACTGAATTCAGTTATGCAATTCTTTCAATTTCCAGTAGTTTCCGAGCTTCTTTACTAAATCTTTACAATCTTGAGCAGCCGTATCTGCCGCTGATATCACATCAATCGTATTGAACACTGTCAACCAAGAGGGTCAAAAAGCATTAGAACAACCCTTCAAGCAAAACGAGAATGACAACGGAAACGACAGTGAGGTAAAGAATCTGAGATAGACCGAAGATCACATAAACAATTTCAAAATTTAAGTACATTCTTTGTAATATCGTAGGTTTCTTTTTGCATCAGAAGGTTCATGAAGCAAATATGTTTTTTCTTCAAACAATAAAATGACGAGACAAGCATGTTAGCAACATCAAACAACGCTGTTCAGGTCCCATGGGAGGGTCCCCATCGTGAAACTTATAAGAATTACTCTTACGAAATCGCAGCTAATTTTAGATAACTTCTAGCAAGGGGTATTTATGCGGAACCATTTACGTTCACAACTTTTGAATTCAGTGCACATAACTTACATCGTAAGCAAACAACAACTTACTCGGAGTCGGTCAACTCAATGCCGATCTTAGAGAGTGGGCCACCGACTGGACCCATCGAGTAGGGGATCACGAACATCGTACGGCCTGGAAACATGTTCCACTCATTTCGAACTTATAAACAACAGCTTACTTTGAATTCAAACTAACATTACCTCCTCCAATCGCCTTTCAACTGGGATGGAGTAATCGCAATTCGCAATCCCGTTTCCCGTGAAAGGTGGACTCCGGAAAAATGGAAAAAAATAATGAGAACGGTAGATAAATCCGAACAAAAAAAAAGAAAAGTAAGATCACAAAATTGATGCATTTGAAAGTTGTGTTCGCAAATTAATCAAGATAACGAAGGTGGTGTGCTTACAGGTGAACAAACTGCATTTCGTGCTACCTCCTAACTCGCCGCACGACGCGACGGTCTCATATCAGAACAGTTTATTTCCGCCTACGAGGTTATCTTGCCACGAACATACGCTTCAGCACGTCAACTCGCCCCAATATGTGTGAATGTGTCTAAGGTAGTAATTCTATGTTTCCAAACGTGTAAAAACTACGTACTCCATAAACATTTGTAAGGTGATTTCCAGCCATAACCATCACTCATACCATTGTAAGGAGTCTTTCTTAAGAGGAAAGAAGAACAGAGGCACCCGAGTGTGATGCTTGCTAGCACGACAAGATCAGGAGGAGGGAGGGAGTGTCTCGTAGCGTTTCAATGAACGAAAGCCTTCGCTCGAATGGCGAGAGTTCAACGTTTGAATGCCCATTGCTGTCTTTGCTTTTCTCACCTCATAAAGAAAATGATACTTCATAATTTTCATACACAGCAGTTCTAATATAATAATTGTGGGCAAGAGATCATTGAAAAATGCAATTAAGTGATCAACAAAAAAGCGGATGAAAAAATAAGCAGAAGGAACTAACCAGCCATGCATCCGGGGAAGCGGTCGTCGAGCTCCTTGCCGAATTGCTCCGGCGACATCCACTGACCCATCATGGGTTTGACTCCCTCTGGCGTATGGCACACCGAGTCGTATTTCTCGGGTGTGATCATCCATGTTTTCGATTCCACACGAGCCACATCGCGCGGGTCCGTGCGGCATAAATAGCTAAAGTTAAATAATTCAAACCCACTCTTGAGGCGTATTGCATTCTCAGCGCATTGCGCACCACTAAAAACTACCTGTTGTCCGCTTTCTTCACTGAAAATCGGTTATGCGATGATGTCCGCCTTCACACTATGGAACCTGATGGTTGCACTCCACTCAAGGAAACCGACATGAAAATCAAAATCAGTTCATCTCAAGCTAACCGTTCCGTTAGATTCAATCAGGGCGTAGGAAGAAAAATTTTCATGGGGGAGGGAAGAGGAGAACAAAATGCTGAAGGATACTTCCAGGCTTCTATCCCAACTTTTAAATGGAACTCATTCTCTCGCGTCATGCTTGACGAAAGCTGCGGTATATGCAAAAAGTTACATATTAAATGAAGCATCT
>JPKZ01002649.1:137729-150825 GCA_000803305.1 Toxocara canis | reverse complement strand
CTTTCAACTCCGGCTCCTACGCCCCTGGATGACTAGCACTTTACATTGCTTTAATACGCGATTAGTCAACACACAACGTGCTTACATGCCCGGCGGATGCAATAGATCATTTGCTAGTATGCTGAGCAAGAAACGCACTTCCATGAATCAGATGTGAAACAAGAAAAAATAGACGAACTTATGCTCATATGCCTTGAGGGGGACAAGCATGCCACGCTTCAATGCACCAGCGATCAGCTCGTCACACTCTTGCTGTGAACCGTCGCAGATGTAGATCGAAGCCGGGTTCATCACCTCAGCCTTTTCAGCGATGAAGCGTTGCACATGCTTGGGCAAGCTAACAAAATCACCCTAAATTTTTTTGAAATTATAATCTAATATTCATCCATATCTAGCAAATCAGCAAAATCGCTCTTATATCGCCCTCTTACGGTGCAGGGAATAACATATTTTAACTTGACTCTTGAAAACTTCTTACAGTGACTATGGCACAACAAAACACCGATTCACCTAGCGGATTTGTGTGCATTCAACAAAACGAAAACGATTTCTTGAAAGATGTTTTTTAAAAAAACAAATTGGAACTGGGCACAGCCGTTCTAGAAATCAAATAGCTGTTCATGTATACGGTTCATTTTCAACAGTTAAATATATTCAGTTATTAAGCGTTCTTCTACTCACATCAGACTCTTCTCAATGATTTATCCTTTCTTATGAGATGCGTTCGTTACATTGCTTCATGAGTGTTCATGCATCTAGTGCATAAATTTGTTTAAACTTGACCATATTAACTTTAAAAACACAAATTTCTTTTTCATTTCATTTAAAAAAATGGATTTGAAATCAAGATTAGCTTAGTTACTTACCTTGATCACGGGGATGTGATTCTGCTTGTGAGTCACAATCTCGCTGACAACCTGCAATGTGTACCAAATTGCATATACAATATGCTTATGGAAAAATCATGCAATAGCGTTAATACTATTTTATAGCTGTTGACAATTTTCTACAATATCCAACTCGTTGCCAAATTCGAGTGCACAGTCGCACACGTAAAATTAGGATCGTGCATAAATTATTTCAAAATCTCGTTTGTATTCAGTTTCTGATTCACATTTATATTTTAAACTCTGAGTTTAGAAGTGGAAAACTTTCAGTCGATCGGGATGTTTCTTATTTTTATTTGTATTAACACCTATAATATTATTTTGCAATCTTTCATGAGCACTTCAGATGCGCGATATCAGTACTTCTGGCATGGCAACATCGAAAGCGATTGTTCGCTCGTTACATCATAAAACGTCATTTTTGGTGCTTCCATGATAAAAATGAAAAATGAGCTTACTATCGCCCAAGTTCCGGAACAAAACTTGTTCAACTTCCAGCTGCATATAGATTTGCACTCGGAGCTTTTTAACTCACTTTTTTCTTGCTTCCTTTTCTCTTTCTCGCTTTTTACACTTTTTTTTCCAAGCAGATCACGAAATGAGCTCAAAGTTGAGTTGGGACTTGCACCCCTCCCTCGGTTGGTAAGCACGGGATTAGACAAAACCATCTATTAGCGGCATAATTCAACAACACCGAAGGTGTAATTGAAACAACCCAACTGGAACTTTCCTGCACAATGATTAGCAAACATTCTCTCGTATACTTACTATGCACTTCTTACAAATTTGTTTGAAATGAGTCGCAAAGTATGGCAGATAGTAAATTAATTTCTTCGGGATTTTCGATTTGGCTCTTTCAATTGCGATTCTGTCATTCGTTATTTTCGAAACATTGGAGAGAATCGATTGCACCAAATGAAAAATGTTTGTTTCACCTCTGATAGAGTTTCGACCTCTAAAGCTTTAAAGTACGAAAATTTTTTAGAATTGTAAAACATTTCAAGATTCAAAACCACAGACAATAACTTACAGCAAAGTCCTCATCTTTGATTTGAGTAAGAGAGCGGCACGCCATTTTGTTACCTGTAAGTAAATGACAAAAATTATGAACCAAAAAAAGAAAACATTTAATGACTCGATTAAATTCATCGAAAGGCATCGATTCTCATCTAAAAAGATGACAATAGTCTGCTAATAAATTGACCTTAGGAATATCTATAAATCTAGTTCAAGACAGATTTCTGAGGTGTTTTATAAGCGTTGCGAATTATATGTTACAACTCTATTGACGTGCAAACAAACTATTTTGCTTGCGCTTACAGAAAATTCGAACGTTCACTCACTTCAAAAAGTCAAAACAAAACCAGGGAAACGACGATAAAAAACGAAACAAGAATGGATCAATTTAAAAAATAATTAAGATCGGCTGGATCAATTAAGATCGATTAAGGATGGATCAACTGAGATCGAGTGAGAAAGAAAGCTCAAAAACGTTTCATAACCTTCCAATAACGGCACTAATAAAGCTTGAGTGAGTAAAGCATGTAGCATAGAAATTTTTCATCGCTCAGTGATGACAGAGTCAGTGTTCATTTGGCTTAGGCACCGCCATTTATACTAAGGTGTTTTATCAAACTCATAAAGGGAATGTAATATTGTCGCGAATGCATGATAAAAAAGTGCTATAAGGCGTGATGTACAGGGTACACAAAAAATGGCAACGGAAGAACGGCGCTCCATATATGAAAGAAAATAGCTGCGAACTGTTGACAGCGGCACAGTCGAAATCGAATCGGCCAGAACGAAGTAACCAGTCCTGACCTAACGCATGAGAACGGTGACCGTTGTTTTCTTACAAAATTTTACCACTGATTAGCATGTGTCAGTTAATGATACTACTCAAGCCAGCTCATCATAGTGGGTAGAAATTAAGAACGTAAAGGCTGAAAGGGGGGAGGGGATATGAATGATGTAGAGCGCTTCTTCAACTACAGAGATTTGTTTGTGCATAGAAATATAACCGTGACGAGGGTCAAAAAAATGAGCAGTGATAAAGAAGCAAGGAACCATAGAGCTAATTCTGATTCTGAGACAAACTAGGATACTAAACCGATAAGACTGTTTAGAAAGCATAGTGGAATGGGTCGGCTAAAAAGCATGAAGAGAGTAAAAAAACTTATCAATCGCTACAAATAACTGAGAAGTCAGAACACGAAGAACAACAACAAATCAGATGGCGCGGGAATGATCGACATTTCACATACATTTTTGAAAATAAGCGACGATTTTTTAATCAGATTAGAGCCTAAAAAGTATTTACGCATACATCTCAAATAAAATATTTCGTTTTGTCTGAGCTTTGGAGGCACATGCCTGAGAAAGAGCAATATAATATTATACAGTTAATGAACAGCGAACATATCGGAACCCAAAATAACACTTTTGGTGAGACTGCTTGTAAACGGTTCGAACCCGTGGCTCATCATGACACTTTCATAGGAACTTTTTCCGCATAGCTTTTTTTGTATTAATTATTGCTAAATATATCTGGCTGAGTTTTTATATAATTCACTACAGCTTGCTCCCTAGTACAATATTTTCATGCTTGGCGTTTGGTAGTATCTCGATCAGTTCAATTTATATTTTAATAGGAGCAGGAATTGCAAAGGAATAATATTAAGCTGAAATAGTACAGAAATATGAACTTGGAAGTAAGCATTGCATTCCATTCTAACTTCTCCCCTCCCCCTCAAATTGTTATGCCAAATTCATCATTCAACTCAAAAACGTAAAATGCTTGCTTACATATATGTATATATTATATATATATATGTATATATATTAGCAGCTCTACACAATAAATATAGCAAGCAGGGTAACTGGGCGAACGATGGTTTGTTTTAAAAAGCATTAACGTCAATAAGAAAAGGAAAGGAGATGCCACTGGGCGAGAGCAACCGAATAAGACAAGGTTGTTTGGCGTTGAGAATGCAGACAGAACATCTTTTATGAAATCCCAGCAATTGTCAGTTAACATAGTAGGATTCTGTTATCAAAGATAATTCAGAGAATCTAACAACACAGAGATGAAAGCGCTGCAGAAAAAGACCACCGCAAAAATGTGGGAACCGATCACTCTACGGTGGCTGCAAACAAATGAGGAGATACGGTAACTGCCAACAAACGAAGAGGCACGGTAGCTGCCAACAAATAAAGAGATACGGTAGCTGCCAACATGTAAAGTGGTTACCGTTCGCAGCTGAGGATAATACGAATGAGGCGAACACAAAAAAGCACAAATGACCGTTGCCGGATAAAATGACGATCGCATACAGACAGCTACGAACTAAGGTTTCTAAAGCGGCTGTCGTTCGCACGCGAGGACAAGTATTCGTAACTTGGCGAAGACCACAAGTATCCACAGTAGGGTTGGACAAGACCATCATCCAGAGCTAATAGGGAACTGAAGGAATGTTTCGCCTTTATCTACTGCTCCATTTGTCGCCTATACTCGTTTCTTATTTGTTTGCCTTTGCTGTTCCAAAGCAATGAAAAATTATACCATGCTCCCTCTATGCACAAAACAATATTGAGTCTCCAAATGTGCAATAAGTAAATTTTTAAATGAGCATTACAAAGCAGACGGTGCGAAGAATCGGCTTGGCAGAGGGGTAGGGTACTGGAGTATCGAAGCTGCTGCTGTGCTGCTCTGGGAGGCTGTGGGATGTACAGAAAACGCTGAATGCTGGTTGAGACTGCGTTCTGTGCGCTTTATATTGAAAGGGGTTGGCCGTTCGTTTCGTTTTTTTTTGGAACCCACTTCTGAGGGAAACGACGATTGGTGGGACCTCGAAGCCGCACGCGTTGCCTCGCTCCGCCCTTCTCGACTCTGAGCTCCACGTCAACAACCCCCACACCCGATCGCATGAATTGAGGCCTTGTTAGCGAAGCGACGCCTTGTGCAGAATCCATCGATTTGCACGTAGAGAAGGCGTTCGTCGTGTGCGTGTGTTCCGTATCGATCCGTGCACACGCCATAATCGCCAAAGTACAGCAGCAGCAGGCAACGCACGGTCACACAAAACGCTAACTCACACTGCAAGCAATACTTCACACACACGCACTTTCAAACGCCGTACACAGGTGTCGATTATTTTTCATTAACGCTTAAGGAAATCCTGCGTTTGATGCAGCTGAACGCCCATATACTAGTCATCATAGGATTCTGATAAGTGCTCCTCAAATGAGAACCTAAAGGCTTTTCTTGCCGTCTCAACTCTAATTGTGATCCGCTTGAAATGCTTTCTTTCTTCCATAAATTTTAAAATTGCAGTAGAGCACGCGCGGCTAGAACTCGGCTGAAGTGCTGTATAGCAGGGAATATCTGATCGAAATATAATCAGATATTGAAGAAGAACGTAATGGAAAATTATTCCTTAATCGGCGAACAATGATCGTCGTTTCGTCACCGTTGACAATTCCTGCAACCGAAATTTGTCTAATAAGTCATTCAGTGCGATGTGAAATCGTCGGTGCTTTCGCAGTTTTCCCTAAGTGTATACACTTTTCTTCCGAGTAGAAACGAATAGGATTCTTCACTTTTAGTTAAAGGGATTTTTTTTACGACATTCACTTTACGTATCATACTAAAATATGAGGTCGGAGAGGTCGTTGCTGTACATTTGCACAAATGGGCATGCTATGATGAGCACATACTTTCCAGTTTCTTCCGGAGGCCTTTAGCGTTTTCGTTTCGATGAGAATGGACTTTTGTTGAGATGAGAGGTTTAAAAACATTGTAAAGAAAGATGGCTTGCAGTAGAGAAAAAAGTTCTATTATCATGAAATGAAAGAAGGTTGATGACAGTTCATAAACGAAGGTGTTGAATCGTTCTTACGATAGATTACCGGATTGATAGCTTATAGAAATGTATATTGCTGATAAATGTGGCAGGTGACATGAAACAGAATTTCCGATTATGATTTTAATAATAATTTTCTGAGGAAGCGCACAGTTGTCTATAACATCCAGCTTTCTCTACTGAATGTCTCGACACTGCAAAAAAAGTTTATGAATAATATAAACGTTAAAAATTTGTAGAGAAATTGTCATAATATTGTCCTGCCACTGTTTAAGGTCCAGTAATCGACACTTTTTTCTGATGGCTAAGGCTGAAGCCCTCAAAGCTTTCATTCACCTTCTCTTCTCTCCGCCCTCCCCCCTTCCCCGCCCTCTTCATGCGTTCGTCTTGTCCTTCACTCACAAGAAAAACAATGGGGCAAGCGTAAGCAGACCTTGTAATTGTTGCACCACTGCATTGTCTCTGACGGTCGGGGGAGTGCTCCGGCTTCTTATAATTGGATGTTGATGAATCGTTTCCATGTACTTTCCTCTCAATCGCTTTTCATATTTTCATTCATAAGTGGCCACGATCACTGGCCGAGACGCGTTGACAAGGAATGCGGACATTGATAGGACAAAGATGATAAGGAAAGAATAACAGACATCGATTGATGTCATTTCACTTTTGGTCGACGTACGATTGCTAATGTGCCATGTGATAAAGACGTGCAACGAAATCCGGCATTACAATTCACGACCATAGCAAGTGTTTTCCATTTACAAAGAGACGTGTTTACTGTAGAGCGTATCTCTACGCTATCGGCTAGGCGGATATACACGCGGAGAACATAAAATACATCAAAAAAGAAGAGATGCAATGCACACATGCAAAAACGATAACATAAACATTTGTTAAAAGTGGAATGTTTCATTAGCAAATGATCAGTTACTTATGTGGAATTATAATGGCAATCAATGAATATCGCCTTTACGCAGTTAAAGATCTCTTGAATTTGTTGATCTTTTAACGTTTTTGCACACTTTTAGCTTAAGACGCAAATCGATATCATTATCGATTAATTTTGCATTTTTCATTTCCCATCGTTACTTTTACATCTATTTTTCCATGAATTATTTTACCTTCTCTTTATACTTCTTACTCATCGCTCGTAGTGAAGAAATGTGTTCCAAAATTAATACGTTTGTTTATAAACATGACGATTAGCTATGATCATAAACAATCGCTTACTTCTGTGACATTTTAAAGTGAGTGAGTTTATTGCAGTACTCTGACAGGCAAAATACTCGCTTCGCTTTTGTGTCGAAGTAGTAAGTTTTTCTGATCCAGTTCACTGATGCAGCCGATACGTTGAAAAGTAATTTTGAACCCGATGCCCAAAATTATGGTTTTACAAGTTATCCTGAGACCATTTCCCGAACAAAGGCGAGCTGATCAAAAAGAAGTGAGATGATTTACGATGTACCGATATGATTTATGGTAAAAGATGCTCATCTGTTCAAGGTAGTTGCATTTTTTGGTACTGTTTCGCAAGATTACTCAATAAAAAGTATATATTACTACAAAGGCAATTTTAGCATACCGTACTAAGTTCAACAGTATTAGCCAGTGGTATAAAAGAGGGCAATAACCTAGTCAATGATGAATGAACGAAATTTGCAGCTGATGAATCTGAAAGAGTGAAAGCGTTTTCGTTTGTAAACCACCATGGCGAGGTTAATGCGAGGTGAATTCGAGGTGAAAACCAAAGCGTTTTTTTTTTAAATTATAAAACTACTTCGTCATATTTCCACCATCTCATTGCGTCATTTTCCACTGATCGAGTACGCACGATTACGCATCTATCAACTAAGACCATACTACCTTACTCACATGCCACCACACTCCGCTCATATTAGTTCGCTTTAGCTGCTACACACCATGGAAGGTGAACGACAACAGAAAAGAATTACCACAAAAGAATTCAGCTTTTTCCCTTATTGTTTTTTTTGCGTCCTTCAAGCATCAATTAGCACTAATGCGTTCGGCACCTCTCCATTTTATCGTTGCAGTCTTTGTCATATGCTGCAGTTTATCCTGCTACTACAACGTGAAGGTGTTGAAAGGCGAAAAACTCAGTAACAACTGGACATAGGTTCGCTCAATAAGTGCCATGCAGCGTATTGCCTCAAATAAAGTCTCTCGCGATAAGGGTAGAGGAAAATAATACCAACCAGGAGTGACCATAAAAATTCATATGTTTTTAGATGGGAGCTTCGTTCGATAGGGAGGGTTATGTCGCGAGGGGTCGGGGGCCTTTTTGTCATAATACGGTGGAAATTTTAGCACCGAGACTCTGCGAATAGAATGTGTTAACGTTATTGGCGGACGTAGAGAAAAATTTAAAGGGTGGCACAACTCGAAGGAAAATAATTGCAGCATGCACAAAAAGTTGCGAGAGTAGTCCAAAATATCGTTTCCGGAATGAACTTTTCAAAATTTCTTAAACGTTCCGGCAATTCGCCCTCTAAAAACGTTATTAGGGGCGCTAGCGCACCCATCAGCGCACACTTCATCGTCTCTCCTTTCTTAGCGTTTATCAAACTGGCTCACCATCTCTATATGTTTGATGTATAGAAACCTGCTGGCGTTGTTAACCCAAGACGTACGTATCGTACAGTTAGTTGTTTGCGCTTCACAGAAACATAACCCGTCACCTTTACGAGAGTAATACGATTACTTGAACTGTCAAACAAGTACGCTCATTGTTTATTGCCATCGTTTCCAGCTTTATTGCACGGTGTCTCAAAACTACACCTCAGCGCTGTGTGACCAAACCGTTTGGTTCGAAATTCGACTGAACACTTATCCACACCATGATCTACTTACGTATCTCCTCAAGCATTCTACAGCTTCTCACTTTCTAGAGATCACTTTCCAGAGAGCGGTAGCAAATTCTAGAGATATTTGTGCTGATCGCTCATTGTGCTGCTATGTGAAAGATAAAACTGAGATAACTGTAGAAGAGCCGCTTAAGCTCGGACTGCTTGAATTTTCCCACTTCGCAGCAAATTCCAGTCAACTTACAAATCGTTTTTCTGATGCTTCGAATGAACAGAAAGCAAAGCTTTTCCACTTTATAATTTTTCCGCAGCCCAAGCTGAGTATGGTGGAAGAGGGCAAAGGGATCGTAATACTTTGCACCTTTTATGTAAATCACAGGAAGCAAGGAAGTAAAAAGTTTGGATGCTCATTATTAGCTTCCATCAACCGCACATATATGTCTATGTACATATATATGTATTAACAATATGTAAAATGTACATATATATACAGTTGTATATATATGTACATATATATCAGTATATATATAAATATATCAGTTGCAGTAATTCGATGTTTATTGGTTGCTTTTCCATCTTCACTTACTTTCCGTTTAAATGCCTCTTTTAGATGTAACTATATAACTCGATTTTACTCAGCTGGACAGGCAAATCTAAGCAGATCAAAGCATATCAAATAGTCGCATTAACGAAAAAACTGCTACCAGCTATTAGAGCCTTAGCATTTAAGTGTTAAGTGAGTTGAACGATCGTCAGCATATAACGAAATAAATACTAATGTTATGAGCGATTCGATTACTTCGCCTGTCGTTATTTGTTCGTAGCAGCGTTTGGGTGAAATCTGACAAAGAGCACTGCTGAGTTTTAGCACTGAAAAATAAAAGCATTAAACAAGTTTTTACTCAGCAAAACTACAGAGTACTAAGCAAAAGTTGTCATTTTTTAAAAGTTTTTCCTCAATCAGCTTTCTCAGTCCGATATTGTCTTTGGGCATTGTGAGCGGAAAAAGTTCGGCATGTGAAGTGGTGATTTCTATTACTTCGTAGTAGGTAACAACATTTCCTGGTCGACGGATTGAGAAGTGTGGAAAATTTTGTGAGCTCAGAAATCAGCTCGAAAATTTCCCAAGACTATGGGAAAGAATGACAACGTATGAAACTTCCAGAGAACTTTGTAGAGAAAAGAAATACACAATAAGTGAGAGGCTTGTATAAAAGACTCCCTCGGCATAGGTAACACATGGGCATTATGAGGCACATTTACAGCTTTCGCATTTTTTGAGAAGTAGCCCAAGTCTACTCTATCTTTCTTGACAAATTCTCTTGCCGTCAAACAACTGTAAGCTCGTGCTAAAGTAGATAAAGAGTTTGTAGAGCCAGTAAACCTCCTCGTCGGCTGTATCTGCTCATATTGGTGCTTTTTTTCATATTTCATGCATATTTTCTTGTGAATTCACTATGGAACATGGGTGCTATGAAAATTTCTCATTGCAAGTATTATAATTCATTGGCGATGATTGTTACCACTACAGCACAAATAAATTGTTTGTTCATGCGAAAAGTACAGCTGTCATGATTTCGAATAGTTGCTCACATCACTGAGCGTGTTTTGGTGTGCGTTCGTCTGAACAGTTTCGAAGTTTCGTATGCGATGTGTGATGCATCTGAAGCTGCTCATTTACCCGTTTTAACCTCTGGGTGCACATTAATTGTTCATTGTGGGATAGCGTACTGAAGTGAAAGATGGAGAGCTCAGCTATAAGAGCACGGTTCAGAACTTTTAATTGCCTGAACATATATGGAATGGTCGTATGTATTGCTTCCTAGTAACCAATAATGTTTTCTGATTCATAGACTGAAAAGTATGACGAGATTTATGAGCCCAGAAATCCGCTTGGAAATTTCTGGAGGTTATGGGGAAAGAATAACAAAAAATAGCCGTCTGGTCACCTGAGATTTTTTAAAAATCTTTAGGAAATCTTGGATGATCTTCCTAGATTCTTGAGCTTCCTGGATTACCTTGTTACTCGTGAATATTTCTCGTGAGCGCATTGCTTGGCCTGCTAGGTGGCTAGTGGGCTCGAGGAGAGTACATGATGGTCCGTGAGGGGGTTGGTGGTCACGTATTTTGCATGACTTGACTGCATTACCAAATTGAAATGAGTAAACGTATAATAACTTTGCACATAGGCTAACGATGACTTCGCTGCTATACGATTCGATTGAGCGATGAATTCAAGCACAACTGGCATATGTGACAATAAATTGAAATGATTGCACTATGTTGATTTATTTTTTTTTCAAGCAACAATTTTGTGAAAATTTTAAGAAACAGGGGCATTACTAGCGTTTGCACTCGATAATCCAAATTCTTTCAAAAAAAAAAACATCCTTCCAACAGTGCTCACAAAAAATTATCCTCAGTGAAGTTAAGTTATTGACGGGCTGGGAAGTACCGATCTATTTGCTGATTTTTTTTCGAGTCGGTCATGAATTTGCAAAAAAAAAGAAAATCTATTCGCTCATTATATTCACGAGGCAATTTCATATTTCGCACGCCACGTTCGAAGTTTTTATGCGTTTTCGCAAATTTACATTTGCAGAGTGCAATAAGCTGCCTCTTCCTGTCATCGTTATCTCCACGGCCGTTTCCGCTCAGCAAACGCTGAAGCGAAACATACGAAATTTCGTGCGCTTCTATGTCGAAATTCAAGTCGACCTTCACGTACAACAAAGCTGCAGACAGTAGCAGAAAAATGTTTACATTTTCAAGCGAGTGGGATCGCAAAACAATTTCACAAAATTCCACCGCTCTAGAAAAAAACGATTTTTTGTGGTGTCTTTAAGGCCGATCTAATGGTCGAATAAATGGACGCACAATTAGGACCATTTTATTATTTACGCAAACTGAATATGCAACAGATTGATCTGATAGGCAAAATTGCCAGAAGTGCGTTGCATGCTAGCCACATAACTATTTGTTTACATTTTAAACATCAAATTGTTCTGCGTTTTCATTTATTTAGTCAGCGAACTGAAAGTGCTCTTTGAGGTAAAAGAAAGAGGATTGCCTAGAATGTTTTTCTTTTCTGCTCATGAATTGGTTGCTTCACATCGAGAAGCATTACTGAAACGCCGAATAACCGTGAGTAAATACAATTAAGTGGTGGTGGTGCTATCTCTGTGCTCGACGAATGGCTGAGCACCCTTTTGTTTGTTTAATTGCGTTTGAGTGAAGAAAACTTTTTTTAAAGATATAAACAAAAGCCATCAATTGAACAAAAACAGTGTCATTTTGCGATTACAGCACTGCTTGAAACAGTAACCGGATGCATTGTAGGTGGTGCTAGAGGACAATCACTAAATTTCTTTTGGTCGGCTTTCGCTTCTCGTATTTTTCGTACGGCCCACTAGCGATACTTTTCCAATTTTTCGAGATAAGCATATAGTTCTGAGAAGAGTGAAATATAAGTATTACATCTTTCCCGTTCTTTTACAAAAATCCAAAATAAAACGATTGAGGGATCATAAAAATAGATAGGGGAAATCGCATAACTGCCATATGAAAAAAACCATAAGCAGAAGCCGAATGAGCCAAATTTACAGGCTGTATAATTAGAGCATACAAAACCAAACGAGATGTCCACTCCGTTTTACATGTGATGCGAATGTTTTAAAATATGTAGAAGCGCCAATGAAAATTTGAATGTAAGCTTACAGCCTGCAACGATTCTCGTAAAAGTGTGGTGGATCAGTACTTATTTGCGATCACAACGGAATCTCTCATGGATCTCCTTCCAGATCCCTTCCTTTAAAAGTTGTTAGCGTCAATACAAAATGGCTGGCATGCTTGCTAAATTATGGCCAATTATTGTCGTCCAATTAGTGTCGGATGAAGTTTTTAGTGCCAAAAAAGCGCTCTCGGCGCAATGGCGCGTTCAGTTATCGTTTGCCAGTATATGAAAACGTGCATTTGCATTTGTGTAGACTGTGTGTTTTCTTAAGTGAATTGGTAATCTTGGTAATCTTTAGCTTCTTTTGCTGTTTTAATGAAACATTTAGTGAATTATTCTCCTCTGTTCCCAAAGTAAGTAGGAAAGGACGAAAGCAAAACAGCAAAACGTTTAGAAGAGAACGGAACAAAATGGAATAAAATGGAACATAGAAAGAAAGTGCTACCGAAATAAAAGTATGGACAACCAAAATAAATGTATAAACCAAATATGAACAACCCAAACAACCAAAACAAAAGTATGTCAATATGCAGTGCTACCGACCGATTTTTGCGAAGATGGAGGTGTTTTTGTACAAATCGGCGCGTCGTAACTGCAGCAGTGTTGCAGCTGTCGTTGTGATCTGGGTGAACGTGCGGCGTATTGCGCCGGCCATCGTCAGATATCGCGACTTCTGTCTCTTCAACAATGGTTTTTTTATTTAAAAAAAAATGTGCACTCAGAATTTGCTATCGATGCAAGCCGCTTTCAGCAACTGAAGTCATTCTGAAAGGTAACGGGGAGAGGCGGGGA
>JPKZ01002649.1:108550-137170 GCA_000803305.1 Toxocara canis | reverse complement strand
TCGAACTTCTAAAAGCCCGTCGAATCTGAAAAGGAAGAAAATTTTCAGTGTTTTAGTAAGCAGTCATTGTCCTTTCCACCAGTGAAAGCAGAACGTTCAATAATAATAGAAATATTTTTCCTATAAAATTTCGATTTTCTCAGCAGTGATTTGTGTTTTTTAACCAGTAATTTCAACGATGATGATTTGTAATTTTAGAGAGAAAGAACGATAACTCGTAGTAAAATTTTTCATCCAGCAGTAAAATTATCCTTTTTTCTGCGCTGTTCCGTGACGGCCAATACTTTGCTTTGCGCAGGGCACTCCCAGATACGCTGGTGATCTTAGCTACTAGGTTTTACGATCGAAACGATGGACAGCAGGACCCATCAGTGCATAAATTTGAGGTGAAGTGGCGCGTCTAATGTTCTCCAAAGAGCGATTTCCTTTGGCCGGAGTGAACTCGAGCAAAATGTCGTGGAGCGGCTCGCTGAAAAGGGTGGACTTATCAGTGGCCGAGATTGGCACGAGCAAAAAACTGGAAAGAAACTTGGAAAGGAACTTGGAAGGTAGGGGAGGAGGGGAGGCGAAAGGTCGAAGGATAGATTTTTTAAAAAAAGTGTTTCTGTGAGTTTACGATAGAGTACTTTGGCCAGAGGGGGGGAGGAGGAAGAGGAGGACGGGGAGATGGAAGGAGACGTCCCCGAAAGAAAATTCTTAGAGAAAAAGTGGGGAATTGTTTCCGATCAGGGGGATGGGTCTCCCGTGGGGAGAATGCCTGAGAACCCAATGCAAGCGGAACAGCAACTGGAACAACAAGAAAATTGATGTTGTTCAGATGGAGCGGTTCGCTTCGTGCACACCACTGGCACACTACTCGAATCGATATTTTTGCATTGCACGACTGCGAAATAGTGGCACACGTTACTAGTATGTATTTGCAAAGTTTGCATCAACTCGTAAAACACAATTGTCATTTTCACATGTCACATTTATATGTCGCCAAGCTTATTTGCATTACACATACGAAATTGTAATTACCGTATAATAATAAACTTTTTTTAACGATTTGTATCACAGCGATAACCGTTGGGATCTCAGCTTTCAATTTTTAAGCTTTGGCCAATCGCTCGTTTGCTAACGTTCGGTATCTGCTGAACATCAACCACTTCTTGGGTTTAGCATCCTATTGATTACTGACAATATTGATAGGTACTCTTCACGGTGTGTTAATATTTCATTCCTCTTTACCCTTCCCATTCTGTTCCCACTCCTTTCGGATCCTCTAGATAAAGCTCTCTCATCGGTCTTAAACCATTACCACACTGTATTCATTTTGCACCAGTTTCCCCTTTTATGACATGAAAATTTTGTGCTTTTCTTTGCAACTGCACATCGAAGCATGTAGACGAGTGGTATGTTTTTTTTTTGCATACGAAGGACTGCAAGTTGAATGAATGGTTCTTTCGTGAGTGTAAACCACACCGAAGTGCCCACCGAGGCGTAATATCAGTTTGATGGTAGAGAGAAGATTGCCATAATGAAATGAGCTGCTTGCTCAAAACGAAACGCAACTGCTAGACTGACTAAATTGTTGATAGATTTCTATGGAAGTTATGAACGAAATTCATCAATACGGTCGATGAGTCAGCGTATGCGTTCATGTGCATATGGTCGGTTCATTGCTCAAACATGCAATGGCCATGACATGAGCAAAACATTTGCTTGATCTGTCTGCTTTCTGAACGGATAAATCCCCTAAAATTCGATCTAAACTATGCGAATTTAAACACCATGCTTGCTGGTCATCCACTGTTTTCGCTTAAATAATTTTCCTTTTTCTTTCTAAATCTCCAAAATAGTTTTGCTTCTATTCACATACTGTTACGAATGACTGGCTAGAAATCCTCTCCGTTCAGTTCTTTTTACATCCTTCAAGAGGCGCTATGAGCGATGAACTGTCATTGTGGGCAAAAATGATAGTGACAGAACAACTGAACCGCGCCGAATCTTTAACGAACACTGATCGTATCGAACCATCATCACCTTATTTCATTTTAGTGTGTCTGATTCGCTTGCGTGATTTCTTCTCAACGGACATTTTCGTCTTTCCGGTCCGATGATCAGTTTTGCAACACATTTCGTGTCTTTATCTAATGCTGAAAGCTTTTGAAATGCAGAACATCGAAGCACACAAAGGTCGCGGCAGGTGTGTGTGTCGATGTGGCCCGGTGATCACTGTATCATTTGTTTCGATTCACCTCAACGCTTTAAACACAATGTAAACAGTAAATGCGATCTTTAGGCGTGTGACGTGGTATTACGATAGTATCCATTCATTCTTTCCTCTCGCTGCTGACGCATTTTTTTGCGTTCCCCAGGACGGCTTGGTCGATTTCGCAATCTTCTCTAGATGTGAATCCTTCCGTTTTTTTGCTTCACCGTGGTTGAGCGCAATACACTTTTTCCACTGCTTGCGCAGTTGATGCTAAACGCTGTAAACGGAATAACGAAAGAAGGCGAAGTTACAAAAAAAATTCCAATTTCCACATGCAAAAGTCCACCATGCGGTATGCCCTCAGAAACGGTGAGAGTATTTCGCGTAATTTTGCTCAAAATTTTAACGGATATTTGCGAAATTCTGAGCACTATATGAGAAAATGTTGATGGAGCGAAATGAAAATAGAACGATTTTTGCGGCTGTCGTGTGAAAAGGAAAAACGCTAAGAGAGTGTAAAAGCTGTTGGCACAGAAAAAAAACAGGGCCAGATTACGTTCAAACAATTAATGACTATCTTTACTGCTTTTGAGACAGCTTAAGAGCACTAAACACAATCGGTGGAAAAAAATGTTTCGCTCTGCGCCAACACGCACTTTTTGAATATTCGTGCAGCAGTCGAAATTTTTCAAAACACTTTCGGTCATGAGGGTCATGCGGTCGCCTTCTAGAGTGGCTCCGGTCATCTCTGCGGCCGGGCTCCGCTACCCGTGGAAACTCCTGAATGAAGAACTTCTAGTAGACCTCCTCCCATGGGTGATGTCCGCAGTGGAAGTGCATGGGGAGGATAGCGGATAGATGAGCTGAAGGATCACATAAGCGGAGGAGAGGAGATGGATCTAGCACTCTCCCCCCAGATGAACGGTAAAGAAAGCAGAGGAATCTGGATCACCAGCAGGCTGACCACCAGGTGTTCCAAAATTGGTCATACCAATCACGGGAAGGAGGAGAAAAAGAAACGGTCTTCAGTCCTAGAAAACCGGGAAGGACGCCGTTGAGATGAAAGGATTCGCTTGTGCGCCTACATTAAATCACGCGGCTGCGCCAAGTGCAACATGAAAGTAGATAGAAGAATGGTTGCCAGCTGCAATCGATGAAATGACAGCTGTCGAAAGAATCCGAAAGTATCTCGGTTACAGATTTCGTTTTTATCATATTGTTCGAAATAGCCGTCAGGAGGTGCTACATTGAAGAGTGGTATCAAATTTTTTTCGAAAAATAACGGACCCCCTGGGATCCATCCATTATTTTTGGAGTATGAAGAAATGAATGGGTTACAAGAAATGAATAAATCACTCCACGCTGTATCGATCGTCTCATGTCGCTCTTGAAAGCTGTCTTTTTTTTTCGCGCATTCACCCCAAAAAACATTTTTGCTACCATATCTAGCGTCACTATAAATTGTGATGTCAATTGAACTTAGCAATGGAATTTGAAAATTTTCGATAGACGTTACGAATAGTTGTTTGGGCGCAATCGTTAATGCCACTAATACTCGCACACTGATAACGATCGCCATAATTTGTGGTGCATTAAAATTTTAGCGCTCTTTCACATGCCTCATTCGCTCTGTTTCATATGCATTACGCACATAATTTATATCACTCTTATCAATTTCACTCAGATCGGATCTGATCGAATGGAATGAAAATAATATCAGCGCATAAAATATACGAGAACAAAAAAGCCGAAGAAACGTTCTCGATGCTCTGCACCGTTTATAAATTCTGGTTGCTTTCGGAAAAAAAAACAAAGTTCATGTGCTATTTTTTTGAGTAGGGATAACTAGTTTTTGAAGAATTAGTTACCTTTCTGGGTGGTCTTAATTTGTCTCTTCTGAGAATTCTAACTGAACGACGTGCCACCGAATTCTTAAAGCGCGAAAACATTGCAAGCGCGGAAACTTTCAGTGACGTTGGATCGAGTATCGTTTTTATGAAGTCGAAGCACATTTTTGTTGCCTTTGACCGAACTCTCTCAATCACAGTATTGTGCAGGACATGACCAAAGAACCTCAGTTATCACTCACTGGCGTTCCAAAAGTGGGGAATCGTATAATTAGAACACTACTTCCTCAGAACCGAAAAAGTCGAAATGGAAAAGAAGTTTCGTAATGGTCCAACCAGGAAGTCTGGCTTTCTTCGATAATTAAAAAAAATATCTTATTTGCAACTTTTAAATTCCAACAAAAATGCCAACGGAAACATGTCAACAAAATTTTGTATCTTGTTTGCAACTTTCTACATTCTCACCGCTGTCTGTCAAATTTTCCCTGCCAAAAAAATACTCTACGACCCACCTCTCCTCCACTGGCTCACTAGTTCCCTCTTTTTCGATTCGGTAATCGTGGGCACAGTGGCGCATTTCCACTTATATTTCGCCCAATGCCGAACACCGAAGATGTGATGGAGGGGGAGGGAAAGAGATGGGACGCGTGAACTTTTTAAACCAATCGATCTGCAGATGGCAACAGCGCTGACTGGCCTCTAGTCAGCGCTGTTGAAGTATATCTATTGAAAGCAGGATTGCTGTGCTGTTTCGCCGACGAGGGAAAGAGTCGGAGATAGAAGGCGAGCAAAAAGAGCAACGGATAGAGGAGTTGTATTTTTCGTGTGATTTTGCCTGTGCGGCACGTCGTTAGCGAAAACGTGCACTGCTCCATAGCGAAGCGGAGTTGACTGTGGAGGAATTGCACTATATAACAACTGAACTCGTTTCTAGCAATAAAACGACAGGGACCGAAGCAGCTTTAAATTAGCAACGTAATTTTTAGTAAATAATTGTCTAATTAAATTTGGAAATATATTAGTAGAGAAAGTAATAAAAATAATACAGTGCGGTTTTTTCCCGATCAGAAGGTTACAGTCTTCTATTATTCTTAAATTGTCCTTTGTTTAAGCATCTTCTGCACTGCACCACTGTTTTAAGGAAGTACTTTTATAGGTGAAATAATTCGTTTGTAGGTGAAATGATTACATCAGATTTAAAGCAGAGAACTGTGAAAAGAAAGCGTGAAAAGAAGGTCGCATCGATATGCTAATCGTTATGTTTGTGCTGAGATATGGATTGTAAGTGTTTATTGTTAACGGTATAGGTGTAATGTCTTTGCGTATATGAAATGCAAGTCAGTAAACGAGGTCATCACTCTGACCGGGTAGGGATGAACTTTAAATTGTCGCTTCATTGATCGAGGCCGTTCAGGTAGTGTTGCTCGATGTCTGAACATTTTAATCGATTAGATGATGTCCTACATAACACACAAACACACACACACACACACACGTACGCTCCTCTTCGGTGATCCCACGAATGGATATTGAGGTTACTGCTGGTTCGATTGTCGAGTATTGTGCTAACAATTTACTGTAACTCGTCTCTCGCCATTTTATTTAGGTCATTGAATTTACATTGCAGCAAAAGTGAAATTTTCGCAAAGTCTTCTCAATGAGCATTGTTTCAGCGTTAAAACGTACATCCGTTGCGACCCTGTCTTTTTTAAAAAAAAGTGAATTCCTTTCGTTGTTCTCTGCTTCGAGCCATTTGCAATCAGCTCGGATCACTTCGAATATCCCACTGAAACAATGACGCATAACACGGGTTTTAAGCAATGATGCGCCTTCTTTTTTTTTTAAATGAATTTAGAGGAGAGATAATTTTTCCTCGGCAAGTCTTCAGTTAAAGAATGGTCTTATTTCTAAAAGCGATCTCTCAGTAAAGGAACATTTTAAATAAAAAATGTAAAAAACGTTAACACAGAGATATTTGATATGTACAATGGAGAGACTGAAATGTTATAAACGCCTTTAAATTGACTTATACTGTAAAGAATTAACGCAAAATATAACACAAGAAAAAAACTGGTGAGGGAAGTTCACAGCTTTGTAACACGTAGATGCACTGTAGAATCACATCTTTCTTTTACAGCCAAAGTGCACAGTGCTATAACACGTGAAAGAGCTGCTTACATTTAATTGCAGCAGTTTGCTGCGGCTTTGGGCTTTGATCGTTGACAATTATTTACCCACCTCTTTCTTTCATAGAAGACATTAGGAGGGTTCTGCAATGACGGGCGAGGATGAAATGGGTGGGGGAAAAAGGAGGGAGTAAGAGTCGGTGCTGGTCCATGCCAAGACCTCCCTTAACGAGTAAAACAAATTTTTTGGAGCAGAAATATCGGAGTTTTCAAAAAAAGTTGAAAAAACATCCGGGGGCAGAATTTTCGATTTTTTGTAAAACGTTAAATTTTTTTCTAGGAATCGCATCGTTCGCCTCGAATTTTTGCCTTTTGATCTAGGCTCACAGCAGCAAAAAAGTTCTCTTATAAATGAGAAATAAGAAGCGAATAATGAAATTAACTTCCTCAATCGCTGTTCATTCAAAGAGCTTCGAGCATCTAAGTGATTCATCAAATACTGCCACATAAAACTGTGTGTATGGCTAAAGTGATGAAAACGTTCAAAGATATAAGCGACTGTTTGTGACGGTGTTCCTCGGTGCGTCGACGGAACGTAATGAAAGAGTGCGAAAAAAAACAATAAAATTCGGCACCGCAGCAGGTAGGACTGGGGTTGCCTTTTCTATTGGCAACCTAAGCTTATCCATTTTTGTTCTTGCAGTAACAATTTTAAATCCGAACGCCTTCTTTTTATGCGTTTACGAAGCTCTTTATTGTAACTGCAACTGTGTGCGTAAGCTTGTGCATAACTTTTCGGTAATTTCAACTCGAGAACAATTGAAGACAGAGTTATAAAATCTGATGGTCTAATCTACACTCTCTGGTCACCTCGCAAACAAAATTTCAAACCAACGTACTGAAATCGAGAAGAATCAGAACAGAAAATTTTTTCTTTCATTTTCAACGGCTCGGATTTCACTTTTGAGTGGGTCGCAGGAAAAGGGCAAAAAATTTGTATGCACCTCCAGCGATCCGATCTAATATTCGGCCGGCGGAAATTAATGTTTAATAAAGATCTGTACAAGCGCATCAGCTGGATAAATTTTGAGTTTTCATTTCTGACCAGCAGCCAATGAAAGCGACTGGTTTAATGAGTGATTCGCCAAGGCGCAATTCACGCTAGTCTATGGCAGGCAATCTCCTTGTTCTGCAATACGAGTGTCCGAATATGCAAGCGGACCGGTTGGAAATGCAAGATAATTTTTAACTCCATTTAGGGAGGTATAACTCCCACCCCCCTCCCCCCTTCCCCCCTAGTGTTGACGCACTGGTCTGAAGCTGAACGTAGCTGTTAACGTAGTTGTAGTTTTTGGTCACCACATACGCATAGACATACAAACAGACGCATCACCGTAATGCGCTTTTGCAGATTGCAAATTTACCAAAGCGCATAAAAAGACACATCGCTGCACCTATCCACGGATAGAATCATTACAGTTGATTGCAATATTGATTGTAGCGATTCGGCAACAAGACCATGAATTATATGTCACAAGCCACAGCAAAAGCATTCAATTTCAATCAAACTCACAGCTGCACGAATGGGTGCGTAGGCGATCGGGACAACTATTTCAGAGTAGGAATGGCGCCATTAAATTACTGCGGCAATTAGTATGAGTTATGAGGGTCGTTCGTCGTGGTAGCAGCATCGAGATTCTGCGAGCCTAATGCCGTTCGTTTTCGAAGCTCCGAAAAGTTACATACTTTTATCATATGCATCGCGGACTCATTTTCATTTTACATCTCTTACCTACAAATGTATGAAAATTGGGCAACGTCGGCCTTGCCTGTACACCTCCTATTCTCAGTTTCTTATCGTTTAGTCGACACTGAGGGAAGTAAACCATTTTAAAGAGGTTATAAAATAAGCAAAGATTTTCGTCCTATCGAGTTGCGTATTCGACCTATTAGGCTGCAGAACGGCTGCGAACCCACGTCAGAGTGCTGGCATGATCTGCGCTTTGGCGACTCACTCTTCAAACTGACCACTCCGGTTCGTAAATTACTGGGGAAAAAGTTCTGGCAAATATTCAGAATTCATCCAATCCAATCGCTTTCACAAGTGCTCTAATAAAATTTCGTTCTCACATCATCAGTGACTAAAAATGCATACGAATTTCTTGACCCCTTTTAAAGAAGTATCGCTCCCTTTTGGTCGATGAACTGGTCTGAAATTGGTCAGAGCAGCTTTACAACCTATAATAATATAGACTTTACATATAAATTCCTTAATTCTATCCTCGATGTTTTCTTAGTTGAAAGTAGTAAAAGACAGACACACATGTATATAAGTAAAGACCCGAAGATGCCAAAATACGATTAACAAATAGCAAATTCGCAAAAAGCATATAAAAATGGATGTATGACAGAAGACTTAGTAGATAGCATGAAATTTGAATTTTTGTCATTGGCGAACATTTCGTGAAACTGGCTGATTTTTAGGTGAATCGTCAAATCGCATACTCTACTGATTATTCCCTAGCGCATGACAACTGCGAATCCCACTTTCTCCATTTTTCTAAAAGATATCCATGCATTTATGACTGTTCATCATCGAAAACGACCTCTATGGCCCTGCATGATTAATGAGCCGTTTTGTTTGTTTTTTTCCCTTCTACGCGTTGTGTTTGTATGATTTTACAACGATAACGCAAGTGATGACGCATTACAAAGACAGTTGTTATTTAGCGGTTTCGTGGCATTGTGGTTACCTCGTTGAATAAAGAGGAAAAGTGGGATGTAGTAAGCTATCACCACAAACAGTAGACTGGGTCGGCGAAAAAAAGACGCAGTCCAAATCAGCATACTGCTTTCCTAAGATCTCACTAATTATAAATGACTTTCGTAACTTTCGCAATTTTGTCACGTTTATTTGAAACATATCAGCCGTAAAGGGAATACCAAAAATGCACAATTTCCCAAACGGTACAGAAGACAAATAGTCCATGAAGGCACACAAACAGACTATTCGAATAGGCCGCAATAAGGAAAACAACAGCTGTGAATCACGCTTTGAAATTCTGAATAACTAATTCGTTACTCTTAGGCCTCGCTAGATTAGTTGACCGACCGCAATGCACGGATCGTAACGAGAATATCGAAATACATGAGCTGAGACCGCTGAGCTGCCGTCATGCATATGTGTTTGTCGATCATATGTATGAGTCAGGATAACTAATTGGAAAATGGCGCCACTTAGACATAGCTCGACCATCAACCAACACTTAAAGCTGGGAAAATTTAACCTTATCTGGGAGCTTTGTGCGCCGTTCAGTCGAATGATTGCCACAGATGTTAATTAGTCTGTCTAACTGGAAAAAGAAACCTATAACAACGTAAAAACGCCAAGGGGGGGGGGGGGGGCGAAACCATTCCGTCGACTGATAGACGAATATCGCTTTTATCTTATCTGCCAAAAGTCTTCAAATTATGCGTTCATTGCCAGTTCTGTCCTGTTATTAACAACATTGTGTTCGGCTTTCAGCATAGCTCGCATCAAAAACTCTGATCACAGCCCACAGCACATTTTGAGATCAACAATTTCATTTATAGTTCTGTAGACAATCAAAAATCGCGACGAAGAAAATACGCCTTTTGGCAATCATTTTGAAAAATGGGCCGGAAGTTTTCGCACTGCATTTTACAACCTCAGAATGCTGCGTCAATATGTGAAACCTGACGTCTTATTAAGTATTTTGTTAAGTATATATACAGAATACTTATTAAGTATATACAGAATACTGTATATACTTATTCAGTATATACAGAATGCTGCGTCAATAAGGAACCGTCCTTATTACGTCATACAAAATTCTGATTCGGAACTGACAATACCCTCCTTTGGTTGAGTATTTTGTCAGTTGAGAATCAGAATTTTGTATGACGTAATAAGCGACCGACGATAAGAAATGGATGAACTTCATATGAAGGACAATGCAAGCAAGTTTCATGCAAAGACTAATTAGCAGTATTTTTCGACTAATTTATAAATTGCTCGAATTCGGTCATCTCAGCATGTTTTGAAATCATTTTAAATCGGTCAATACATAATAAGTGGGATAGCATACCAAGGGGTTGGCACGAAATGCGCTTCGACAACTTCGACCATCACGCTTTGGCAATCAACCGCCGCCCACAAATAACGAAAACTATCTGATCTGACCGCTAAATCACTAAGGTTTCGTTTTTCTGCGACTCGGTAGTTTAAAACATGCATAACTTTTTGCTCATTTAAGAGTGTGTAACTTCTTTCGGAGTCTATGAGTCGATTTGGAGCTGCGTGAGACAGGTGAAATGAGTGTATAGATTATGCACACTGAATTTCGTTATTCTGGCTACAGTAGCTGCCGAGATGAAAATATCGAAGAGATGGACAGACACATATACGTGCAAAAATGACATCATCATAATGCGCTTTACAAATTGCAAGTTTGCTATGGCGAATAGTAAGTAATTGCATTGCCATTTCTCTGTGTGTGATAAATTCGTTACGAAAAATTCAAACATGAACGTAATATTTTCCACGAAATTGACCTGTCAGCTAAACGTGTAACGCAACGGATATGATTCCTGATGATATATACAAATTTTGTTGCTGTGGTTACTGAATGAGTGAACGGCTGTACGGACGTCTATCGATTACGCTGAGTCAGTTGGCTGAGGTGACAGCTGACAGTGCCAGCAATTATACAAACGCTTAGTAGACATGCACACTAGCAAATGAACGAACGAACGGACAGACGAAGCAGGTAAGAGCAGCGATCAAGAGATAAAGATCGATTGACCGCTCGTTGAACCACTGTAAAGTTGCTTGAGTGTCGAAATGTTAAGCGAAGAAGGAAAGAAAGATGAACGACGACTTGTGCACAACTTAGCCATCAGGGAGATAATCAGCAAACAGTGCAGGGAAACGTTAAGCTTTATAAGTTCCGAATCAACGAATAAAGAACTAGATTTGTACCCCTAGTTTATCGATTTCCTTTTTAACTTCTCCCAGTGAATAAAGAAATATTTTAAAAATAACTGATTAAACGTTTTGAAACTTACCTTAACAGCGCTTAAAAGTAATGGACTTGACAATAATTGTTCTTGGACGAAACGTCGAGCGAAAAATCGTTTTGTCAATTCACGACTTCGATGCTACATCAGAAAAAAAATCGTTTTTTTTTTAACGCGAACAAGACGAGGGAATCAAAAGGGTTGGGAGGGTGTTGATGATAACGTAATTGTTGGCGCTAATCATGTGTTCATTGACTCCTATATATGAAGTAAACAGTGCGATCGATGGTTTAAATTTCATTTTTGAGGTTTTCATTAGCAAGAAATAACACTGCAAGATGAAGTGAGTACTTTCGTAAGAAAGCACAGCTGACATATAGAATAAGAGATGAGCAAGTGCTCACTTCGTAGAGGGAAGGAGGGTTGTTGCACTTTTTGTTTGCGATATATACCACTTCACTCTTAAATTTTGTCAGCTTTAAAAGCGATTCACTCAGTAGCGCTGAGGGAGCCTACAGCTTATACCCCTTCAAGCAAATACAAAAACTGTTGCTCATTTCCTTGCCTCAGATTTCGTTTTCTTTTTTTTTTTAAATGCTCTCTGCAAAGATGCACATCGGATTGTCTCAAGAAAAGTGCTGTGTAGCCAAAAATTGGCTGCAATCTTTTACTGAGAATACTGCAGGAACATTGGAAGCGCTAGTATGCGTAACGCAGAAGGCGGAGTAGGCTGAGGGAAATATTGATTTGGACAACCCAAGGGGAAGGGGATGGTAGGACGGCGTGGAAAAAATTACGAGTTTTGAGAAAAAGAGGTTCGCGGAATGATTCTCAATTGCAATTTCTTCATACTTGTTAGTAACAGTGAACTTAAAGTGTCGCTAAAACAAAACACTTTTTTCTTGGTCAGACGCAAAGGGAAGTACAATTGCAACGCGCTCACAAAATCTCTTCCCAATGGAAGGGAGAAGCGAAGAGAGTTCTTCATCCTCTTCATTAAGGGTGAGGCGATGAGGTGGTTGATGATGCGTGTTAACATAACGTCAACACTTTCTTCTTAAAATTACCACTTCCGACCCCCCCCCCCCCCGCCCCCCCCCCCCCCCCCCCCTCCCCTCCCTCCCACCTCTTGGGAGCCGTATTGCCAAGAGCAGTATAAATGATAGGTATGCAGAGGACAAGGATGCACAAACGCTTCACGGTTTGAGTATTGCCAAGAACAGTAAACATTTTAAAATCCATCTGATTACTGAATCGAAACATTTTTCGACGAAAAGGACGAATACCCTTATTGTACAACCAAAAAATTTTCCAGCTATCAATCGAATGCTAGGTATGATACTGCAAATTTTCCGCTTAATAAATGCAATGATCGAAATCTAATTCATATTAATTAGTTCTGGAATTTTAGAACACAGTCTTGCGGGAAAAACTGCTACTGCAATATTACACGTTTACATAAAAATATATTATCAGTAACCAGTAAGGGTTGAAGGCAAACGACGAGCAATGTAGCGCTTTACCTATGTGAGCATCAAAGCCGTTTATTGAAATCTTCCAAATGGGGACCATATTGACGCTGACGAATCTAGGAGATGGTGATTTCCATTTCTCGAGAAAATCTCAGCGCTTAGAAACCTTTCCACTATTTCATCCAAAAGAGTCAGGTTCACACTGATCCCTACGTAAAGGCTCCTAGAACAAAGTTTTTTTTTTCAATTGTTTTAGCGCAAACGGTGATTTTTTAATGATATATTAGATATACATTCTCATCTTCCCCTCCCCCCTTTCAGTAACATTTTTTACCATTTTTGAACTCCACATGCTTGCAAGCTCTGCCAAAAACTAACTGTAAGTAACTATGCGTTAAACTTACAAAAAGATGCTCAAAACTTGCACGGTACAAAGCTGCCAACATAGACTCCATACTCAAAAAGCTCGGAAAACGATGAAATCACTGTGTTTTAAAATGAATGATATCAACATAGGCTGGCTTATTACTCATCACTTCCCTCACCATTTCTGAACTTGGTAGAGGCCTCAGCTTTTAGCTCCATCAGTCTACGATCTCCATTTTCTCTTTTCTTATTTATTCCTTATCTCCATGCTACTTTCCTTTTTTTTCCTTTTTTGTTAAAGCACGTTGAGATCTCAGCTAGCAGCCGTCCTGTTATTTGCGACTATCGCACTTCCCCGATCGGAGATGAGGAAAGCAGTAAGCTCACCTATGAGTGTGAAGAAAAAGGGTTGAAATTATTGCAGGGGCAGATCAGTCAAAACTGATAGGTTAGAAAGCGAACGGTGCTAAAGCTAAAGAAAAAAAACACAAAAACTGGACGAAAGGATGAAACGTTGAGCAAACTGTGCCAGTTCCAATATAGATTCAGCAACAGAGAGCCAACGTTACGGATAAAGCAACTGCGAAGCGGTAAGTGAAGGCGTCTACAACAGTTCAAAGGTGGAGCGTATCCATTTGCCCGAAAACAGAAAGTTCGCACGGCTCGCGCCCGCTTGTCAACATCACTTTCACTGACCGCTACACTGATATACTTGAACAAATTCGAAGAAAAAAACATGCTCAAAATACAATCTCCCGGTGCGATCAGCTGTTTCCACCTGAAAAAAAAACAGTCACGCGACTTCAAAAATAATTGATTTTAAAATGTTTTAGCGCACTAAATACACCCTAAAATAACCAGTCAATATTCTCAGAAATTCAGCCGCGATATTGATATGCGACGATAATCGAAAAGTCAAGGATTTGCGGTCTGAATGAACGACAATGCCGTTGGTTACGACTCATCCTTAATCCCAACCGACAACATCCTGGTCATTTTCAATGCTTTTCTGCTTTCAAAATTTTCTCTCTCTCGGCATCAACGATCGCTTACCTTCAGTCTCACCAAACGACGATGACAGACTCTATGAAGTCTGACTAGTGTTAGTGATTCGCTTAATCTATTGCTGTCTGCGCTTCAGCTGACCAATAAAGCTTGACGTTTGCATGATGCTACGTAGTAGCCCAGAACGCAGAATTTTGGACACCACATGTACCCACATACCAACCTTCTACACAAAACCTCCAACTGTCCGGAATATTTCCAAGAGGAATCTTTGTACGTTAGGAATCTCTGTGATTAAAGTGAAGGAATAATGCCAAGGTAACGGCAGCTGAAGACAAACAGTAAGAAATAGCCAACTGCTGCGCTAAGTTCGTTTATCATCGATGCTACTTCTGTACCTACAGCATCATCGCTCTAGATTCTAACATTAGAAACGAATGAAACATTTCAGAATAAAACTGTGATTTTGGAAAATCGTCACAGTTTCAAAGCGCTGCCTGCAATGTGCCATGAGACTTTTGACAAAACGTTTCTGACAAAAACATTAAGTTAAATCATTTTCGAAAGACTGCCAAAATCCGCGTTAAATCGCAAAGTGCGACAACAGCTCTAAGCGCTCGTTAACAGAATAACTTCTTACGATATGTTAATCGAGGAATCAATCAACTGACGTTGCAAATTCATATCACCGGGACTTGCCATACTACGGGACCGGGTCACATGGTCACCATTACATATTATAACAAACAGAACTAAATATGCGATTAGCAACGAGTAACAGAATTTTCTGCAACAACGAATCAAGATTCCGCCTAAAAAAAGAGAAAAAAATTAAGGCAAGTACCGAAAAAGTTTATTTGTGTACGACTCTTAAATGTGCGGAGATCACTCCTCTTCTATGGACAACGTCTGGCAGCTAACGTTGTATTAAGCGAAATTCTACAATTTGGGCGACATTGAAAGCGGTTTACCAATAGGCTGCGTGAGTGCATTTAACTGATTCGATTGATAGGGTTGCTGCCCATTAGAAGCTCCCCCTACAACACCGCCTAGTGAATTCTGACGAACCAACGTCGCTTGTTGCTGTTGGAATATTGCCTGTTGTTGAGCTGAAAACATTCAAACCATAAGTCAATTCAGCAGACGAAAAAGCAAAAGCGACCATTTCCTTCTGGATTTGGGCTACGGCTCCATTTTTTTTTAAAATTAGCCGCAATAACATATCCACCTCGTAAATTAGCAACAACGGTATGTAAACTGTGGTGGCATAAAATTGTTGCCACATTGATAAACCCGGAGGCCTCATCTCATTCTGCGCAATTTCAAAGCGAATTTCGTCCACAGCGAACATTTCGTTTTCCGGAACGGAAATTCATATACTGCAAAGCGTCAAGAAAAATGTAAAAATTATGTTCGTTCATCCAGCTGACAGTGACTTTCTTCTTAAGCTCCTTATGTTTTTTCCTCTAACGTCTATGTTACTTTAACATTAGACAACGTCCAAATAAATAAGAAAAATAAAGCGATGACAAAAACTTATGCTTACGGTGAACAAACTGCGCGTAAGCCTGCTGCTGTTCAGAGGTGATATAAGACTGAGGCGGCATTGAGTTTTGTGTCTGAACATTCTGTCCGGGCTGATGAGCCATTTGCTGCTCACTGCCGTTGCCTTGGTAGTGTTCCATGTGGACATGCTGAAAAATACCTTACAGTTTAGGGCACAACCGATGCAAGCAATGTCACCCGATAGCATGCACCTCTAATTCTTATATTTGCCGCTCAATCCACTGGCTGCGAAAAATTTTCCACTAAAAATTCCGCCATGGAAAAGGACGGTTTTAGCAAATTCCTTGATGCTTCCAAAACACGTCTATTAGTGACATTAAATGAGCCTTAAATAAGAATGCGTAGAGATGAGGACAAATATGACTTCAATATGAAAAAAAAAAAACTTACAAGACGGAACGAGTGAAAAACAAACTGAATTGAACCAACTCAAAAATGAGGAACGAGAAGCGATCAAATGGAAAGAAAAATAGAGATGATCACTAAATATACAACGTATTAGAAGGAAAATACAGCCACGAAGATCGATTGCCGCCGTTCCACTTCGTTTTGTGCGACTAAGCGCCTGAATTCTGATTACACAAAACAAAATGTTCTCTTCAGGCGACCGCAATTCAGTCTTTTAAATTGCATAAAATAACATGAAGCGGCGACTGCTTAGAACTATGAGAATAATTCGCATTCTCGCTTCTTCCTACCCGTCTTATTTCAACAAACTGCGTTCATTAGCGCATCGTGAAAGCTGTAGGTAATTAAGTTTGCATCAATTGGTAATGGGCTCAACTGCAGTAAAGAGAGAGAGGGTGATGAAATGACCACAGCACGCAAGCAAGTTGTAATGACGAGAACCAGATAGATTAACAGCGCCTCGTTCAAATAGAAAGTGAATAGTATTTTTGAATGGAATCACGGATATCCGTGAATACGAGTCTTTCTTCGGCGTATTCCCCTGTTACAACGTCGCGAAAATAATGGAATGCGCCCACTGAACGGTAATATGCACTTGCACATAAGCGGCCCTTTGAGCATAACTGTCTCTTCTATGCAAAGCTTTCATACAATCACGAAGACAACGCCACCCTGGTAGTGTTCGTATCGCACAAATGTTTGCCAAAACGGCAAGCCGTTTACTTGCGAAATGCCAATATATATGCTTTAGTAAACCGCAGCTTTTTCTCGTACGAGATCCCAACAAACAGAAGCCCCTCGGAAAGAAATTCCTTCCCCAGTTAAGGAATTTCTCCCCCTTGGACAGAATCCTTTTTTATAATAAAGTCGAGAAACAGCTCTTTCTCCTCCAGAACTTTCTTTTTCAGTAATCGCGCAGACACCTACCCTCTCGAGAAGTCCTTCTCCGAGGATCGATAAAAATAGACGGACTAGGGTTTCTATTCAAAGTAGCACAGTATTTTGAAACTTCTTTTTACTTTTCCGGAATTTTAATATTGTATCGACGTTGCTGCATTAAGGGACAACATTGCGCTGGTGATATCTCTAGTCGGAAATATTTTAAATCTCTCAAATGTTCCTTCCCTGATAGAATAATCTTCAACACGCGCTAACCAATTCTCCCCAGCAGTCTTAACCAAATGAAGGGAGTCGAGGAAAGTAGGTGACTCATTTTAGGCTTGCGGATTGAAGAAAGGGAAACGAAATCACCCTTTCATCATCTCCCTCCTCTACTGTCCCCGCCGATTTGCTCTTACTCCTTAGGTCACAGCAAAAAATGATTTCGGCGTCCTCTCGTCTCACTGATGACCCCTAATGGAGGAAACGGGAAAAGACCTGTGTGTGGTGCAGAGGGTTGTGTGCCTGTGAAAGAGGCACCTGTGTAGATGTCTGAACGGCTGACGGATGCATCTGCATCATTTGTTGATGCGCCGCACTGTAAACAACGTAGCTGCCAGCCGCTTGTCCTGCCGAGAACAACGGAAACTGCTGAAAATAAAACAGTGGCAAAATGTGCCGTTTGCTGAAAATCCTGAAACCTCGAAGGCCAGCCAACGGGCTTACTCAGGAGAGTGAAGAAAGACGACTGTATAAAAAGGAAGGGTTTATGCAGAGAACATGAAAAAGAACAGCCTTGTAAATTCCAACAACACAGAAAAAAGCATCAATCTGAAGAATAGGCTGAGATGAATTCTTCCAATTGAAAAAATTTTATATGCAATTTTGGAGTAGTAAAGAGAAGTGATCGCTGTGTTTAAAAATATCACTGGTTTTTCAAACTTGTCACCAAGCTTCCCCACGGCAAAACCGATAAACTTGAGTACGATCCCGATGACTACAACAATTTCGATGACCACATGTGTCAGATGCAACGAAGCGGAGGAAGCGATCATTATCTCGATCTAGTCAAACTGATTCTTCGATAACCACAGCGCATGTGAGGAAGTCCCAAGATGGTTTACGAGCGAGTCGACCTTCATCAGATCATTCAAGTCAACGGCCCTCATTTTTTACATCTCATCCGCCTCAGATCTCTAGCGGTTTCAGGAAGACCCTTTCAGTAGTGATAAAGTAGGTAGGGTTTCGTTTAGACGATGGCAGATGAGAAATTTCAAACACAGAAATCTTCTTTTCGGCAGTAGCTTTTATTTCGACCCATGGGGGGCACTTCACATTGTCCTCCTTTGTTTACCGATATGATAACCGTTAATGAATTTACCCACACACTAACAGTCATTAATTGCTCCACCAAACGGCTCAACTGCAAAAGACACCGCAACCTAGCTAACATTTTACCTCGCCCGCCACTGCGTTCCGTGATTTGAATAAAATTCTTCAAATGCTTACTTTGTGTTAGCCGTAAATTCCTTGTATTTTACTCAAACAGGGGTCAAAAGCTCCGATACGTTCAATATCAATATGATATATTACAGAGGACATGGTATAAGGGCTATGTTTGGCCTAAAAAGATTTTTTATTCAAATCAATAAGTACTCTGTTCAATAAGTACTGGCTCAGCAATAAGTACTCTGTTCATACTGACGAGTCGAGTCGAGTTTTTAAGAGTCGCTGTTTGCCCCCAAGCGTCGAAATAAAAGCTACTGCCGAAAAGAAGACTTCTGCGTTTGAAATTTCTCATCTGCCGTCGTCTAAACGAAATCCTGCCTACTTAACCACAATGCGCGATATATGCAAGTAACGTTCTCCCCTGGCAACGCCTCAGATGTTGCACTCTAAAAATCTTGAAACAAGATGCAGCAGAAGTTCTTACCCGCACTATATGCGATATCAACATTAGTTCCTCATAGCACCTGATATATTTTGGGAACAGTAAGTGATATTATTAAAACAGCTACCGCTCTTGTACCTATAACACTTACTTGTTCAAGCGTCAACGTAAACGTATCAACGAATAACAATGCGCGATATATATATATAAGTAACGTTCTCCCAATCCTCAAACTAAGGGCAAGTGACTGGTACATTTAACGCATTTGCAATCTGTAAATTAAAAAAGTCAAAAACTGCAAATTTTGTAAGGCAGGGGAGAGCACCGGAATCTTCCCTACTTAACCACAATGCGCGATATATGCAAGTAACGTTCTCCCCTGGCAACGCCTCAGATGTTGCACTCTAAAAATCTTGAAACAAGATGCAGCAGAAGTTCTTACCCGCACTATATGCGATATCAACATTAGTTCCTCATAGCACCTGATATATTTTGGGAACAGTAAGTGATATTATTAAAACAGCTACCGCTCTTGTACCTATAACACTTACTTGTTCAAGCGTCAACGTAAACGTATCAACGAATAACAATGCGCGATATATATATATAAGTAACGTTCTCCCAATCCTCAAACTAAGGGCAAGTGACTGGTACATTTAACGCATTTGCAATCGGTAAATTAAAAAAGTCAAAAACTGCAAAATTTTGTAAGGCAGAGGAGAAGCACCGGAATCTTCGGAATATTCTCTAATAACATTTTACCTCGCCCGCCACTGCGTTCCGTGATTTGAATAAAATTCTTCAAATGCTTACTTTGTGTTAGCCGTAAATTCCTTGTATTTTACTCAAACAGGGGTCAAAAGCTCCGATACGTTCAATATCAATATGATATATTACAGAGGACATGGTATAAGGGCTATGTTTGGCCTAAAAAGATTTTTTATTCAAATCAATAAGTACTCTGTTCAATAAGTACTGGCTCAGCAATAAGTACTCTGTTCATACTGACGAGTCGAGTCGAGTTTTTAAGAGTCGCTGTTTGCCCCCAAGCGTCGAAATAAAAGCTACTGCCGAAAAGAAGACTTCTGCGTTTGAAATTTCTCATCTGCCGTCGTCTAAACGAAATCCTGCCTACTTAACCACAATGCGCGATATATGCAAGTAACGTTCTCCCCTGGCAACGCCTCAGATGTTGCACTCTAAAAATCTTGAAACAAGATGCAGCAGAAGTTCTTACCCGCACTATATGCGATATCAACATTAGTTCCTCATAGCACCTGATATATTTTGGGAACAGTAAGTGATATTATTAAAACAGCTACCGCTCTTGTACCTATAACACTTACTTGTTCAAGCGTCAACGTAAACGTATCAACGAATAACAATGCGCGATATATATATATAAGTAACGTTCTCCCAATCCTCAAACTAAGGGCAAGTGACTGGTACATTTAACGCATTTGCAATCTGTAAATTAAAAAAGTCAAAAACTGCAAATTTTGTAAGGCAGGGGAGAGCACCGGAATCTTCGGAATATTCTCTAAAAACGCCTTTACCAAAAAGCACATCGGTGACCGGCAGAACTCGTTATCTTTAGGTTGTTTCCAACGACTAAAGCTCTTTACATCATGCTTGAAAAAACATTTATCCAGAAATTATGTCACGCAAAAATTAGCCTCAAAAACAGCGACTCGTAAAATTTGAAGCCGAATTGAAAGAGAAGACGCCCATACATGCCATGCAGCGGACCCTTTTTGTAGAACGTCGAAAAAAATCTATAAGCTTTTTCGATATTACATTATTTATAAAATACATCAACGCTAACCGCCCCATGAGTCAGTCTGAGCTACAACCGGATTTACTGTTTAAGCTAAAAACACGATAACCCTGCCACATATTCGGCAGCAATCTCGACATCCCGCAACAGTTAACTTCTCCAACCAAACTTCCCTCTCCGTATGTGTGACACCGAAACAACCAGACCATCAGCACGACAGTAAAAATAAACCACTACGCAGCATGCTGCATGCAAATGTGCAAAAACGCAAACAAAAATATGGCAATTTAATGGAACTTGACGGAACGCAAACTAAATGAAAGAAAATACGTCGTGAAAATATTTCTGAAAGAAAAAGAAATAAACCAAAAGTATCCAAAATTATATCTGGAGAGCCGATTCCTGAAAAAAAGTACTAAATAGATTCCATTCGTTCTATTTGTAGTTCTGAGCGCCAAGTAAGAAAAATAGTGTATGCTATAAGGGACTGCTTGTCGTTTCGACCAGTAAGGAACGTTAAGACACAACTAAAAGTTCTTGGCTTGTGAATGCCTAAGGATACTGGATGTCCTCTACCTAATTCTGAAAGTTAATTGAGCAAGAAAATGTAAAACCGTACTGAACGCTTCAGAAAAATAACTCTAAATCTCCTTTTCGAGCATAAGAAGCAACGATAATAACGTCCAAACGCTGTTACTCAATTTAAGCACTGCAAAAGATAAATAAATCCGATTCAAGTTCGGCGCATTTGGCGGTGAACACATATCTGCTATTTCGTGAAGTTTAAAAAACTGTACGTCTGATACTGATACTGATCACCCTGCCCAGCCGAAAGTGACTGACCGAACAATCAAACTAGACCTCACTCATCCCTAATATTAAATAATTGCTGTGTTTGCCGCTAAGCGAAGATATCCTTAAAATCTTGACATCTGATGAGACCAAAAGACCATTTGATGAAGCGATAAAGTCAACATGTACCACTACAAAAGGCTCAATTCTTGGTTCCAACAGAATCTTCAGCTCCATTAATCTTCTCTTCAATAACGCATTTGGTTTCCACGATGTGAAGAATCTGGCCGAATATGAGCGAAGAAAGGAAGGAAAAAGAAAGAAAATAAGCGAAGGAACGAACCGCGGCTGCCGGGTGCACGTACATATGCTGCGGATGATGTGGGGGAGCGTTGGGCACCGGCACGACGAATGGGTGTGGAGACTGCGGAGTGCCAGACACTGGGTACGACACCTGTGCACGCCAACATCAACAAAAAAACACACAACAACATATACAAGCATCATTCCCAAAACTTCGACTATCGGCCATTAAAGTCCTCCAAACAGCTGGTAGCCCTACTATGTGGAAATCGGCTGTAAGCCATGAGAAGCCAGCCCTTCGAATTGGAGATGTGTGAGGGAGGTGCTAATATGTATGAATAACAACGTAGAATGCCTTATACGACTCCTAGGTGTACAATCTTTTCATATGTGAGCAAACGGCAACGCTGCTGTTACGCCGATCAATAAAATACTAGTGCGAAACTTCCACAACGATCATGGACAGCATTCCTCAACTCCCCCCCCCCCCCCCCCCCCCCCCCCCCTTATAAAACGAAAGGCAAAATTGTCGTGTTCCGTACTCTTGGCGGATCCCACCCTCCTCTCACCCCAATGAGGGTTGGTTCCATAGTGCCCACAAGGAATGCATGGTTTTGCAGCCATAGATTCTTGCTCGACGAATTACCTATTTTTCAAAATATCGCTAGTGGTGGTCGAACACTATCAAACGGCCACTCATCCAAACCATCCTCCCTAACGCTCACCGTCCCCCATCCTCAACACAATTTGCTTCCCTTACTATGAACAACTAATAAGCGAGAGTACGATGCGATCGAACGATAAACGTAAGTTTCTTCACCTTCTGAAATAAAGGCACTACAAATATCATTCCATGCGAAAATAAAACCGGCAACCAACATAAAAGAGTGAATCAATCAAGCCATGCACTGCATATACCTCTCAACACTTCAGCTGATAAGAATATTAATTTCGTTCGAATAGAACCCGGAGAAAAAAGATGTGATGGTTTGGTTTATTGTGATCGACCTAAATGAGATAAAGGTGTGAAATGCTGAAGAGGCTTTGCGACTAGATGATGGGACGTTTAGTGAGAAGTGCAGCATGCGACTCGACTCTGCGCACTCCAGTGATGTGATAAGTGGGCAAAAAGGAGAGAACGTTAAGCAATTAACATTAAAACTGAATCTGTAAACTGCGAAGTGTTCGCCAAAACTACTAATCGCTGTAATTCCCACCCCTTTTCATGCTAAAAAATTCAGCCAAAACCCTAAGCAATAATAGCATGAAAGGAGGATGGAAGGTAACGAGGAGCCCTCACCGTCGTGGCAATTTCAAATGAGCTTGTCACTTAATTCAGATATCCATGACCATGACCGATCGTAAAAAATGATGCGACAGCTACGAAGGTAAAAGGAGCGAATAAAAGAGATACCTGCGCTGGTGAAGCAACGGGCTGGGGTCCAGGCGTAGCAGGCTGACTGTTGTGTCCGTTCGAGCTATTCCCGTTACTCGAACCTGCACTGGATGGCTGCTGCGAACATTGCTGAACTCCACCTAAGAAAACCCATATATTTGCAATTTCTGCTAGTATTGAGTCCATTATCAGAGAGACATTTTCGTTCCTTGGACGTATTTCAGCCAAACGCAGAATACAGTAGCATCAAACTCAAGCTGAACACCCCATGTTCGATATTTTTCCTTCTTTCCTTTTTCCCTTTCTCTTCTTTCCCACTTTTTGCGCCTCCTAAGCCAGTTGTGAACTTTTGCCTGAAATCGGACTGTGATTTGGAACGATCCCTGTTCCAAGCGGAAATCGATGCGAAGAAATAAACGCATTTATGAACAACATCCTACTAACTGCATAATGTATGGTCTTCCCCAAAACGTAAAAATACTTTCCGACCAGAATTTCAACGTTCGTATGAGCTCCTTTTCTTTATACAAGAGTCCGACACTTCACGGTTAACATGTGGCGAAAGATTGCATCCATCCTTCTTGCTGTTCTTGTTTCCCTTTTGCTCCTTCCCCTTCGCAATGAATTGCGCGCTGTTTCTGAAATTCGCGCTTCTATCTACTATAAATGCACGAACCGCAGCTGATAGCGTAAAGGCAGAAGGGAAGGGAATATTCACATGCACGTGTTCGCCTATCCACGTAAAATTCTGAGTCAGGAAGTTAGACTGTCTCAAGGGATTTCTTAAAGATGACCCAATATAACAGTCCCAGAGCCTTCGGAACCTCTTATCACTCAGCGGTTTTTCAAGTTGCATTCAAGATAAGACCGCCTCTCCCTCTTCACGCCCTCCCTGAAAACCAGTGAACCAGAATGCGAATTACTTACCAATATACTCGATGGTCTGATGCGGCTGTGCATAGCGAGGTCCCGCCGTCGCAACCATGTAATTCTGAAAAGTACGTTAGGCAGTTCGAAATCGCAAGTACTCAGTTCGTAGCGAGCTCATCCCTCGTCAACTAAGATGAGACTGGTAGCAGGTCGTAATTCGGTTTTAGGCAGTGAAAGCAACTGGTTCGGGAAAAAGTGAGCGAAGAGAAGACAGAAAGAGAAAATAAATCGAAGCAGTAAGAAAAGTCCCCAAAATCAATTTAGGTGAATTTCGAAGTGTCATCCAAATCCCAAAATGGGAGAGTGATAACTCTGCGCATGATGCGTATCAACAATTCAGCTTTTTATATGCACATTTGCATGCCTCCCGCTTTATGTTCATAGAAGCGGAAAAACTATAGTCCCTATCTCTGAAAACTGCTCTATTCTCCCACCCAAATCATTTGCTGCATAGTCGAAGCAGTTCCTGAGTATCTACCGTCAATGAGGAATGCGGATGCAACAAACAAACAAGTGCCTGCTTGCAAAGCCAACGCCACAAAGCAGTGACCGCTAGGCTAGTACGCAGCATCGCTATGTTTATATGTATGTAAACTACATGTGCATTAATAGCTTTTAATCATGGCCTACTTTTCTACTAGCTCATCGGAAAGTTAGTCCTCGTTTTTTAAAACAATGTATTCATTTCTTCATTCTTATAAAACTTCATCATCCTCAACAATTCCTCTACTCATCTGAAAACTCCGGCTCTCGGATCCTCCTTTCAAAAAAATCGCTTATGCTGTAAATCGCCTCCTTCCCACAACACCTTACGCATCGGTACAAAAAGTTTCAAATTAACGGCATCCCTGTGCGATACAAACGTCGGCATCGCGTAGCCAGTTTCACTTCATGAATTAGCAAGAAAAAAAATCATGACCATTTTCCCTTCTCTTGCTTTCAGCGAATAATGACTGCACGCAACTCTGCTTCTGCTGACTGCACGGACAAATGATGCCAAGAAAAAAAAGGAAGGGAGCCAATTAAAGTAGACATGAACAAAATGTTAATACCAGTGGCTGTCCGCTTTGGTAAATCTGCCTCGAATATACGGCCTGTTGATGCGGACTCTGTGCCTACAAACCGAGCAATCAATCACAATTAGAACGCACTAACGAACTATCCTGACGGGCGGCCCAAAACAGACCGACTAGGAATCAGCATTTCATATTTCGACTCCGCCTAACGGCTTTCAACAACTCTGCATTCCTTTATCACCACAATAATGATTTGTTGCAAACGCTTCCTTTCCAATACATTCGCATTTCAACTCCCCTTTACATTCAACTAAGACCATTTTCCATTAAGTGCATTCTGTGCGCTTCTCTTCCGAATCTGCGCCATGTCCGGGTAATATGGGCTGCCTGCTCAGTGAACTGCGGTGTCGCTTGTGCGAAAAATGACTCTCTTGTTCCCCTTATATCTTAGCAGCTTCTTTCTGCTCTTCATCTCTTCTCCTCTGCTATTCAAAACTGGCCTCCTAGCGCTGCCCACTGGTTTTACCCATTTGTACAACACTGCCATTGCGTCTCTCACCAACAGCTCGCGCAAAATCTACTACGCATCTGATTCAAACAACTGCATCGACGTACATTCACAAGTCGATAACACAGCACGTTGTTCTTATGTATCGAAAGCACAGCACGTTTTTATTACTTACATTAACGAGAGTCATCAGTGCATGAGACACTCAACAGATATCGTAATTCTAACGCTTCATATAGTGCGCAGTTGGAAATACTGAACATACATATACATCCCCTCCTTCCACAGGCGCGGCATCGTCATGTTATCCTTTGCAAAATCGAGTTTACTACAGCACTACTTCTAAGAGGTACTAGCATCAACTACTAACAGGTACAGACAACTTTCATTTTCCTAACCTTCACGAGGACCCCTTTGACATGATTAAAGGCAATAAAATAAAGTAATGGCAAAACGCTAAATAACCTGAATGACTTGAAATGGCTGTGGCGGTGCACCGCCCACCGCAACAGCAGAAGATGTGGGCGGTGGTACGGAGGGTGGAGGCACATTGGCGGACGCAACAGACATTTGCTGGTATGGAGCAGTCGTATAGAAGGGCACCTAAACACTATTTATGATGCCTCCTTTAGCTGAACAATTCGTACTTTCATGAAGGATGGTGGCACTGAAGTATAATTTGGGATTATATGATTTGACCACTGGTAAATATAGTCTCACTGAAAACAAGCGATCAGTCTTCTTTCGAGTAACCTGGGGAACGAGCCGATGTCCTCATTGATAAACGACTCGACGAAAGGCTGATGCAAAGGAAGTCTCCACGACTAAACGATTTCGCATATTTTCAGCGAGTGGTTCTCAAAAGTGGTAAACTACTCGAATTTCGATAATCTGGGCTGGCAACACGTTTTCTGCTATGCTGGCTAGCAGTGCGCTAACAGTTCCAAGTAGCCCAAAATAAGTGAGCTCCACACAAAAATTTTTATTCAGCTAGCAACCAAACAGTCGCTCTTGGCGCACAGTGTTAGCAGCTGTAGCCAAGCGAGATCAACACTGTTCATGAAATCACAGCTACGGCCACTGTCTGAGACGATTTTTCCGAAAAGAAGAACTTCGAAGGTTTCATGTTTCCAAGATCTCCCATTTCCCCCTCCACAATTTCGTGTTGACACTAGCCACCAAATTACTTTCGATGCCTCGTAACTCATCCAAATATTTGCGAGGCATACTCAGATTTGATCTGCGGGTACCTCTTCGGCCATGTGAGTTGAAGCTTTCGAATAGACAGACGGACATACATCCTACACAAGCACAAATATGGCCGACCTAATATGGCGTCTTCGGTTCAGCAGAAACCGTTTAAAAATTGCAGTGCCAACATTTTTCCGGCATAGGAAGCGCCCATGCCATCGCCCCCCCCCCCCCTTACCCATCCACACGCTACCCAGGAGAGGATTGTTGTTCTTATTCGGAAATCAATCTCGCTAGAGGTCAGTTTCAAGGGATTGGCGGAAGCCGGTTCGCTTTTCCTTCCTTCAACCTTCCTTTGCTTGTCGGCTGCAAACTACCATGTAAATTCGAGTCGGGAGGGTCCAAATCCATGCACTCTCCTTTCTGTTTCACTCCTCCTGTCCAAAATTCACTGCTTTCGCCTCAGAGTCTGGAAATCTAGGCAGTCTGACTTAAGCTTTCATGAGCACCTGCCTCTTCCGACTTTCTTAGTCACCGAGAAGTGCTCCTCGCGTCCTCCAGATGTGACACCGTAAGAATCCCGTCAAGACAGATGACACGTCAGAGGTCGTTCCAGGAAAGGTACTTTTGCTATGAAAACGAATGTTCTCATATAGCCAGATACTCAAAATGGATGCTTTGCAAAAGATAAGGAGATAGGGTGAAATGCATGCATTAAACTATATGACTCGACTTTAGCTTCAGATACCTGATATTGAGCGGGAATCATTTGTTGTGGGTACGGCATTGCCTGGCCAGGCACATACACGCCGCCGCCCTGAACCAGCTGTTGCTGCTGCTGAGGTCTCCGACCAGTTGGCGCTGCAGTGCCAAGTTGCGCACCACCCCGTTGTGCAGTTGCCGCACCCGTACTAGCCATCAAAGGACCACTGGCGACGTTGGCGGCACCTGCGCCAACACTGACGCCTTGCGCTAGTTGAGCACCAGCCTAAAAAACCGCGATCTCTTAATCAAGATAACGCCAACAATACTTTTTTTTTTCACCCAGCGAACAGCAAAATTGTTACGATGCTAAACACAAACAGCCTGCACTCCATTCCATCGCCGAAGGACGTCCCTTCGATCGCTAATCAAATTAATGCCCGCGCATACCGTATAAAACATTTTAAACTGGCACCGAGACTGGCGCACCCTCCAACACAGGCCAAATACCAAAGAAGATACCAAAAGCAGATCTATAAATTGCAAACATGAAAGCGTCTGAAACTGGCAACCGCACTGCACTTAATATGATGTCTGGAGGAGGGGGGAGGGGAGGAGGAGCGAGGGAAGCGTGGAGGAGAGAAAAAGGACGACTAGTAAATATGCAAATTCGAGAAAACCTTAGTGACACACGCAGTTACCGTAGGGCAAAACTAGCGTACATATGAACATCTTCCAAAAATTCCAAGCCCAAGGCCCGCCACCATTGCGTTTTACCCGTCAAGAATTGGCTTGACTTGTTCGCGCCCCTCCCCCACCAAATGACAGCTCCTCTAACACCAATCAAAAATGTAACATTAAACGAAAGAGCTCAACGAGGTCAATATAATGGAACCAAGAACATGTGATTTGATTCAACAAGAGTAACGTTACGTAGAAGAGTAAATGATATGAAAATCTACAATGATACCGCATGCTTTCCGCATACTTGTAATTAGCTCGGCAATCCCTTTTCTCTGATGTGATAAATCGAAAACACCAAGACAAAAACAGTTTCAAAAATAACAGTCGTCCTTGTTGCTGAGACTGGGGGAGGGGGTGGGACGCAAATCATAAATGCCACGGTTTCAGGCAGAAAATTTATCGGGTCCAAATGAAAACAATAACGTGTGCCACCAAGGATCTCCAATATTCGTTTGTGTCTCCCC
>JPKZ01002649.1:77616-96582 GCA_000803305.1 Toxocara canis | reverse complement strand
CAGCAAACCCAATCTTTTGCCTGCCTGGTTTTCCATACACATTCTCCATCCGTTCGCTTTCTTCGACGGAACATCTACCCTCCAAACGAAGTCAGTTTTTCACTTACACTGCAATTCGTAACCCACACTCCACCCCGCCTCGCCTCAAAAAATTTGCGAGTGTTGTCAACAGAAAACACTTAAATTGGCGAGAGGATGGGGAAGCTGACGATCCCGCGATCCTGCCAACGAAGAGGGACCTCACCTAGCCCGCCGAGATGAGGAGGAAGAAGGTTCACTAAGTGCACGGGAATTTTATGCCAAAACGGCACACCGGTCCGATAACAACAAATCCATGCTATATCTGTTCGGACGAAATTACGTATCCCGATAAACACCCTCCCTTCACAATTCTCGAGATCAAAAAATCTCTTCCCAACTCTCATTACAATTACGATAAACGAATTCGACAAAACACCAACGTTCACGATCAGATGTACGAAATAAATAACCTGAACTGCCATTAAAAAATATTCCCCCCTCACATTTCAGGAATTCGGGAAATTTCAAAAGCGGGTTGTATGTGAAGTAACAGAAAGCATCGATGCGAAGCACAACTTTGCAACTTACGTCCAAACTCGCTGTGGACAGCTTGTGCAGAGGGTCGTTCTGCAGATGGCTGATATCTGGCTGGTGCGCCAGCATAAGCTGACGCAGAGCCTCCACCTCCACTTCCTTTGACCCCATGCGACAAAGAGGAGTTTGTAAACGAACGCGACGTACCACTTCCACCACCTGAGCCATATGATCCAGTGCCCACCCGACCTGCAAATGAGATGCTGAACGCTCCACCCTCAAGTGCGAACATCAGGAGACATTGCACACACATCAGCCTGCTATTCTGAAGTTAGGACTGTATCGGAATTGTGGTTCCGGAAATACGGTATTTTATTCCAGCTGCAGTTCAGGCTCCTGAAAGACCACCGTGACCCTTATCGAAAAGAAGAAAGTCCATAGTCAATTTCATTACTCACACGGGTCATGACATTATTTGTGATAAAATGGGCAAACACTGAAAAACATCGCAGAAGACCGACTGCTTAGAAGTTGCATGAAAACAGAAATCCCCTCCAGCGAAAGGAAAAAAATGGGAAAACAGGACTTTCTGGTCAATAAATGTGCACAACAACATCGTGAAGTTGATGCAGTCGAACTTCTTCAAAAGCAGCGACTTTCTCGCCATTTTAATATGTTTTCGCCTACTGATGCATGGTCCATCTGAACAATACCTCTTTATATGAGTCCAGAATACGGCCCTATCCAAACGTACCATGTTTCCTTACTTGGAATAAGAAAGCAAAAAAAAACATTCTAAAGTAAGTCGTCGACTTAACAAACTGAACCGGCATTTCGTTTATTCCTTTCTCATACTTTCTAAGATAAAATAATGGACCCAAAAAGTACAACAGCAGTGCCAGATCATTTAATAATTAGTGAAATTAGTTGTGTGTACGATTATTTCCACGTGTGTACAATTATTTTCACTTCCGACTGAGCTAAATTTTGCCACAGATTCAATAACAAGATTAAGGAAATGTGAGAAAAATATGGCCAAAACATCAACCAACTCTGGTTCGGCAATAACTGCGTGGATTCTGTTAACCTTTTGATCAACGACAGAAATTCACATGGTGATGGGTGGAAAGCGACAAAAAAAGGACGTTCACAACGAAGACGGCATTTCAACTCGTTAATATGTTTAAAGCGGACCAAGAACTGAACAAAACAACAACCAACCAGCTCGTCCTCCGGAGCCAGCTCCATCCGCACGTCTATTTGTTGCTTGCTGTCCACTTCGATTTGGGCCGGAACTAGCACCGCCTCCACCACGCGCATTCCCCGAACAATTGGTTCGGCTAAATAATCATATAATTTCACTCACTACTTCCTCAAATTCCAAACACCGCTAAGCAGCACTTCGGTATCTCACAAACAGCAGACACCGACAAGGCCGCACTCAAAGTGAGATAATTTAAATGAGAATTGATTTCGCCAAAACACACGATGAATAAATATTGCCACTACAGTATAAAAGCAAACGGCAGCTAAGTATAACGACGTTTTGTCCGGAAGATCCCAGCTCGCTCACTTTTTCTTCTGTCACTTTCACTGATTCGTTGCTCCCCTTCCCCTCTCCACAACACAGAGGCGAGCTAATCGCTTGCTTTTCCTTCCACTCTTTCACTATTTCCACATTATTTTGCATCGCCATTTCAGTTAAAAGTGAGCTGTGACTTGCCGCTACCACTCCACAATTGGCGCGATGGCAGTGATAAGTTCATGTGTGACACACAATACGCATTACCCTTATGACTCGAAAAGCATAAAGCACGAACGACGAACAAAAGAAATTACATCTCTATCCGTTACTAGATGCTGTATTTAGTATGCAGTTGCCCTCTCCTCAAGGCGACAACCACTCACTGCGCTCCATCCACCCTCGATCCCGCAACGGCAATGATCAGTTTCACAGTTACAGCTGCTGCCACCATTTAACAGCAGCAAGCAAAGGCCGAAAACCGGAGATAAGTGAGACGGTATGCTCCGCAACCGCAATAAAATATAGACAAACTTGAAAAAATAGTGGGTCGGCTTACCCTGCAGCATTCTGCGCCCGTCTGTGCAGATTAACTTGGAATTCGGGAGTCTCTTTGTTGAGGTCGCGTTCTTCATCGTCGTTCTCCATGCGTGCCCTCACTCTACTTGCCGGATTCATCTCGATCTCTTGCGCAATCCGCTCGGCCCGTAAACGAGCCTCTCCGTCTCCTTCCACATTCGCCCTAAATAACAACCGGCAACATATAATGCATTCCTTACGGAGCTATTTCCACATAAGGACGAATTTGGAATTTCATATCATCCTGTGTAATCTGTAGGTACATTGCGAAATTAATGAAGCGTGCCAAGGCGAACTATATCCTTCCATCGCCTGCAGCTAAAATTTCCATATATAATCAACGGACCAAAGCACGGTCCAAAGCGAAAAGGTGAAAGCATTCTACCAACTGCTGCCATTAAATCTGTCACTATTCATTCCAGCATCTTCCTTAATATGATAAAGCAAACGCCGAATGAAGAAACTCCCGACCGCAAAACAGGAAATCGCCAACATTTCTTTAGTTGCAGTAAGACACGGTCAAAATTGCAGAGAACTTTACGAAGTTCACAATTTAAAAAAAACGCATATTTTGAATGTTAATCTTCGACGGCTTCTAATTTCCCTCTCGCAAAATAACTGAACTAACCGCGGCCCTTCCCTTCCTTCGTCATTTCGTCCCCCCCCCCTCTCTCCTCAAATCACTACAAACAACCATCGCATACAGATTATGAACCATATGAAACAAACGCTTAAAAGGAGTTCTAGATAAAAGGTTTTTTTTCGCTATGATTGTTGCTCGAGAAGCCGGAACATTAGCAGATACAAATTTCGCTTGAGTTGAATCTCGGGCTCATCATACAACTGAATCTGGAACAAACCCATATACCTTGAGCAAAAGAAGTCAACTTCGATCACCTTAATATAAGCAACCTTCTTCCAACCGCCCCGCAGCCGGCAGATAAAGCGCAAAATCAATTTTTTAGGGCAGTCAGCCAATTTTTGAGCTTAACACAGCATTACCCACATGCAAAACGATTAATCGAGCGCAAAAGAATAGGAGGAAAGGGATAAAAAGCAGCTTCAAAACGAAACTTTCAGACACAACCCACCCCCCTACATACTGAGGGGTTGGTTGGGGGGAAAGGGGGGGGGGAGACGGCGAAAGTGGCATTGCAACTCGTAAGACAGTTTCCGCACAACTCACACAGAAGATGCATGCCATCGACATGACTGGTGAGGAACGGACTCTTCATATGCGCTTGTGTCTGTACAAAACGCCTTCCTAACAATACCTGAATTTCGCAAATGCCCACGCCAGTCTCCTTGCCCTCCCCCAAAACATCCTCCAAGTCACCATTACATTTCCACTTGCTGCAAGCCGCACTTTCAATGAGATCTGGTAATGCCATTTACGCCCACATGGCAAACAGAAACAATTAACAACCCAAACGATCAACAACTGAATCAACACGCAAATTAAGCGATGGCAAGTCAAAACTCGTTGCCTACAAGCGAGATTCAAACCTCCGACCATTCTTCACTTTGCATCCGCATGTTCTTAACCGACTGAACTACCAAGAAGCTATTCACTGAGGTGCTCTCAGCTCATCTGCATGACCAGTGCGATGCAAACAATGAATAACTCACGTGGTATACTGTGAGAGATTATCCTCGAAAGTGCTCTTAACGCCGAGTGCATTATTCGCATTGAACATCTCGTCCACCGACCATCCGTCACCTCCATTCAGCTGAACAGCACTCTTTACTGAGCTGTTGTCCGTCTCCAGTTCGCCGTCCTCGTCTCCATCAGCCACCCATACCTCGAATTCACTCGACAACTCCAAAGAATCCTCCATGACACCATTGCGATGCCCGTGGTACTCCTGATCCGTTGCGAAGCCTTCAACGCATTTCTAATTTTCACAGAGTAAATTTGGTTTAAACATTCAACCATGATTTATGCATCTTAAACAATGTCACAAAATTTTGAAACAAAATCTGTGGTTTCGCAATGCTCGTCCGCCTGGAAAAATTTTGATTCTTTTTCTTGCATAACGTCCAACTTTCTCCTCGATGACTATCGCATCTTCTAAGCACATTCAAAAAATCGATTTGTTAGAGCTTTGCGCTTTACGGACAATGTTTCTGTCCATGCTAAAGATAAAAATTCACCGTCAATTCACGAACTGCTGAAAGAAAAAAAAAGATGACAAAAAGTGCGACTGGCTCGTAGTAGAATGGTCAGCCATGATTTCCGAAAATTACATGCGGAGTACATACGCGTGGCGCACAAAATCAAAATGTACTTTTGTGATCTTAGAAGCGCCGTCAAAGTCGAAGACAGCTGAAAGCGTTCATTTAACGCATGCTTGGACCCCCTAGGCCGGAAATTCACCCATTTGTGCTCAATAGTAGGAATTTATTTGACTCCTACTATTGGAAAATTTGACTCACTCCATTTACAATAAAAAGATAGTAGTAACTCCTTTTAGAATTCACCCATCAATACTGAATCGCAGAGATTCGAAAGGTGAGTAGCCGATGTAACAACTTTTTTTGCTTGTGATGTGGGATTATTATCATCATCGTTTTCTTTTGCTTATAGCACTCTGCCAACCTATTCCACAACAGTTAGTCAAGAAAACCGTATCTCCTCCGCTGAATCAAGTATGTGTGGCTCCATCGAGATTTTATGGCTCCACAATCATAAAATTGCTCCCAAAATTGTCCCGCTACAGTTTTCGACAGCTGAAAGCCGCAAAGCAGTGCAGCCAACATCTCCATGAAATTTTGCTCAAATTATCTGGTCACCATCATTGGTAATATAAAATTTCCGTAAAAAATTATTGGATGGTTCGTAAATCCTGCAAATTATACTGAAAAATCTGCACTGACGCCACCGAATGCAGCATGCCAGACATCTTGCAGCAAAAATCTGCTCCAAGTGGCATGTTCTTCCCGAACGGCGAAGTCGATGGGAAGGGAGCGAAGGGACTCTAACGATTGCACATGTAAAGCTGCTTCTCTGGCGCTTTCTAATTTCTTTTTTGATTTTCGAGAAGTGTTTTTCAATTTGCCATTTTCCAGTTATGAGGGCAGAGATGCTGCTGCCAACGCAACCGCTTGCGTCCTTGATGAATGCAGGCGCTTGAATTATTTCAGACTTTGTGACGAACATGCACAATCAAAACCATACGTCAACTCTGGCACCCCACACAAATTAAGCACCAAACAAATTTTATTCTCTGCAGGGGTGCGAAATGAATGACAGATTCTCTCATAAATAATATCTATGTTAACGAGCGTAAAAGAGGTCTGGGCGCAATACGAATCATATAATCCCTCTAACAGCGAAGTGTTAACTTCAACCGTATCACCCTATTTATGCCTCTTCAAAAAAACAGCTTTGCACCTCACATGTTTATAGCTCAAAGTGCCCAACGACCACGAAGAGACGACAAGTGCGAGTCGAGAATCACCTTTTCGGATTTCGTTGAAAATATAGCCCTCCTTTATTTAACACATAAAGGGGAACACGCATCTTCTTACTCGCTACCTCATCCAAACATCATATAAAATCTTTTTTTATTCCCCTCGCCTATCTTGTAACACATTTCGATGACGCTTGTCTAACCTTTGATGCGTTTCTCGTCTTGCATCACAACCGACATGCACAGCACGTCACCCGGCTCAAATAACAGCTTCTCAATAATGTCACTTCTATGCGGCAACAACCTCTTCAGATCGTCCGACGGCAACGCGTGTGCCAATCGCAGACCTACTTCGAACTGAAATTACCGAACATAATGGTGGATTAGGAATGGACAGCACTCCATCTTACTATAAAAATATATCTTCACCCCATTTTCAGAATAACTAGTGTCAGAGCATGGAATAGATTGATTAGTCGAAATGAGCGGATTCATAAACAACAACATTCCGAAACATCTCTAGGCTGCATTCAAGAAAAAGCGAGTGTTGCTTGGCCTAAAAACGAAGCCTTTACGGAAACGACTCAAAATTTCAGAGCATTGTTGCACTAGCGAATAATGGGGCAGATAACATTCACACCATAAATGACAGCACAGATGACGGGCTCACCACCATCAACTTTCGCAGTTTGCTGTGAAGTATTTCAATTAAATCCGCATACGACTTCATCTCCTTTTGCACTCCTCTTTTCTGCTCTATTCTTCTGTCTCGCTTCTTCTCCCTAAGGCATTTTTTATCATTTTCCGAGCGAGTCACGACTTGAACTCCACTGCTGCTTGCGAGTTGCCCCCTCCCCTCCCACCTGCCCTGGAAGAGAGTCGGAAGGGAGGAAAGGAGAAGGAGGGAGGGAGGAGAAGATAGATATGAAGGAAGGCTATAGTGCGAGGAAAACTCGCGGATACAATGGCAACAACGTCAAGTGGGAACGCTATGTCCTTAACTGGGTGTTACAATAATAACTAAACAAGACGCTCCCCCTCTCCTTGTTACGTCGAAACACGAGTAGCTAATAATTTGGACAACTATTTGTATCCAGAAATGATCGAATGGCAAGAACTCATCGTCTGCTGCAATACTAGGAGGCATTTGAGCTGCTTACGTTTAGCCCGCGACAATACTCTATGAAGTCTAGCAGGCCGGCGAACACGTCTCAAATCGCAAAATATTTTCAGTTCAGGTCGTTACAATTTGCCAGAAGTACAACGACACCATCACTATTTCCTAACTCACAAACGCAATTTTTCGAATCAGGTGTTCCCTCAACGAGTTTTCGTTTACGACTCAGCTGGCATGCAGCGATCGCATGTCCTCACTTAGGTACAACACTGAGCTCCACTCGCTTATCTTTTCCATGAACCGTACACTTATTAAAACATTACTAAACTGTTCGCATTTCATGATCACAGCCACCGCCACTTTTAAGTTTTATAACTGTTCAACTAATTACGCTATCAACACTTTTAAACTTTTACTTTCAATTGATTGGCTAGTACTACTACCTTTTCAACGACACAAGAAAAAAACACAGTCCATAATCGATCACAACTGCAATACAATCAATCAAGAACTATTCATTATTTGTTCATTAGGGGATGCAGTTTCACGCTCGATGCTTGGATATCCTTCACCCATATGCTAAATGGTAATTCTCGTATGAGTAAAATCAAGTTAGCCTATGAGGTCTTTTCTGCATCCGACTACTTGATTGCTCGTCGTGCTGGCCGTATCCATCTTCCTCAACACTTTTTAAAAATTCCATTCCGAACAAAACCGAGACGCCTCCCACATCAACATGACCAAATTTACTGGGATTGTGAACCACTCTAACGGGATGGTTTAGCACCCTCTGCAAGATGTTCAGATGCTTTGTTGCTGTTCTCCTATTTGGCGAGTTGTTGCTGATATATAGCATAGTTGTTTGGTGAGACGCGACTGCTGATATTCAGCACTGTAGCAGCTTCTATGAGTTACAAGCTAAGCACATTCTCGAACTATTTCAAATTGCATCCGAAACAACAGAATATTCAAATGCCACTTTACTGTCAAGTTTGTGTCTTATCCATAATACCGGCTACATAGCATATACTGTTTAAGCATCACAAATCTCCTGAATCTACTTCAGACAGTTTTTGTTTTATTGAGCCCACCTCGAGCTTACTATCTTAGAACGAACCTATTTATTGTAATGCCTCATTTACCTACATCTGTATATTATTCTTATCGCTATCACGTGAGCACATTACCAGTTACACTTCCTGCCACAGGTGTGTTTATCTGAGAAAACAAAAGCAAACAGTCTTAATCGAAGGGAAACTCGGGAGATAATTGTAAAAGCCCATGCACACATTGCGTAAGTCAATAAAACGAGCGTTCGGGTGCTGATAATTGACCAGGCCTCTGCTCTGCTGATACCCAGAAAGATCTGTTCACTCAGATTCACGTTCAAACTGCCAATGAACAAGCGGATAAAGTGATGAATGTTCCATAAATATTCCCTCCAGTACAGAAAACAATCCGCCTACTGCACAGAAAGGGAATCCTTAAACATAACCGTGACCAGCCTACGGTTTTTTATAGCACTTCGTTCATGAGCAGATGCACGCGATGTTACAGTGCAGTCTCGACTTGTTGTACTCGTTTTATTTACTCAAATCAATGTCGCGGTTGGACTATTCGCATACTTTAGATCGCGTAGCAAACCTCTTCGGCGCCTTTGTTTTGCCTTCCCCCTTTCTGATGAAGAAGTTCAACAGTTCAATTTCTCAGTTCTACCCTGAGATACCGCAGCGTCAGAGCGCGAATGCACGTGGTAGAAAATTCATCCAATCACCATACGATACCCCAGTCCTGCGCTGAAAAGCCAAATATGCAGCTGGGGTATATGGTGATGGTTTTCTTACTTTCCTCCAAGCAGCTCTAGAAGTGCTTGTCGTTGGACGCCGGAACAATAGCGCTGATGATTTTGGAACCCTCTTTTGCTCCCTTCATCATTCATGTCATGCGGGATGCCCATGAATGCTGTTCTTCCATTGCATCATCTCTCTGTTCAACTGCAACGCACTCGTGACTCGAAGTTGCATTGCAGTTTCCTGACGTCGTCTTAATCAGGCTGCTTAGAAGATTGGCTACATTGTCCAGCCAGTGGATGGCTGAATCGATAACACCCTTTGTAACGTCTCCGTGATTGCCGAGCGCAGATGAATCAGTGGTGTGTCGACTACTTCCTTGGAAATCAATACCAGCCACCGCTTTTAACGAACTCGGCCGATCGGTTGACGATGAAGAATGACCACCGTGCAAATAAGACCGACAACAAACATTTGGCTGCACTGAGTGCAATCAAAAATAAACATTTAATTTTTAACAAAAAAATTCAGAGCGGCAAACATACGTCTGGGGAACAAGCAGCGAAAATCCCCTCATATTTCTGTCCATCACGCGTTTCCACTATTACTTCACGACCCTGAAATGCCAAATGTTTAGCCTTTTCCAAAACGGAATCGTTAAGAACGCCAGCGACCACCGCCTCAATACTAACCTCGACAGCGTGGTCAAAGCAAAATCACTCAAACTTTGTAAAGCCTTCCGAACACCACTATAATCACAGAAAATTTAACCATTAAATATTAAGCGGGGCGTTCAGTACAAAGCGCCTGCCAGTATCCCCTTCTCTTCCACATTCCCCCTCCCCCCTCCTTCCCAACATAATTAATTCTAGAGCCCATTTCCAACTCAGTTTCCAGCTGCAACTCATTCTCTTTATTTTCCGAATTTTCCGCCTCATTCCTTCACACCATCATAAAGATTGAGCAAAACTAACAATTGTGTCGTTCAGAAAGGCTAGAAGCACAGGATTGGCATGCACGCCACGCACCTGAAATATCAAGCAAACAATAAACTGCCATTTATGAGCACATCTGCAACGACTACAAATAAACGCATTCATTACAGATGCCGAGAACTGGCAGTATTGGTGGACGTGAGTAAAGTAGGTACCAAGGCAGTCTGCGAACTGCAGCAACAACAGTTACATTCAGCCCTAAGCCCTAACGTATATGTGGATTCCGCCCCGCGTATGCATTCCGCTCTCATTCTACGTGAACATTTTCCCAGCACTTACATCATCCTACGCTTTCAGGATTGCATCAATTCACGTTTTTGGTGATGAAGAGACTTTAATCAATGCCATTAAAATCAACGTTGTTGGTCTACACTCCCAGCGATCTCTTCCACAGAAAAGTGGTATAATCTTTTTCACATTCATCATGCTGAAGGGCAAAAGCGTAAATCATAACGATGCGTACACCATTTTGATTCTCTCACCGATTGCTAAATGCAGGCATTCGTCTTGCGATCCAACTACGCTATTAGAAGGAAGATTTTTTTAAAACAGCAGAAATACATGAATAACAGTGAAATCGCAATTTGACATGATGTAAACTGACTTAAGAAAAACAGAAAGTGAACCATATAACTCAATGCTTTAAAAAAGTGCGCACTGTTGTAAAAGCCAGCAAACTAGTTCTGCACAACAGCATAACGGCCCACACCTACAAAAATCTACTACTGTTGTTGCGGTTCAAAATAAGTTCCCTTAAACTGTTGCCTTTTCATACATAGTTCGCGCAAGCTTTTATTTCATTAAACAACTTTAAAATAGCACAAAACCGCCAGCACACGAACATATAAAACTGCTACTACCCTAGCACTGAAAACTTTACTCACTTCTAAACAGGCATAGCGAAGATGAACATGAAATAACATCTGCCATTGTGACCGACTCTCTGTACTTTTAGTTGCATTATTGTTCAAAGTAGTTACAAACTCGATCGGTTACGCTGTTCATTTGTGATGTGGCAATTCAAAACGAAAGTTTATACAACGCCATCAAAATTTCTTGCGAGTTAGGTCTCCCCTTTCCTCCTCCCCCTTCCTGCGCGACTCAGAGAGAGAAGGCAGGTAGGGATTACAGTGAAATGTTACTCGTTGCTAAAAACATACATGAACACTGTACTCTCCCCCCCCCCCCCTCCAATTCTCTCCAAAAATTTGCCAGCAATGTACAAATCTCGCAAAATTTGAAGAATTTTTGCGGATCCCTCAAGCAAATTTTTGCGGGCTGCCTCCCTCTTCCCTCTCTCCTCTCTAACTCCGATTGAATGAGTAGCATTTGGATGGTTGGGTTGTCTATAAGCAATGTGACGTTTGGAAAATTGAAGTGAAAAATGCGGTGGCGTTATTTGCGAAGGATGCAGTGTGCGCATTTGAGAACAACTCCGACTATCCCCAGCCGTAGTGGATTACGCCAAAATACACCGCTCTAATGAAATTACCAGCATGCGCGCAAGCGTTGTTCCCAGCTCTTGAAGGTCGCTGGCCACATAAAGAAATGACGCCGCCATAATACGATTTGCAGCAAATTTGCTGAAGGTAACGTTATTTCAAACTTGGCTGCGAGTGCGATAGCAAAGGCAGAGGATTACGAAACATGTGTTGTTTCAGGACGACAATAATACGTTCCTTGTATAATAATATGTTCCTTACAGTTTGTACAGTTTGCTGTGGAGAACAAGTTTCTCGAGTGAAAACCATGCTCCGATAATCCGTCGGGCCACTGCCTGACGAGATCCTACCCTTACTCTCTTGACTGCAAACAATTGGTGTTGCTGTGAAGGCTCCGGGTCTTAACCTTTTGGTCACTATGAATAAAGGCGAAGATTACGCAAGCCTCCGCCCTTGATCAAAAAACAGCAAGAAATACAAAGGAATCGGAAGTCGAACTTAAGAGCGAAAACAAACAACTCACCTCTTCTTGCGTTTTATGCGGCATAATCCTCGCAATAGTTGCTCGAACGCGTCCACAGAATGTTTCAAATGATCTTCGAGTAACGAAAATATTGCTTATTATCGAAGAATCAGTAAAGAAGCTGTCGGCTGGTAAACGAGGTCAGTTGGAGTGATGCAAACAGCAAATCTATAAGCTGCCTGAATAGTTATGCGGTGTTGCTTAGCGCGCCTTCGATTGCATAGAGCTACGTGCAAAACCACGCTAGCTGAAATCATTACTGACAAATCTGTTTAGGGGAAAAGTGATAGAGCGCCGTTCCAACAATACTTCATGGTATTACAATTCACAACGATTTTCACGAAAGATGCTAAACCAAAATAACAACCCCGCACGACTTGACACTACCCCACTCTCACCCCCGTCCCTCCCCTCACTTCTTCCTCTAACTCCGTCCTCTCGTTTTCTATACCGGCAACAACAACATATGGGCAACCTTTCATTCTTGTAACTGTTGGTCATTTGCAAATTTTAGGATTTTCTTACGGAGGAATACGACTGACAGGCCAACTGGCGAAGAAAAAACCAAACATTTCAGAAAATTCAAATTTTATAAAATTTTAAAGGAAAAACATCTAAAAACTTGCAACTTTTGGCTCTTCCAGCAAGTACGGCTGGCGTAAAATTTTCTGGTGCTTGTTTTCACAGTATGCAACCTTTCCGCCTCTAAAAATCGTAATCAAAATAACTTTTGTTGAGCAAAAATTAGCGATAAAATTCTATTCGACATAACACACGACAATTACTGTAGTTACTGTCTTCAAACAACACATATGAAACAGTATCGAACAATGCTCTGAAGAAGCTGAGAGAGTTTCAAAAAATTTACGTTTTTAACGCAAAAGAAATCATCAGTACTAAACCTCATTGTCAAACCGCTGTCAGCCGCAGTGTAAAATATGCCACACCGAGCACGGTGATACTTGCTCTACTGAAAAAATGCTGCATAAAAAGAGATATCGATCGAATAATATATCAGCTAGCCCTTATACCGCTGCAGTGAAATGGCGATTCGCAAAAACTTCCAAGTACAAGACCGGAGAGGTTAGAGTGGTTGAAAAACGTTGAAAAATTTTGCACGGCTAAATCACACCAGAAGTGCTGCAGTCTGTCAGCGAAACATAGAACACATACAACTCCGCTGAGGTGAAGCCTATTGCGCTCAGCCAGCGGTGAGTGTACAACATCCTCATCAAACGATTCGCACTCGGCCATTTTGAAGAAAGCTCCTATCTCATTCATGGAGAACAAAGATCTTTCGGTATCGGGGCTCCCTAACCCAATCGATATACGCGATGACCCTCATGATAAACGCACAAAAATGAGAGGTGAAGCATATAAGTACAATCCCTTCCCACTGAGTGCAAAATTTAGCATCCGAGTTAGGCAGATGAACTGAACTCGGTCGATGCTGATCAATAAATTGTCTTGCGCAGTCGACCAGAATATTTATAACCACTTATGCCCATTTCTTCGAATGTATCGAGAATGGAAGCCTTTTTGCTACCGTTGGCGTCTGTCATTAAAAAGAGAACTTCCCAAAACAATGCAATAACGCGATAGGAACTCTGCATCGACTATCAAACAAAATATGCAATGAAGCAACCGAACGAATCGGAAATGGCAGAAGCAGAGCTCGCTAAAATAGCGCAGAATGCAATGAACACTTGGGCAAGCGCGTAACCGAACAATCATTAACGTCTCATACTACGACCAATTTCGACCGTGAAACTTTGCTTGCGAATAAGCCTAAACAGAAGCTGATTTGTTGATACAGAAATATTTACGAATCCAGCAGCAAAAGTACTCCAACCGCTCAACTGGCAAACTTTCTTAAATCACGTGCTTATGACGCTAAGCCTTGCATTTGAAGTCACTTACTCCAACCACACCGAATAAACAACTTCAACTTCTGTAACGTATTCTATTAGCTGTATGCGAATGTTGAACCAGCTTTAAACGTGGAGGCATGGGCAGTCACCTGCTCTTTAGTTTCCTCCGCCCTCTTCCCCCCCCCCCCCTTCCCTGACGGAGAGATCTGTTCGCAACTACTTCGGAATCGTCCGTAACCAACGTTTAAAAAATCAAGTTTCACAGTTGAGCAAAAACTTTGGTGCTACAGCAAGCAATACATGTTATTGCGCCAAAGCGACACCTTCACATCCAAACCATAATCTCATAATTTCTCTTCGGCGAGCAGTCTTCACATAAAGTTCCACGTCACCTCGGATTTTGACAACAGCACGGGTCTATCAACGAGGTGTTCTTCGAGAAACTTATTAAGACACCGTAATGCTCTGAACCGATGTGAAAACTATTTTTCAAATAAAGAAAGATTAATTTTATATCACTAGGTAGACTCTTTGGACGCGCCTCTTTCTAAAACACTCTAATTCGCTTCTCATTTTATACAAGTACCTTATACGAATTCATTTTATACGAGCACTGGTTCGCAAGTGATAACTTTGTATCTTGTCGCATCCGCTTGAAAACTGAAAACTCAGATGGAATTCCCTATAACCGTTCGACTCAGTTCTAGTGAAATTATAAATCGTAGGGCTGTGTGCAAGCATTCACGACCGCTTCGTAATCTAATTTGAGAAAACCATTTTGCGTATGAATGATGTCTCCCTTTCAAGATTACTTTGAATTACTCTTATGCTCTCAGCGGTAAACGCTCAACGCAGGCCCGTTCCACTTCCTTGCCCAAAATTCCGTATAGTCAATCCATTGAATTCCAAACTCACGTTGTTAAACTAAAAATGGCTCTTTAAGGACCGGCTGCATACTCATACAACCGCTCACGTTGAGCCCGTCAATGTAGGGTTCAAATCTAATGGCCGCGTTTAGTACTACAAACTCACACTCTCACACACGCTTCCTCAACGTTTCTTTTCAGACTGGCCGCAAACATCATGCAAATCCACCGATTGCCTCGTTTAGCCCAAACATTATGCGAAATGAAACGAACATGACTTGGTTATGCTAACCATAAGAAATATGAGCGGTAATGCTCAAGTGTTTTCTGCATCTTCCACTTCGCCTCTCTTGCTCTCGCGATTGGGTTGACGTGACGCTGATTCTAAAACAATACCAAGAAAACAGCTAACAGCCAAGATTTCTTCGAAGATGCGTGGAGCAATCGACCGCTGTATCTCAAAGGAAACAAAATCCTGCACCTATACTAACTCGTAATCCAATCACCACCACAACTCATACAAAACAAACCAATCCATCCCGCACCACATGATCAACGCCGCAGACACGATAAACACGCAAGAACAAACCGCATGCGATGCTGTGCTGCGCCAGAAGTGTACGCGATCGCACAAGACATCGACGGTGCGAACTTTCTCACCCACTCGCGGCGTCGCGTCCACGTGCTCTCTATCTCTGAGATTGATGCGCTCCGATGATCGACTCCGGCAAAATGTTTTTAGAAAGTGCAAATCAAGCTTATAATTGCAATGATTAATCCCCACTTTGGTGCTATCAAAACAGCTCCAATCCAAACAGCCAAATTATACCCTCTTCCTGTCCAAAATGTGCCGCATAACAATCGTCGTCTTTTTCTCTATCTCTCTTCATCGACCGCGCCGCATCACCGCAGTCTTCACTTTTGCGTTGCGAGATATTTTGCTGATACGGTATTCGCGCAAATGTCACACATCCAACAGGTACAGCGCACTAAGATTTCTGGAAATTTATGTAAATTTTTCTTGAAAGCGTATTTGTTTTCGCAAAAAACTGTTGGAAAGTGCGCCAGGTAGTCTGCAGCAAATATATACATTCGAATATTTATTTTTTTTGCATCTTCGCGTGGCACCCTAGAGCAATCATATTTTCGTCCGATCGATCCGTCGATAAAAGTTTCACCAATAAAATTTCTTGGCTATCCTATTTCTCGAAGAGTCATAAACAGCCTATCGTCAAAGGTATATCTCAAGGAAATGATCGCCAAGCTGTTGATAAGCAGCCGAGTTTTCGTGTGGGTCTGTTCAATTCAGTACGTGAACTTCGATGATCCTTAAAGAGTCATTTTTGTGCAGCCGAAGTTCACGTTACCAGTCGCAAAGGATACATGAAGTCGCGTTTTGGGCGTCTTCACATACCTGTGGTCAACTTCAAAACCCCGTTTGTAAGTTTCGAACGGGGCTTCTCAGAAAGCGGTGTTAAAACGTGAGAGGGTAGGGATGGGGAGGGGGAGAGGGGAAAGCAAAAATGTGAACGCTTTTTCTTTTATATATCCATGACCGTCTCGACTGCCTTCCCTTAGGCAAAGTTAAGGTATACGCTGATGACAGAAGGTCCTACGCCGACCATTCAGTTCGTGCTGATGGCGGCGTCGCTCTTCGACAAGCATTTAACTGGTCACTTAAACGGTTGCTTCTCAATTTCATTCCTAAGTGTGCTGTTCTCGACATCGGTCGGCATAATTAACCCGTGTTCTTACGTATCTGGCATATTGGCATTACTCTCTTTCGAAAGTGTTTGTGATCTCGGCGTTGTGTTGGTTCTAAATTATTGTTTAAGTCCCACGTCGAGAAGCTTCCGATATTCATATTTAAGCATATCTTCAAAATTCATGTTCATCCGTTGCTTGAACACGATCGTGAGGTTTGGCACTTGCACTTAAAAAAGGACTGCATTCGCATCGCTTTCAAAAAATGTCGTTATAAAAATGCGGAATATTGTGAATTTCTTAAAATAATGGGTCTTGAAACGCTCGAATTCAAAATAGCTAAAGCAGACGCGTGCATGCTCTAGAAACCATTGTTCGAGTTCACCCACATATATTAATCTCTTTTTTTTTCTAAACAACAACGCGGACATAACTTCCAACAGTGAAAATAAAATATGAAGAAGGTCACTCGAGAGTCTTTTTTTTTCTAAACAACGCGGACATAACTTCCAACAGTGAAAGTAAAATATGAAGAAGGTCACTCAAGAGTTCTTTGCAAACCGTGTAAGTTACAGATGGAATTCACTTCAGGTCAGTGCTATGAGTGCACCAACACTTTGTTGCTTCAAAATGAGACTTGGTGGACACCTCAGCTAGTACCCCGCACAGACTCATCTCATTCAGGTATAATTGACTCACAATCTCACATATCCTCTGAGCAGATCCCCCCTTTTTTTTCTTTTGTTTTCTTTCGTTTCTTTTATTTCCTTCCAGCTTCTTTCGTTTTGTTCCTTTCTTTCTTTTCCATATTCTATTTCAACATAAATGTTAGCGTTCACTGCTCGGAATTTTTCATTATTCTCTGCGTTTATCTTCTACAAATAAATGTTTTTTATTATAGGAGAATCGTAGTCTTAAGCGGAAATTCTCAATTAAGAATCCACATTTTCCGGCAACTTGCCAGAGATCTCCAAATTTAAGACAGCGTTTGGATCGTGTTTCGTCTATTACCAAACATAAAGAGCGATATGAAGCAAAATTTTGATGGCGAACGTATCATGGCGAAAGTCTGATTATTATATCCTCGATTTACAATTGTTTCTTCACTTGTTCTCCAAATGTTCCTCAAAAAAGAAAAAAACGCAGCCAATCAAACATAGACATGCAGACTTACATTATTTGTGTGGCCCGGAATGTGGTATACAATTTAATCAGCGATATGTACACAAACATATCTGATGTCGTTCTGCGGAGCGTAAATATGGAAACCAAATGACAGTTGCGCCATAAAAGCGGATCGCTTTCCGAAAAACAATACATTGCTCTGTACATTACGATCGTGTATCGTACATTAAGACACTTCATTACGTTATCGTATGCAACGTTGCTCGAATACTGTAATGCGCTATTCATCAATTAAACTTATTCATGCATAAATATGTTCCGTACAGGAAAATCATTTCACAATCATAATCCGATCGCAAATATCGCTCGATACTCTCTGCGGCTGCACCCATTTGCCACATACGTCTCGTGGTGTGTCTCCGGCCGATATGGTACCAGCAGCAACAACAACAATAAAAACAACAGCGGTAGCGCGGTATCATTTGTTCGCAAACCGCCATTGGGTCTACAGTATCATTTCGAGTGAAACTCGCGGTTCAGGGAACCACCACATATCGTATAAAGCGTGCTTTTTTTTCGAAAAGATGTATTCCATCATTGCTAACCTCATTATTTAGTACCTGAATCTTCTCTTACAATCGAAGGTCAAGAATTCGAGTTCAAACAGTCATGCTCCTCTCACAGATGACCTTGAATTTACTGCACCAAAACGTTCAGGGTCCTTACGCAGTGTCTTTGCAGCACATGCACGATATAATGATGGTAGCCTTGGTTACGAAGCAATTTTGCAATGACGCCAAGGTATGCTTGCACATTTAGTTTTCAGGCTACGCTGAGGCTTCTTTTGTATTAAATAGGGGTGATGCCGTCTTTAGACGTTACACATGAAGGCGAGTTCGGGTGTATTGCAAAAAAAAGCCGCCAATAAAGTCTATGAAGAAATTTTGAAGATACGATTTGCTTCAGAGTAATCTTGCCTGCCCATCCAAACTTTAGCAGTTAAAATACCAAAACTTAAGTAATAAAGTATGCGGTAAAAAAAAAGACAATTGCTAACCGGACCAAACCCTACAATTTGAGCTGTCATTGGTTCGACAACTAGTTTTGTTCCGGAAACGTCAGAACTGAAATGCTTGTCCTTGAATCACGATTGTATTAACTTTCAAATAGAGCATCTGCCAGAAAGGTGAAAGATCACCGCTTCGAGTCCTGCTTGCAGATAATGTTTTCGCTTATCGCCGCACATGGTTGTTATCGAATCTGATTGATGCTATAATGAATGCCACCATGGAGCGTTAACCACGCATACTTTGTTATACGTTTTGCGAACTTCAAATGTGCAAATTAATATTGGAGTTACTTCGACTAAAGCAGTACCACTTCGAATCACTAGTGCACTCTATATAGCTGCTGTTTACGATAAATACCACTTATTATGCCATAGTGAGTGTGCCTTTCAACACG
>JPKZ01002649.1:38873-59518 GCA_000803305.1 Toxocara canis | reverse complement strand
GGGGGGGGGGGGAGGGGGAATATGTTAAAAGGCAGAAAAGTTTACATAGCTCCTTTCTCCATCTGCTAGTTTTTGTTCAGAAATCGCTGAAGCTGCACTTATGAAATTCTTGTATCTTGTACGTATGTTGTACGCCATTAGGTACCTTGTACGCCACAACTCCTTCTCAGTTTCTTTCCCCTGCTGATGCCCAGCAGTTTTAAAGCGATTCATAGATCAGAAGTTGTGAGCATTTGAAAGTGCGAAGAATTTTGTATGCTTGTGCGGTGATCATATAGCAGGGAAAGGACGATCTTTTATGGGAAAGCTGTAGAAGCATTTGCATAAGTCACAGAATATGATCTTTTCATTATTTATGCTTAATTTACGAAACTCGGTTGATTTGATGAATGGAGTCGCCAAAGCGAACACATATCATGCCAGCATCCTCGGCATCGCAGATCACTATTTGGTACAGCACTGCAGGCCGTTATGCAAAAGTTTTTACGAGCTTTTGCGAAAACCGCAAGAAAATGGTTCGTTTAATATATTTCGGAAAGCAGCTACTGAAGCTGACGCTCGAATTGCTGCGGCAAACACGAAAAAGCGCAAGCAAGGGGAAAGCGATTCGCAGCGAGTGATTGTTATAGATAGACGCTCGGGTCTCAAATGATTTTATCATTAGAAGCTTGTGTGGCTATTTTAAATAAAATTCTGCGTGAAACAAGCCAAATGGTGCTTAAATGAGAGGAGAATAGTCAATAGCGCGAGAAGATAAAAGTGATAAAGAGATAAAAGCGATAAAATTGCATAAATCTCAAGTTGCATCAACTTTTTAAGCAATTTCGCTAAGTACGAAAAAACAACAAGAAAGATAGTGTATTATGAGAGGTCGCGAGCTCATTTCTCAGCGACTCTTTCAGATTTTTTTTTTTCGGATTTGTGCGCACTATTTTCAATCCATCACATTTTGCGCTCGCATGCAATCGTTATGGCATAAAACGTTGTCCAAGCATAATGTGTGCAATGCCCTATAATTGGCCGTTTGCAATGGTCTCTCGTATTATGCTGCTTTTCTCTTCTTGCTGTTTTCTTTTTCTCAGTGAATGCCGTTCTTCAGGAAGTCGTTTGAAGTTCGCGTATTTATGCAGTTTTATCTCTGCAATAGGCTGCTTTCGTTCAACTACTTCCTATCCTTTTTCACCGGCATAAATTGCTCATAAAGTTGTGCAAAAACATAGGCATTTTGCCATTGGTACGACGCTGTGCAAGAAATGTACAAGGAAAAAAATTTTCAGCTAAGTATTTGTTATGTATACAAATACGTCATTATGCTTGCTTGCTTCGTTGGGTTGGGCTCATTAAACAAAAAGGTTTAAGCCTAAGAATTATAAATAGTGCATTTGTGCCAGCACGATGCGCTTTTACTTCCATCGTTTCGATAGTTTCGGCTTGTAAAGCCATCCTCTCAAGTTGTTTTTACCTCATGCGGTTCGGATCCTCAGTTATAGTAGCAGCCAAATGAGAGCTGAATGAGGTGAGTGTAAATGGAGACGCATTAGAGTTCATTACAGTTTCCATGAAGAACTTGCAGCTGTGCGATATAAAGCAGCTGTGCGATATAGATCTTACAAGTATATTGTTCAGCGTTCTCGCCAAAATCAGATAACTTCAGCTAACCAACAGACAAACATTTCGTCGTTTTCCTTTACAATGAAATGTTGGCGTTTCTTTGCTTGATAAACAGTTGCTTGAACGTACAGCTAGAGGTAGATGGTTCAACGTTGATTGACTAACGAAATGCGTCGTTTGCTCTTAAATACTGCAATATAAATAATCTCTTTCAAATTTGTCGCTTTCTAATGCAGTTTGGTTGCACTCTCATGCTTTCCAATCGGAGTATGCCACTCCATTCTTGCTTGCTTTTTATTTTCTTTAATTTTAACTGCACTCACTTCTTGTGCGCCTACTCAGCCGCTAATGACCCTCGTTGTGATGGCGTCAAGCTGAAGCGATTGCGCGAGCTGAGCAAGTCAGTCGGTGGATGCGAAATTGACGCCTACTGTCCCAGTTGACCGTTACAACAGCTTTACTTGAGGCAGTTCTTTTCAATACTAGCGTCAAGCTTCTTTTTGTTTCAAGTCGTTAGTTTATTTATCGCATACGGTCGCGTCGGGGCGCGGCTGATGCTTAAAAAGAGTATCCCGTTGGATAACCATTCTCGCTGTCAGCTATCACCTAAAATTGGCTTTTGGAGAAACCATATTGCATTTATGTAGCGTGTCTTCTTGCAGTTACGATTAACCAAACAACCTTTGCTCATTACATGCAATCAAATATCTTTTATGGTTTGAAAATACCTTCGTTTGATGTCAAAAAAGCATTTTTGGGGCACTCAGTCTTCATAGGGGCCGATTAGTATTTGTGTTTGACAAGAAGGCAGGCTTATGTCTGTCTGTGCATCCAACCTTTGTGGTCTGCAAAGCGTGAGGAAAATAAACTTGAGGGAGGTTGAATTCAGAGAGAATTGATCTGAAGCCAGGTGTAAAGGAAGGAGCGCGAAGGGAGTAAATTTGAGTGGAGAACGGAATTCAAGGGGAGAAGGGTTATGCGAACCAATTTATGAGGAAGGAGCACTGCCTTTAAGTGAAGACTGAACCACAAGAATGGTAAGGTGCAACCGCAACCGCTCGCTTCGATTCAGGCTATATACTGCTTTTTTTTGAGAGAGAGAGAATCTTTATTTACAATGAAGAAAGCATGTAACAACGCATCCAGAAAAAAAGTATACACGGAAGCTATAATATATTCATAAGTATAAACACTGCAATTAACCATGCGTTTAAATACCCATAGACATTGATGAGAGTAAGAAAAACAAGCACTTGTGCCTCTATACGACTGCGTAACTTCTACGATCCTTACCTATGTGATCTAGCTTATGTGATTGTCTTTTATTAAATGCTCACAATATATGAGCTAGCTCGTATTGTATGACATAGTTCGTAGCATATGCTCGTGCTATATGACCTAGGCGGCACTATATGCACATGCCGTATAACTTGACTGGCTATAGGCTTCCATAAGAAGTTATTCTCTATTCCTTACTTAGACCTATCGTTTCGTAACGTAGAATTTTATCATGTGCTCCTGTGGGCTATGCGGTGTTTTTGATGGTTAAACAGAACGAGACATTTATTATTTTTAAGGTAAGAAATAATCAGCGATTTCTGTAACTTTTTTATTAACGAATGATGGAAATTACAGTTTTCGATATGCTGCGCCTCTCTAATGTATTCCCGTGTTTAGAGAAATGATAATTTGCCGAATTGCGTTGAGAGTTTTTGTTTTAAAAAAATTGTCGCGCATACGCCGCATAGTCTCGATCAGAGAGCTCATTTATGAAAAAGTATGGCAAAGTTTAAAAAAAAAAACTCAAATGGTCGTTGCATCCGTCTAGCTCATATTTAACAGATGCAGTGCTTTGCAGTTACAGAGTTAGTTGTATCAACTTGGATGCCGTTTAAGCTATCTTCAGTGATGGATGCGTTATAAATCATAGAGCTAACGTAAGCTGTAGTAATGCATCCCTGTAGAAGCTGTTCGATAGGGCTTATCCCATGGTTTTTTGCTCGGGAAACTAACACCCCTCCCCCCTCCCCCCCTCCTGCACTCCTTTGACAGTCATAGGTGCATATTAGTGGCTGAAGCAAAGGGTTGTTGCGCAGCATTCATGCTATAACGTTACACTAGTATAATACGAATGCTTCCCTTTTCATGAATGTTTCTTTTTAGAGGATGCTATAAAATTCTAGCTTTTAATATGGTGACCATTACACAACCTCAATTATTAGCGAGAAAACCATTTAAAGGGATGTTGTCCATTCCGTCCTTTTGATTTTCTATGCAGGAGTCATAAAGTGTTAGCAAATTTGGAGTTAATAGAAAAAATTTATTAAAGAAAACATTTCGACACTCCTAGATATATTAGAGGTGCTACATATATTTGACAGTTCCAGATATGTATTTCAATAAAGGTATAGTTCCAGTGGAACACTACGATTGTTTAACTGAAATACGATCCAGTATTTGTACTACTGGAGCTTATTTAATGGATATGATTGCATTTCTCATTGCTCCGATTGCTCGTAATTGTTTGCATAAATAATTTATGATTGCATAATAATGGCGAGTTGTACAGAAATCCTAAAAAAATAAAGTTTTTATTTATTTGCTCTTTTTAAATGATGTAATGTTGAGATATTCTCACGATCCCGTTTCTAAACTCGTAAATGCAATTTTATTTTTAATAAATTTTTTCTCCAGTTTTCTGTTTTAACAAACTGGTACGTCAAATGAAACGATCGAAAGACATTATTGATTATACTTACTGAAAATTTAATAAATGCAGTAAAAATCCTATCTTTATTATCCATCATCTCAACTGCAATCAGCTTCGCATGCTTGAAAGCGATAAAAACAGAAATCTTTCAAAACGAAGTGAAAGTGAAAAATCAAAAGAAAATCTTTGGCTTAAAAATTCAAAGCGCCAATTTCAAACGTATGCTACAAACCTATCGAAGATTACTTACGTCGTACGAACTAACTCACTGTGATAAAGTAACATTTCGAATACATCTATTAACTAAAACAGGCGGCAATATGTTTTATTGAGCTGCCAGCTGGCGCCATATGCCCTTTAACGACTCCGCTCATCAGAGCAGCTGGTTTCATAAGCTATTCGCAAACGATCAATATTGAAATTTCTTCCAGTCAGTCATTTGATAAAGATTCGTTTTTCCGCAGTCCGACCAGTCGAACAATCAGTCCGATCGTTTGTAAAGCGCATACAAACTTTTGCCTTTATTTAAGCGGTTATAACTTGTTCCGAGCGCGATAAAATGCTTTATGCTTTGTAATTGGACATGGTCGGCGAACCGAAGGTGTACATTACACGTACCGAATTTCGTAACATCATATTTATTGGCTTCAGGGTTGAATGCGTCCGATCATAATGCGCTTCCAATGCTACAAATTTGCCAACGCACCCAAAAATGCTTCTCACAGCGGCAAGAAAGAATGTGCACATACCAAACGCAATTGCTTTCACGTGATGAACAATATATGTGAAGTAATGGGCACCAAAAAAAGCTGCTGTTGCGGACTCTCGCCCGAACTATAATTTTGCTTTTTGAAGGTTATATTTGCGGCGATCAGTATCCATCAAAAAGCAAGAACTAAATCGACAAGGTGTTGGCGATACGCCCAAGGAAGTGCAACGACATATAACTGCTAGTGAAGGATATCGTGCGACATTGTTTAGCTGATGGAATAAGCAAATGTACAGATCAGTTTCGGGTTGCGATAACCAAAAGAGGAATAATTCCGTTCGAAGTTAAGCCGATTACGCGCAGCAGGGACTGCCAGCCGTTAATACAATCGCACAGTATTTCAGGTTATTACGGCGGCAAACGTTTGCAGAGCGCAACTGGTCGTGATCGTTCTTTGAGAAGGTGCTAGAGCAGCGGTCGATGATTCTTCCGATCTGTTTTGTGCTATGTGCCATCACTGACATGGCCCATTGTCTTGACACTGTTCAATGGCTGCGTGGTATGTAATGACAAAATAAATATTTCCATTTACAAATCGCCCCTGTCCGCTCTTCGAAAGTGTTGCACTTTCCAAAATGCCATGCCGCGCTTTATTCTAATAAGTTCTAAAGGACCTGCCGCTATAACATCGCGTATACTTTTGGGCAAGCGTGGAGAAGAGGCAGAAGCGCTATGCAGACTGATATGATTTGCGTTTTTTAAAGAATTCCACGTCCACCGCTTTTACTGAAGGGGTTGTCGGTGCAGTGCTACTCTATGCGTTTTCGTTGTGTAACTTTTTCAGCTTTTGCTCCTGTTGCACTCCATTTCAATAACGTTTCATAGTGCTGCATATCTTTAAGTGGTTTTTTTGTGCTGTAAGTGAATTGAGGTGAAGAAAGTAGAGTGGTGGCAGGGAACGATGAAAAGAACACGTTAAATATGTGGTTAGCGGATGTGTGCCTTCGTCCACTATGTAACGTATGACACTAGCCGAATAACGTTGGCAAATTGTTTGCGGGAAGCCATCTTCAAAGCAGCGGTGCAGGTTTTTTTTTGCTGTCTGCCGGCGAGCAGTTAGTTATTAAATGACCAGAAGCTTTCTAACACATTTACGAACGATGCAAAAATAGAAATCTATGGGATTGCAAGTAGTTTCCTAAATGTAGTGGAGAGACAATTTGAGCTATTATTGCAATCGAAGATTTCTTTTATGCGCTTTGGACGGCCCGCATTTGCAAAGCGCGTTATAGCAATACCGTATATCTATATGCAGCGTGTGGATGACTACCTTGTAATCTGGTGGTTTCAACTCGCTAGCCAGTCGTGCTATACTTGTGAAGTTTGATAGTTGTAATGGGCGCCTTAAGGTGATATCTTACATCTCATTTAAAAGTGATAGATCAACGGGGAAAGGCACTGCCTCAGAAAGCTGGTAAAGACTGCATAGATTTTGCAACTGCAGTTGCAATTTCCATTCGTCGAGTCGATGGAGAAGGAATATTTAATAGAAGAATACCACGAACAATCCGATTAACTAAAGTAGGGGTTACATGCTTTATAACAGTACATTCACAGCAGTATAACAAACGCAAAAGTTCCACTGTGTGGGCAGCTTATGAACAGGATTGGCTTGGTGGGTGTTGCACGATGGATAAAGTCGTCAAAACGCGTATCATGCCAATTTCCAGGCCTGTATTCTGACTCATTCGAATGAGTTCACGCGATGTTATTCCTGTGCAAAGTGTTGCTGACCGCGGCGTTTTGTTGAGAAATGTTCTGTTTCGCGTTGCAGAGATTGCTGAGTGTAATCATGCTTACGTCTCATATATACCGGAATTGCGCATGAAGAATAATGCACTTCGTCTCCACATTAAACGATGTTAGTGCCACGTCGAGCAAATACAACACAGTAATGCTATAAGAATATACCATGAAGGCGATTTGAATTACGAACGATAACAAATGATTCTCCCTGCCAATCGCTACTAAACTGAGCGTAAATGTACCGGATAACCAATGGGTCGTAAAACACAGTACAGAAGGTGTAACGTCATGACTGTTCCATCTGAAGTTCGAAGCATTTAATAATAACATTAATAATATCTTATGTTAATAAAGGACTTGTACGAGCGGTCGAGTCAAGAAAAATTTGGGTTTTCTTCATTTAGAAGTGGCCTAGCGGTCTGCGAAACCGGCTGGTTTGATGGAGAGGTCAACAAAGAGCACGTCATACAATCGCCTGGTTGTAATCGCATTTTTCCTGCGATCCAAATGGCCAGTGTGCCATCCAACCAGTCGTAAATGTATGCAAATTTCTTGCCTCATTTAAGGAAGTACAACTTCCGCCAGTGTTGATGCACTGGTTTGAAATTGCGTATCGCTGTGGATCTGAAATTGTGGATTAGATTCACCAAATTTCATAGCTTCAGTGGACCCCCGAACTAAAATAACCAAACGACAAGACCAACATAAATACGCACTAACAGACGTGGCATGACGATTTCGCAAACCGCAAATTTACCAAAACGCATAAAAAGGCTCGTCGCTGCGCTGATCTAAGATTAAGAATCGTTACACATGATTGCAACACTGATTATAGCAAGTCTACAATAAGACCATCAATTGTATCGTCACATGCCACAGCAATAGCATTCCGTTCCAATCAAACTCACAGCTGCGTCAATGGGTGCGTAGGCGATCTAATTTATATGAGGTAGGACAAATTTCTTGCAGTAGGAATGGCGCCATTAAATTACAACGATAATTAGCATGAGTTATGAGGGTCGTTCGTCGTGCAAATGTCGCAGCGTCGAGATTCGCTAGCCCAATATCGTTCGTTCCCAGAGCTTCGAAAATTTAAATATTGCTAACTTATGCACCGCAGACTGCTTTTCATCTAACATTCCTTTACGTACAGCCGTAAGAAAATTGGGCAACGTTAGCCTTGGGTGTTAAATCGATCCAGTGCTGATCATCAACATCATACTGAAATACATATATATATATATACATATATATATATATATATATATAGAGAGAGAGAGAGAGATGGATTGAGCGAAATGCTGTAGCGTTTGTTTCGTTATGAGCAATCAACGTGGAGAAATGCTTGCTGCATATGCTTCCTTTAAATCGTTCTAAGATAAAGAGTCGTCCGCTGACCAAAAATCGCCTCCCCGTATCGAACCACCAGTTGCTCAATGGGATCCCCTCCCGGCCTCTTTCAAATTAAAATTTTAAAGACCAGCGTATTTAATGTTATTGTGATTTTCGTATGAGTCACTCCATTTAGGTTCCTCTCCCAGACAACTTCACTTTATCCGAATCCTGTTCTCATTGCTCGGCCTCTTTTATCTACAACATATAAAGGGCAATTCGTTTTTCAAAATCATGAATTGCTTATATAGCCTCATTGCAGAGCGCTTAACGTCTGAATGGTTTTAAAAGGAGGGATAAAGCTCTAAGGGCGTTCCAATAAGTGTTCCTCATCGCGACACTCAACAAAGCACTACAATCGTATGCAATATCGATACGATTACGGCGCCTAAGCAGTAGGTTACGTCCGCAGCAAATTATCCGTGCTATGAATTCACCAAACTGTCCTCGCATTTTTACATATCACATTTTGCTATTCTTTCATTTACCCACAAATTCGACTAGCTTCACATGGTCAATCATTTGCTTCAGAAAAATATCTTTTTGTGAAATTTTCATTTTGAGCATAGGTTCTCTAGCATAGGTTCTTTCGTTATGTGCGGACTAAATATCCTTAAAATTTTCCTCTCGTTTAACCTTTGTACATTTGAAAGACATCATCCAAGTAACCGCCAAGCGGCTGAATTAGCCTCACATTCACATGCTTTCTGTCCGTGAACGTCGCCAAATAAAGCGTCAGTAGTGCTCGGAATAAAACGATTTTCTCAAGGGATTGTTTTGTAACGGAAACTTTAAAACTAAATTACATTCTGGACGATATTTTAATGTTCTTTTCAAACTCGTGTACGATTGAAAATATGAGTGCGCATAAGTGATCGATTTCCATACGAAGGAATAGTAATTTCGACGCATAATTTGCTTCTCATTTGTAGAACATCGCTGAACATTTGCAGATATCTCAGTTTTGTGCTGCATGGTTCACCGGTGTATTGTCAAAGCCAGTCGTTCGCTTTACATTACTTGTAAATATTTGGACTGACCAATACGGAATATGGCACCAGGTAAACACGAACTGTTCTACAGTTGAAGTATCTTCGATAATAAGCATTTCAGCCGAAGACGAATACTCGTAATTCCAAAAGATTTGGGCCGGAAGGCTTGTGTGGATTTTTAGCGGCAAAAGTTATGTGGGATATTTATTTGCCTGAAACGTAATCCATATTTCAATGAACAGTATATCATGATGAGTCATTAACAGTGACTATTCGACTAAGGGGAGAACACAAAGAGTGGTACAGTGATTAAAACGATTCTCACTCATTCGTGTCGAACAAGCTGCAAACTTCTTTCCGACGATTTTGTCGTATTCAGACCGTCAAAATGATAGAAAAAATTTTATCTATTTAAAAAGACTGAATCGTGGAGTCGAGATAAAAGCGAGTGTAGCGCACAGAACTATTCAGTTCATCGTTATTTCGTTTAAACGAGAGTCGCAATTTCATTTAAGCGAAATCATGCATCACATGCACTTCATTGTTTAGCAACTGCCTATCATCTCATCGTCTAATATTACTAGGATCGCAGGGAGACGGTGCTTTGCAGCGTAAAATTCCTTTACGTCTATCTGTTTGTCTTCGCATGCTCGATCAGGCTATTGTAGTTTTTTCTCTTGATCTTTCGTCATCAGGGAAAATTCGTTCGACTTGTTTTCAGCCGAAGAACCGTCTTTCTAAGCGCATAAAATTTTTGAACTCCTTAGGGGAATTTAAGGTCCCTACGTATAACAAGAAGCATTAAGGGGTGGCCAGAGGAATGATAGGACATTTGCTTTGGTCATTCCACTCACTCCACTCACCTCGCGAGTTCAGGTCAGGTGGTCTCGTGAACTGCGCACAAATTTAAGGTTGTTTAGAAGGGCAGTTGGTACGCTGATATGCTGTTTAAAAAATCTATAAAGCATCATTCGTGTCTTAGTTGGTCGAATCTTCTTTACTCACTAATAAAGCACCAGCATTCCAACAGATCCGATCGCTCGTTTCTTCAACGAGAGATTTGCTTCGATGCGCTTTGGCAAGTTTGCAAGTCGCAAAGCGCATTACGGGAACTTCATATCTGTGCATATATGTGTATGTGTGTGCCTCTCTGTGTGGTAGTTTCAACTTTGGAACTGCCCAAGTTGATAGTTATAGGTACGTCTGTGGTCGACCACCTTTTTTTTTCCATTTTCGGAACATTTGCGATGAGAAGTTATAACTCCTCCGACGATAGCAAATGCATGAATTTTTGTCTGCCTGTCTCTCCGTATATGGAGTGTGTTCACACAGTTTTCACTTTATTTTTTAACTATCTGAATAATTAAAGACTCGTTCAATTTTTCGCAACCACGAGGAAATTTGCGAATGACCATCTTGAAAGCAGCACGCAAAGGTCCGTTAAAATTTTCGTAATTTTTTCGCTGTATTCTTTCGATTTAGAAGATGTGTACAGCCGACACGACGGGTATGCTTATGAATACTTTAGAAACCGGTTGGATGGGCCCATGAAAATTCGAATACATTATTAGCCCTCTGATGTCGACGTAAATTCACGTCCTTGGATCGCTCCATGAATGATTATGCTGCATGCGGTCAATGTTTCAAGGGGATGTCGGCAAAGGATGGCAACTGGTGCAGAAGAATCTATCAGCGATTATCGAGTATGGCAGAGCAGAAGGAATACTTCCGAGTCTCGAAGAGAAGGTTAGCATTCACGTCCAACACTATCAAGAAGTTATAGAGAATGACTGCGATAGAGGGATAACGATCGTAGAGGAAGAGCAGTTTGGCAAAATTTTTGTATGTGAAAAATGTGCAGAATTTACGAACAATGGGCAACTTGGCGGCGTTCGTGTACAAAGCGTTGAAATTTCGTTATAAAATTTACATATCGCCACTAGTGACCACCTTGCAATTAGTGAACACGCAAGCTGGCAATAAAACGCGAAAATAGAAGCAAATTCTCATATAGCAGAGACTATGCGAACTTTAACGATGGCAATTTCACTGCTGTAATTTCCAATATCAACTGGAATACGATTAGAGAAAAAAATGCAGGGAAACTTATACACCGAGGAGCTACGATCTTTCCGAAAGAAACATTCTTGAAACATTCAATAGTGTAGCATCCGTAATGCTGATGAGAAAAGACCATGACAACTACTTACCTGTTTGTTGAAGGTGGAAAATGGACGGCTGAAAGTAAGAGGCTGCTCGAAAGTACACCCATACGAAACTTGAAAACGACAAAATCAGAGCACACTGGGAGTGTTTTAGAAACTTTGTGGTCTAAATGAGGGAAGATAATATTAGGAACGTCAAAAAAATGCGAAACTTATTAGAAATCGCTAAAAAACGAATCATAAATCACGCTGCGTAGTATGAACAACGCAAAAATCGAAACTATTGAACCAAGTGTAGAGGAGTTTCAACAAACATTTTGTATCAATCAAATCGCGGCCACCACCTAACGCAATTCCATCGTTGCCAAATATTTCACATGTGAAGAAGTATACGCTAACGGAGCTGAGACTTGATAATATTTGTAAGGTGATAAGCAGATTACTGTCTAGTAAGTGTTTTGGCGTAGATCGAGTAACAAACGGATTGCTTAAAATGACTAAACAACAACTTACACGGTGACTACATTCACTGTTAAACTAAATAATACGAACGGGGTGAGTGCCCGAACATTGGAATCTAGCGAAGGTGAAAATTCCACTAGAGGGTGGAAAAAAACGACCCCAAAAAATTTAGGGCTATTTCGTTGCTGTCATGTGTTTCGAAATTTTTTGAAAAATGCATATAGGAACAAATTTGCACGGTCGTCAGCCGCTTACCACCTATATTTATAAACACATTTCTCAAAAGAACGCACCATAAGTTAGCACTTTTATAGAAACGACTGACAAGATATACTCAGCAATCAACAAGCAACTGGATAATCGATAAGTACTACAGTTAGACATAACGAACGGCATACGATTCTGTAAACCTTCTTCTTTTACTTTAGAAATTTCTAGACTACCTCAACCTGAACGATGCTAACGTTTTAATTTTCAACACCTGCCTATTCGATTGTCGCCCTTGTGGGCGATAGTTCGAAACTAAGACTATATCTATTCAATATATATATAAATCGTTTAGTACACTTCAATTTACCGTTCAGTGGAATTTAAGGTCCCTACGTATAACAAGAAGCATTAAGGGGTGGCCAGAGGAATGATAGGACATTTGCTTTGGTCATTCCACTCACTCCACTCACCTCGCGAGTTCAGGTCAGGTGGTCTCGTGAACTGCGCACAAATTTAAGGTTGTTTAGAAGGGCAGTTGGTACGCTGATATGCTGTTTAAAAAATCTATAAAGCATCATTCGTGTCTTAGTTGGTCGAATCTTCTTTACTCACTAATAAAGCACCAGCATTCCAACAGATCCGATCGCTCGTTTCTTCAACGAGAGATTTGCTTCGATGCGCTTTGGCAAGTTTGCAAGTCGCAAAGCGCATTACGGGAACTTCATATCTGTGCATATATGTGTATGTGTGTGCCTCTCTGTGTGGTAGTTTCAACTTTGGAACTGCCCAAGTTGATAGTTATAGGTACGTCTGTGGTCGACCACCTTTTTTTTCCATTTTCGGAACATTTGCGATGAGAAGTTATAACTCCTCCGACGATAGCAAATGCATGAATTTTTGTCTGCCTGTCTCTCCGTATATGGAGTGTGTTCACACAGTTTTCACTTTATTTTTTAACTATCTGAATAATTAAAGACTCGTTCAATTTTTCGCAACCACGAGGAAATTTGCGAATGACCATCTTGAAAGCAGCACGCAAAGGTCCGTTAAAATTTTCGTAATTTTTTCGCTGTATTCTTTCGATTTAGAAGATGTGTACAGCCGACACGACGGGTATGCTTATGAATACTTTAGAAACCGGTTGGATGGGCCCATGAAAATTCGAATACATTATTAGCCCTCTGATGTCGACGTAAATTCACGTCCTTGGATCGCTCCATGAATGATTATGCTGCATGCGGTCAATGTTTCAAGGGGATGTCGGCAAAGGATGGCAACTGGTGCAGAAGAATCTATCAGCGATTATCGAGTATGGCAGAGCAGAAGGAATACTTCCGAGTCTCGAAGAGAAGGTTAGCATTCACGTCCAACACTATCAAGAAGTTATAGAGAATGACTGCGATAGAGGGATAACGATCGTAGAGGAAGAGCAGTTTGGCAAAACTTTTGTATGTGAAAAATGTGCAGAATTTCCGAACAATGGGCAACTTGGCGGCGTTCGTGTACAAAGCGTTGAAATTTCGTTATAAAATTTACATATCGCCACTAGTGACCACCTTGCAATTAGTGAACACGCAAGCTGGCAATAAAACGCGAAAATAGAAGCAAATTCTCATATAGCAGAGACTATGCGAACTTTAACGATGGCAATTTCACTGCTGTAATTTCCAATATCAACTGGAATACGATTAGAGAAAAAAATGCAGGGAAACTTATACACCGAGGAGCTACGATCTTTCCGAAAGAAACATTCTTGAAACATTCAATAGTGTAGCATCCGTAATGCTGATGAGAAAAGACCATGACAACTACTTACCTGTTTGTTGAAGGTGGAAAATGGACGGCTGAAAGTAAGAGGCTGCTCGAAAGTACACCCATACGAAACTTGAAAACGACAAAATCAGAGCACACTGGGAGTGTTTTAGAAACTTTGTGGTCTAAATGAGGGAAGATAATATTAGGAACGTCAAAAAAATGCGAAACTTATTAGAAATCGCTAAAAAACGAATCATAAATCACGCTGCGTAGTATGAACAACGCAAAAATCGAAACTATTGAACCAAGTGTAGAGGAGTTTCAACAAACATTTTGTATCAATCAAATCGCGGCCACCACCTAACGCAATTCCATCGTTGCCAAATATTTCACATGTGAAGAAGTATACGCTAACGGAGCTGAGACTTGATAATATTTGTAAGGTGATAAGCAGATTACTGTCTAGTAAGTGTTTTGGCGTAGATCGAGTAACAAACGGATTGCTTAAAATGACTAAACAACAACTTACACGGTGACTACATTCACTGTTAAACTAAATAATACGAACGGGGTGAGTGCCCGAACATTGGAATCTAGCGAAGGTGAAAATTCCACTAGAGGGTGGAAAAAAACGACCCCAAAAAATTTAGGGCTATTTCGTTGCTGTCATGTGTTCCGAAATTTTTTGAAAAATGCATATAGGAACAAATTTGCACGGTCGTCAGCCGCTTACCACCTATATTTATAAACACATTTCTCAAAAGAACGCACCATAAGTTAGCACTTTTATAGAAACGACTGACAAGATATACTCAGCAATCAACAAGCAACTGGATAATCGATAAGTACTACAGTTAGACATAACGAACGGCATACGATTCTGTAAACCTTCTTCTTTTACTTTAGAAATTTCTAGACTACCTCAACCTGAACGATGCTAACGTTTTAATTTTCAACACCTGCCTATTCGATTGTCGCCCTTGTGGGCGATAGTTCGAAACTAAGACTATATCTATTCAATATATATAAATCGTTTAGTACACTTCAATTTACCGTTCAGTACACTTCGAGAACACTTCTAAACAACTGCCTGAAAAGGCTATACAATCTTAAGACCTTAAGAGACCTTTTAACCATTAAAATAAGTCGAGCGATTGTTGAAACGATTGTTGTAGCAAAAATTTGACTCATTTTGCCAATAAAGCGTATTCGCCAACGAAAAGGATAACAACTTTCTCCAAAAAATCGCCAACTGCGCCCATTAGGCGGATCCATCAACTGCAAAAAAGTTCGACCACCTGCGAGGCATTTAACGATTGCATAAATGGGCACAGATAAACAACTTAACAGAACATGAGTTCTATAAACGAACAATCTCCTTAAAAAATTAATTGCGAAAGCAACACAAAATGAATGCCGTGACTACGGGCGAAGTAAACCGAACATCTAGCCGCACGAAGACTGTGGTCTTTGCACTCACTGGTCGCTCAGTAATTGTCACTGCAATTGTACCGTATTGTCAAGTGCTATGTAACGTTGTTACCCAAGTCACCACAGTAAAACGATTTGCTTAACCGGCGGCATCTCTTCATGCGCACCTTTCATGATGTCCATAAAGGTCTTCAACAGTATTGGTTATATTAAAGTGGTTTCCTCATTTGGTGACCACTGCAAGCCGTGATGGGCTCAAGCTTGAAGTGTATTCATATTCCCTTCGATCGGGGGGAAGAGCGTCGTCGGATTTCTTTCATCTTTTCGTTCTCGCTCGCTTAACTTTATTCCTTGTTCAGTTGTAACAACGAATATTCGTTGGATTCAGAGAAGCTTACCTTGCTTATATATGTATATACTTTTTTGTTGAACGCTGCTTCTGGAAGTTTTTGAAGATTTCTCTACTTCCCTTGCCACCGATTCAGACCCTTTTAGAGATAAGAATTCGTCATTTTCCAATAAACTTTGTGCAAACGTCAAATGGAAAATTAGCTTGACACTTCTCTGTGAGAATTTCTTTTTCACATATAATCTTTCTCACACAACAGAAGATGTTTTCTATGAAGGCACAATTTTGATGTGGAAATCATTCACAATTTTTCGTGAGTGATTTCCACACTCACGATTTACTGAGGCATCGATAAAGTTTTCGAAAAATTAAAAGTTTTCATTCAACGATGAGTTTTCTGAATCATAGTGGCGGGGTTTGTATGGTACATTTGGTGTTCGCCTTTCTCATTTGCATGGGAACACGCCATTTCGGGTTGTTGCAACTTTAGTATTTATGCTGAAATCGTAATTCATCGATAGAATTTCTTCTGTAGTGCTATGTACAGCTTAAAGAAGTAATGTCATAAAATCTAACCAAGAGATATGTACGGTTTCTATAATGCAAAGAGGGTGAGATGGAGGAGGGGGGAGGAAGGAGGCGGGCTGAAGAGTTAAGAACGAGATGAAAGGCGAAATGTACTCCCTGAATCAGTTGATCGGCTGCGTATCGTACAGCCAGCCAGAGCCATTCATTTCTGAATGGCTGCATCTTACTGTTAAAAAGGCAACTTTTCCGCAACTTCTGCACGACTTCAACATAACCTTCAAAGCTCTCTCCTCAACTTGTTCTCGAGACAATTTCTAAAGTCCAATTCTCAACGTGTTCTCGAGACCTCCTCTTTTTTTCGTTATGCCACAAATTTAATTACTTGTTCTCGTTTCATGATCATATAAATAACTGTTAGGTTTCATTCAGCGCTCTACAAGATCACAGAGAAGCGTAATATAGCAATATTTTCTGTACAAAGCATATGTGTAGTAGGGAATCACATTGTAAAACGTATTTCTTTATTATGAGTACCATCTTTTTAATCTTTAATGTTTTTAATTTAATTCAGGAAATGAGCTTTGATGCTGAAATTGAAGTACCATCATCATCTGCTAAGCCGAAATCACATCATCCCTACGACAAACCATCACAACACCATAAACATATCGTAACAGAATCGGACAACCATAAAAAGGTATTCGATGAGAAGCTGAGGAAGAAACATGAATACAATAAGCCAAAAGTGTTGGAAAATGACGTTGAGAATTCGAGAATTTATCAAAGGTTATCGACAACCGTGAAAGCTTCCGCCTCTTCGAGAAGCCGCGCTACAGGAGGTTATGATATTCCAAAAGACACGATTAATGAAGCCGTTATTAGGAAGTGAGTTTTACATTTAAGCCTGGGATTGGTATTCATTGTTTGTGAAGTTGAAATTGATGGTACAGTTGAAGGACGGCAAGTTGTGTCATAATGATCATTTGAAAAGAAAGAGGTTGCGAAAAGAAAACAAGCGAAACTAAATTTTTTCTACATTAAACACTTTCCTACTCTGAGGGGTGAAGGGGGGGGGGGGGGGGAAGGGGAAGGGGAGGGGATGGGAGGGTTCTTTAGCAGTACTATGCCCGTAGACGTTTTCTAATCACTTGTTTTGGATCAGCTATTGAATGATTGCTAGGAGTAAACGAAATATGTACTTGTCCAAACATCAATGGAACATTGTGTTTAAATTCACTGGGAGTGGGAGGGAGCTGTGGAATGCCGGGATTAGAAACTAAGTAGGTGCGGCGGTCACCACTCCCAGCAACCTGACTTTCTAATGTGACTCTAACGCAATACATCTAAGAATTTAAACGAAAGGTTGTGTTGCTATTTGAAAGTGTGCAGTTAAAGGGAACAGACCCCTTAAAAAGTTTTCGCAACCAAATCAAAGGGAAGCAATTTACACTGTATACTTAAGTATGATAGCAAGCAGCATCAGTTCACTTCTGGCGTCTATCCTTAAAACGCTTCTAAACCACTGAAAATGAACAATTTATCGTGTCAGTTAAAATTTGGCTCCGCAGTTGATTTGACTTCTTCGTGGTTTTCGTTTCGCTTTCCACGAACGTGCTGTATCAAATTTATCAAAACGAAGTAATCGTTGGGGAGCCACATTCGGATTGTTTGGTGGATGGTGAAGATGAGCGAACGAGTAATCTTGAGCTGTAGTGTCGAAAGTTGAGGGGTGCAGAAGCGGGCATTGTGGTGCAAAAGTAAGATTCCTTAGGTCAATTTGCCTGTTCTTTTTCGTTTGATGTTCTCACGAAGTGTCACCGAAACTTTGGCGCTCAAAGGTAGACTTGACTTTGAGAGAGAACCTCTTGACCATAAAACTGCTGCAATCGATTGTGGATTTTGATTGGCTGAATTTCTTCGTTCCTCCACTGAATAAAAATTGAAGGACGCTGTGCTGCTTGAATCTCACCTCTTGCACTTTCACTTTTTTTGATATAAACTAGAAAAACTATAATAAATACGCGATGTGGGTCCATTAACGATATAGTTCGCAAAATAATAGGTGCAGAGGGTTGCAACAAATATACAATTGTGGAAACTTCTTGAGACCGCTGTATTTGAAGTCACAACGCGCCAACGCGCTATGCCATCCCATTTTCTTGTTATATGGTAGCCAAAAATACAGATCTACGAGGTTTATGAACCGTAGGTCAACCCTGTAACAGTGAGCTTTTAGTAATGAATACTAACAATGGATGAAACTGGATGATTGCCGTAGATAGACATTGTTTGGGTTGTTTGCAGGAAATGAACATGAACAACTATCAAATGACCGGTATGGCAGTATTGAATGCCGCTCAAGAAGATATCGAGAAAAGGAGAGGTGCAGATGATAAGCTCAATTTGACTGTCAGCGAAGTTTCCGTTATTCATTCGGCGATTCCTTTTCTGCCTTTGCCAGCTGCGATTGTATGTCTCGTTTTTAACATCTTCCTTCCGGGTTCAGGTAAGCATACAGCTAGCAAGAAGGATATTTTTTATTAAGCCCTCTTATCTTAACGACTCAGCGATGTTGGTGATATGATATGTTAAAAATAATCTTTTCTTCTTAAACGTTTACTAAGAGACCTTAAACGTTTAGCAGTATTTGATGCGCGATTTTGTTCTGTTTAGAAAGCTTCTCATTTAGTCACAGTTGTTCTTGTCGAGCAACCACATTGCGATATGGGATATTATAGAAGGTATAGAACGTTGGCGATCGACTTTATCGAACCTCTCCATCCTTCCAGTTCATATTAGCTCTCCTTAATGCACGATCATTAGCAGTGATAGCTGCACAGCGTCGAAGATAGAAATAAATTTTGAAACTTCACTGATAAAAAAACTAAACGATCAACATTATACCTTCTGTAAAAAAATATTTCTATGCTAAATGCTGTTCCTAGATACATTCGAAGGCAATCGGCAATTAAATGAGAACGAGTGAAGTGCGCTCACGCGCTCCTTTATTCGCCAAGCGCCTTAAAGAATTGAAAAACGATCTTGGATGCACTGAACTATTTCTTTTTTAACCTATCGACAAAATCGCTGTCACGAAACAGTAGGCCGATAAAACAGCTTGGTTCACTTCTTTACGTTCCCCTCCCCCCCACTGGGTCCAAAGAAATGGGCTTGGGGGAAACCATTCCCTGATTTATTCTTCCAGCCGTGTGGCTTTCCATGACTCATAACTTATCCAGAAATTTACGGACGATGCTCAGTTTTTCCGTTTTATGTCTCGCTTTGTCATATAGAGTGGCAAGGTAGATAACTGGCGAGGTCCATCGCAGAAACTTTTCTCTTCGGCGAATTTAAAGTATCGGACAGACGGATGTGGCGAAAAGCGCATAAAAGATATGGTATTGATTAATCATTTACGCTGGGCGCATAAGTTATAATGCACTACTGCCGTTGCAAGGTATGGTTTTTTGCTTGTTAAATGATCGTCTATTCAGGCACCATCCTAAGTGGTTACCTCGTGGTTTGTATGGGTCAAACAAGAATTCATTATAAGGAGGCACAGAAGTTGATGTCTATATTAGTCAACATTCTCGTTGGGCTTAGTCAGTTCTTCACTATAACATTTCTGTTCGTCGGATGGTTCTGGTCGCTCGCTTGGGGAGGCCTTTTGATCGTACACTCTTGTAAGTTATTTTAAACAAAACTAATATTCCAGACCTGATGATTTTTGTTAGTGAGCATTCTCGACAGTCTCTGTATGGTAGTTTCCCTTGTTGTTTGTTTTGTTTCAGTCACCCTTCTAGTACCCTTCCGTCCTCTCTCTCGTTTTCTGGTCATTTCTTCTTTTTGTATCATAGCGAGACAGCAAATTCACTCAAAACCTCTCTACATTAGTAGTCGCCTTATGCATTACATTTCACGTCCGAGTTGTCCCACGAAAACAACTGTCACAGAGCGTTTGAGAATCAAGAAGTGCTATGGATCGTTCTCATATGCAATGATTTTTTCCTTTGTTGGTAACTGTCGTTTAGTCGGTGGATGATTGTCTCCTTTTCATTGCAATAATCGACCATAAAATGCACATTGGAGATAGAAGTGTGATTTGGAGATCACAGCGGAAAACCTCGTCGTGCTCTTTAGAAAGGCATTTTCACTAGTCTCAGCAACTTTCGCGAACATTCATCCTCGTCTAGAAAATAATTCCAGCCAGTAGGGATAATACAGACAAAGCCACCATGAAAACGAACGATCTAGCGAAGACTATAATCTCTAACCTAGACGGTTCTTGCAGTTTTCTAATAACAGTAAGTAACCTGTCATCAAATAACGTTGCGGTCATTGGCGAATGCGGAGGGGAGGGGCAACCTTGGCGCCTTTCAACACCTTTCGTGACACTGATGCGATTCTATGAAGCCAAAAAATAGTAATTCCCAAAAAGTTATTCAGTAAGAAGAAAAACCACTCAAGAGCAAAAAGTTCGGCGCTTTTTTGTGCAAGTCTAAAATTTTTGCCAGGACGCGCCCCT
>JPKZ01002649.1:0-37138 GCA_000803305.1 Toxocara canis | reverse complement strand
TACAGCAATGTGATCTGTACGTAAACCAATAAGTGGGCTCTATCGGAAGTCATATATTTTACAAGGTGGTTTTACTATGCGCCCCTTTTAATCTCAGTGTCAAATTTCATATCCGATACAAAACAGTGGCAAACATCGAGAAAGGCGATGAACATGCTGTTCATTAGAAGTAAGGACAGACACTCCATCACAAATGGCGACCGCGTCTTGAAATGAAGTGATGAACAAACAATGCTTTGGGATTACCCGTATACATAACGTAAGGTGCCATTGCTCAGTCCACACAGTTTACTGTGCTGCTTTGTTTCTATTTACTGGTACTCTTTGTTGACAAATAAATGAAACACTTTTAAACAATCTTCCTTTGCGTTTTCTCGTTTCCCACTAACACACAGTGATATACATCGCTATATAAACTCAACGTTGGCATCTGTAAAGATAATATGAAGAGCTCACTATGAATTTTTATTTCGAAAGCGTAGATTCGACAATAGAGGTGGTTTTTTCGGTTAATGCATACGATGGGCTCATTACATCGTTCAGTGAAACTAAAGGGGTGGGAGGAGAAAAAGAGGTTGAAAGAAAGGTGTCATCTCCGAGAATTTTGCTCGCTCACTAGACACAAATGCGAAATTGATGAATGGTAAATGTGGTTCATAAGAACATTTGATCTCAAAGGGATCCTCGCGAGCGCACCCGATATGTTCGTTGCGATTTTACTGATCCCATTTAGTCCATGGATTAACGTCCTGCCATTACTGCTAAGTTGCTGTTTTTGTTAAAACTGCTAGTTCTGACTGCTCAAATTGCTAAAATTGCTTGTTTTGTCTACTTCGAATGGCAAGGTTACTAAACTGCTAAACAATAAAACTGCAAGTTTGCTTTAGAAAAATCAATCGAAGAGTTTTTTCCGTTCACTACCACAAGGCCGTCGGCGACATCTCACGTTTGTAATAACGATACAAAATTTTGCACAACTACAGCAACGGCATACTGCAGTACTGTAATAAAGGTTAACTTGAACAAAGACAACTTAAAACGATTGCATTTCCACTGCGCTTTAAAAAAAAAGTCCCTAGTTTTTTCATCCATCGCCTTCCAGTTCAATACAACCATCACAATGTGCAAGTAAAAAATGCGCGTAATTACCCAGGAATGAAGGGGAGATGGAGCGAGACAGGATGCAGCCCAAATCGTCCTCCTCCTCCCTCTCCCCGCACATCATTAGGGGAAGAGATGGAGTACACCTCCCCTCCCCTCACCTTGACCGGTGGGAGCAGAATTCGAAAGCGGATTCATGAAACGTTTCAAGACACGACAACATCAAAATCCTTCTTGCGCATCCAGTTTTTCCCGCACAGAGATGTCTGAACGTTAGAAAAAAATGATTTCATTGCACCAAAACATGCAGGCAAACTTTCTTCCACAGTGCAGTACAAAATTCATATCCAAATACAGTCTGCAGTCGCAGTTCAACGTTCATTTTATCTTCCGGGAATAGGTATAATACAGTATTCACGGCAAAAATTAGTACAGCGGTATCACCCTGCACTGATATTACGCTGCATTATGGCGCAAAACAACTTATATATCAAAATAAGCCTAAAGGGTAGAATACAGTATTCATACCATTTTTTTGAGACAAATTACGGAATTTTATTCATAGACATAAGAAGGGCATCATTATATCATTGATTACAAAGCGTTTTTGTTTCAAGAAAATGGTGTAAAGTGCTATCCTAATTTCTAATCACAAACTAAGGAACGTTGACGGTTGTCAAAGCGATCGCCCTTTTGTTAGGGAAAAGAAGCCCTAATACAAACGCAAAGAAAATCTTTTACCGCATCCCTCATATTCTTTCCGATTGAAAAGATAGAGAAGGAGAGGGAGAGTGGGATGAGAGTACGCGGAGGCGCTGAGAAGTAGAGTGGGATGGGGGTAGAGCGGGGCGCTGAGGTGAGAAGGGATAGAGGGAGGCGCTCTCTCTAATTACTGCTGTTAACAAGGTTGGAAAAGGAGAAGGTAGACGTTCTCTGGATTTCCCAACAAAATACTTTTCCAACCTCGAAAACATGGAATACCGTCGTTATGGCAGCCTCCATTTTGCTTTTCCGATCTTCGCATAATTTCGATCTCATCATATATCCAGGGATGGAAAGCTCAGTTCACTTTTTTGACCTCAATCACTTATTTATTAAGCGTTAAAATTAACTGTGACTGCACTTCGACAGGCGAAAAACTTCGCAGCGAAATAATTGGAGAGGCCATTGTTCAAAACAAATAACGTAATCGATCCCAATAAACTGAATCAACGACACAATTCAATCAATCTCTTATGCGCATACAAAATACTCGTTAAGCAGTAATACTCAGCAAGGTTTGCAATGAACGCACAACGTTCTAAAACGATGGTCGGCTATGGTACGTATGGATCATTGCGACATTCGTAGCTTACAGCAAATGACACTGGAGAATTGCTTTTAAATTTTGTGATCTTCGATAATTTTCAATTGAAAGAGATGAACAATTTTTGAAATTGTTCTCATCTGAATTATCACGAATTGCAACGATGGAAACTAGGGGTGTCGAGAACAGCAAAAATAAAACGAGCATTAAAATGACACTCTGTTTTGATCGTCTGAAGCCTAAAAGTTTACTAGCGAGAAATGTGCAAATTAGAAAGCGAAATGAATAAAAAATAAACGCAGTGGCACGTCATGTGAGCGAGCTTTGAAAAAATTTCAGGAAAGGTGAAATTTCGCCTGATCGTAAGAAGAGAATGGAGACCAGTCAAAATTCGTGAATTTTGGGAAAAAAATGCGACCGGACTTGCAAACAAAATGAGAAAACCAGAAAAGTCATGAGTCTTCCAAGTTTGGAATAACCCGACCCGAATTACAATGAACATTTCACCGCCTTAGAGCAACGGCAATTGATCAAACGAATGGAAGCAACAGTTTCCGTTTGCACCTCCCCATTCCATCAGAGGGCCGCATGTGCATTTGAGTTCAATCAGAGATCTTCAATATGATCATTACTGCGTCGTGACCAAAATGCTGTACGAATTCCCGATGTGGTTCCTTCGACCACGCTACTGAAGCAGTCACGTATACAATCCACTAGCGCATATGCGTTTTGAAAGAGCATGTTCACAAAGGGCACTAAATGCACTTTCATATTCGAAGTTCTGCTAGCGACGAACTGAGATGTCGATGAGCCAGCATAAGAGATAGCATCGTAGACGTCAGCACCCAGATGTTCAGCTTCGGTGTTGAACCGCTCAAATATGGATTCGGGTTGTGCGGGAGTGCATTTCATTGAGGATGAAAGTTGTGTAGATAACCACGAGTCGATCACCTCTAAAGTCGCGCAAAATATAGTTGGCTGCTCGGGTGGCCGGCTGTATTCGGTGTAGACCAGACGCAAAAATGTTGCCAACCAAAACGCAGTAATAACAAAAATGGCCACTTCGAGCAGAATCACCACTGAACGCCTGCAAAACAATTTCTCTGTAGTTGTATGGTGGGAAAATTCGATTAAACGATATAAATGATAGTGTGCGTTTCGATAATGCAGCCTCAATTATTGGTTATTTTCGTACACCACCGAAACAAGCAAATGCACGGTGCGGATTATGTTGCATACCAATCAGTGATTCGATGATGCAGGATCACCGAAAACGACGCGCTTACTGCAACGAGTTACAACCCGATGTAAGTAACATCAACGATGCTATATCTGCGTGTTCAGATCCAAACAATTTAATTTTACTCGAAGTCCAACCTGAAACATCCTTCTTCTATGCCTACTGGTATCAACGAGTTAAGATGCAAGGCACAGCTTTAATGAATGCACAGAGATGAAACGTTCTAGACAAGGCCGCTCTTCAAAGTGCACGAAAGAAGTAGCCGGCTGGCTATCTTTGTAACTTGTACCATTTCCTTGCACCCTATCAAATGACGATATTGGTTGTGTCGAGTGAGCACGTCGTATTACAGCAAATACGTGAAGGATATAATAGAAATAAGAGCGACCCAGCGTTCTTGAAGCGGTTAAAAAAAGAGTACACATATGCATTAAAAGATTATTTGAACCAACCTTATAGCGTTATTCTTTGCGTTCTCTTTAGCAACAACACCGCTTGCGCTTACGCGTCGTTCACCATCACTGTGTTGCGATTCAGCTGTCTGCAAATCAGCTTCCACTAACAGTGTTTGTCCATTTCCCTTTAAATTCATCCATTAAAATGACAGCAAAGCTCTGCGTGAACATGCGTGCCCGAATAGAAGCTCTAAGGCTTGCACTTTTTTCCCACTAGTCTCCGAGAAAGGGTTTGAGTTTTAAAAAGGATGACCTCTATTTAGAAGACTTTTCGTATATTTTTGACCTTTTGATTCTTCCGCTTTACAGCTCACTGAGATAGATATTTAATTATTATATATTTACGTGCACTACACACTATTAGTTTAGCGATGTCACATATCACTGCTTAATATTTCAGCGTTTCTAAATTGGAAATTTGAAGGGGTCTTTTCAGAGAGTGCACATCTTTTCTTCAAGTGACTGCTACATTAAACAAAAACAGAACACTATTTGGAAAGGCACTCCTATCTGTCATAATATTCGATTACGGAGTTCCTGTTTAGTAAGATTAAGCTTATCATTCAGGCAAATACAGTAAACGTCAAAAGAATTACACTTCTGAAAGTAATGCTATAAATTTTAAAAGCGACAACATCGATGTCTGAACTTCATTAAAAATAGCGATTCCGATTTCCTCAACAGTGCGCTGCAAAAGTAATAAGACGTGAAAAAAAGAGATATAAAAGTGTGCGAAATTGGCCCAAAGAAAAATTGTTCATTCTTTAGAAGTACTAAACAGTGAACAAAACGGCATTCATGAATCTCAATGAGTCAAGCATTAAGAGTTGGTCGTCTTCAGTTATAAAAGGACCGCAAAGGAATTTGCCAATTGGATATAACCGTTTAAGCAGTAACGATAGCCATCACTAACGATATGTTCAAGAATTAAAGAAACGAGAATAATGAATTATAGACGAAACGCAGAAGCACTACAAGATAAGAGAGTAAGTCGAAATGTGAGAAACATATTAATACAGCTAATTCAACGCCTCGATTTGCGAAGATGGTAGTATCGAAACCAACTTGTACGCTATCGTTTGGTCGTGAAATATTGTTGACAGCATCAGAAGGCATCTCTCTGGCTGAGGATCTGACCATTTGAAGTTGCTCGGCGTGAGAAGGCAATCGTTCTATTTCAGTGGATATTGCTTCAACGCTTAGTGACGCAACATCGACAGAATCATAAGGCGAAAGCTGCTGTTCGCTCTCTGAGTGGGTGTCCTCCTCCTCGCTTTCAGAATCCGTGAACGGTGGTTGTTCGTAGGTGAAAACGTCCTCGTCGGTCGGCAAATCCGGTGTCGACGTGAACGGTACAGCTTCTGTGTCTGGCTCCAACTTTGTCGTTCCTCTACCACCAGTATCGACACCGTGTCGCTGAAATTTTCATCCGTTACGTAATGAGAAAGTCTGTTTTCCTCACGTTACAATGCTGCATAGTGATGCGAAGCAATCACGCGCATCCCTTTATATAATCTCGTTTATGTTTGTGGCAAACTGCCAAACAACCTCGGCTCGGCCATTCTTTCGCATGATGAAACTGCGAAACTAATTTCTATATTTCCTTCCCTCCCCCCTCTCGTAGCAGCCTGTGATCCCTTTTAATGATATCTTTACTTCGCAATTTCTGCAAACTGGCGGAATGGCTGAACCGTGCGAACTAACGAAATCGCCATCGAGTCATATGCATCATCGTACACTATCATTTGTCGCAGTCGCACTTATCACTCATTAAGCACTACGATTTTTGGACAGGTGGAGAGGTGTGCGAGAGTATTTCACAAGTGTTGCAAAACGCTCAAAAGCGAAGTGCATCCGAGATTTTTCTCACACAGGAAAAATTTTCACGCAAATTTGAATGTTACCTATAGCTAGCAGTAACTGTTGAAAATGGAAATTCACAGACGAACAAAAAATAGTCCGCAATAAAACTGGACAAATTACAACATTTGCGAGGAAAACAATGATTCAGTCGATATTCAGGTGCAGTATCTGGCGTCTATTTGTGACTTATGCCCATTTATTAAAAATGAAATCAAAATAATGTTCAATGGGTTATGATAAAATCAGACAATTGGGTGAAAGGAGAAATACATGTTGATCGTCATAATGCCTTCCAAAAATATCGCAATCAATAACGAAAAAGTGAGGAAGAAACATGACAGTAACTTTTGGGTCGCTGTATTTGAGCAATTACGTAGCATCTAGAGTAAAATTACGTGCTTTTAATTATAGTGGTTCAAGGGTATTTTAGGTTTTAAAACAAAGTAGTATTACGTGCATTGTTTTTAACGGGATGGCTATCTAAGAACTGCGGTTTAAAAAAACATAAATATGAGAAAAATATATAAAACCAAATCCGTAAGCATATCCGACTCATTCCAGTCCTCAACACCATAACCTCGATTAATTTCATTTTTCCAAAATGTTGGGATGCAAGAGAATCGCAAGAAAAGAGGAGCAATTTTAAGCATTCCTGAGTCATTCCCGCTCTCTCTCTCCCCCTCCCATTCCCTGCCGAGACATCCCGAATTTCACGCTTGTTTTTTGTCAATTAAATGAAGATTTTTGAGGATCTTGTTACACCGGCGTTTTTAGATATCCGGACGGTCCAGGAAAAAAAGTCTCATCCAACAATCGACGTCCTCGTGGCAGTGTCTATTTGAAATGCATTCTACAAAAATTCACTCAAAACCACTCTAACGCGGAGAAGGTACAAAATATACGAAACATCTGAAAGTGCGGGATACAAGAGTCAAGCACCTACCAGCTGCCTGAGTACTTACAGCTACCGCCTTCACATATTTTATTGTATTTAACAAAATACTGTCTCTGATTAACCATGCGTATAGGCACCAGCTAGGTAATTATTACCCTTGTTGTTTCGTTTATAAGCCATTCTACCCGACTATAATTTTAAACGCAATTATGTCGAGTGATCCTAAAGTAGTCCATCTTCTAGTTGATTACGCATGTCAAATCGGATGTCCACTCTTAGTTTTCGCAACACACCTTTAAATCCTTTTAATCGAATTAAAGCGCTAAGAACAGCAAAAATAAACCGACTATATTCGAAAAAATCAAATTCTCGAACTAAAACAGACCTAATTACTGAATATAATGTGTGCTCTCTGCCACAACATTTCCCCGTCCCACCTCCCCCCTGCCACACTCCACCTTCCTCTCCTTCTTGACCTTATGAGCTGCTCTCTGAATCCGCCTTTTCTCAAACGCAAGAGATCGCACGGATTTGCAAGCAACAAGATTTCTAAAATTTTAGGGACCTTTAATATATAATACGAAAGTGGACTTTTAGTTGAGAAAGAATAAATGAGTGAAATCAGACTTTGTGTTTGCCAGAAAGCCTCGAGAAGAGCTGCGAAACTCTGGAGGTATTGCGTACGCCGTGTGAGCTGCTCGGTATACCGCTGGCCGGAACACTTTGCTGCTGGCCAGTCAATGAGAGACCCTCTTCGGACATTCTGGCTTCCCCCTCTTCGGCCACGGGCATTGGTTGTTTTAGATGCGATAACACGTCTGCAACCAGTTCGTGATACTAGTGGCTATATCTTACACCTTTAGAAAAACCGAAGCGAGGTAAATAAAAAAGGCCGAAGCTTGAAACGGGAATGGCTAGACGCACCGGAAAAAAGAGTGGCGGAAACCGAAAGGCACAGTCAAAACGACGCAAGTGAACCAACCGGAGTTGGAAATCGGACTTTAAAAGAGCAATGGACGATGGAAGAAAAACGAAAACGAAAGTTTCGGTTTGCCGTACTAGAAACCAGCGTGTGCAGCAACAAACTGGGAAACGTGTTAGCGTGTTAAATCCGCATACTTTCTAAATACAGCTGATAGTAACTCTTTCACTGCTTTCAGCTTCATAACTCATTAAGCAGCACAAGCGATATAACTTAAATGGTAACATCTTAATACAAAAGCTTGAAGTACTCGAAATACGCTAACAATGCGTGTTTCAAAAATGAAAATTCAGAAACAAGATTTAAAAGTGCTTAAAAATTAGTGATGAAAGATGTCAAAAAAACTGGAGACGTCAAAACCTATTTGCTGTTGCGATTTTCATGCAAAAAATAGCTGAAAACAATAAAACGACGCTGCATTTTTCATTAAATTCATTAAACAACGCTACAGACGTACGGTGAATAAGAATTTTAAAAAGTGACTGAAAAAGAAAAGAATAGAAAAAATAAGCGATCATTTGAAATATAAAATTGAGCAGGAATTTCTCAAATGAGAGTATAAAACAATCAGAGCATGAAAGCTAATCAGTGACTAGGAAACCATAGAAAACTCTTGATAATTTTAGCCGAGATTGTGATTTTGAAGAAAAATCGGCGATACCTAGCTAAAAAAGCAAACATTTTCAGAAAATTCTTGTGGAACAGCGAAGAGATGAGAGCAAAAAAAATCTAAATCTGCTTATCGATTTCCCGCACTACACATCGAGTGCCCCAAGAAAACGGCCTGAAAACGATTCGAAATTCGGAAATGGTAGCGTTGCAGTGCTAAAAACTAAAAAGTAGCGTTAAAAACTAGGAAGCTGAGAACACGACTTGGAACAATTATCCTCCCCTTCCCTACATGTCATATTTTCTTGAAAACAAAAATACCCGCCTATTCAAGTTATCTATTTCATTTGATTTTTGACGAGATGGATGATCATCCATTTCAGAACCGGTCTTCAATTTTCTTCAGTTTTTGGAAGGGATGACATTCTACTCAAGCAAAAACGACACTTCAATTTGCATATGCAAACCAACGAAGATGTTATTCGACTCGTGAATGATATTGTCTCTTGCCGAATGAAATGCATTGTCGCCTGTCTCCTAATAAGCAAAAATGGTCATCGTCGTTGCCTGTTCACTCCGCACATAAATTTACCACTTCTCAATTTCTGTATACAGCTACACAGTCTTAGTTTCCACTGCATGGGCAGCCTAAGTGAAATTTCATTAAAATCACTTGCAATAAATACAGTAGTGTCGATGTGTCGCAAAACAGCATCTTCGCTGGGCTAGAAATCAGGAAAATAAACAGAATAACCAATGCAAAGTTCATTAGGCCAGAAAAGAGCTTCCAATTATCATAGGTCTGCGGCAACTTGTGGAGAGAGCAGGCCACCAGAATCGCCCTGAAGCTTGGAATAAAACTCTGAGTTTATGTAATGCGGAACGTTGCAAAACTACAGCCTGCACTACGTTGAGCTCTGAATATGAATTTCTGGATAGGAAATGAGGAACTCTGGGAAAGCGAAGGGGAAAATTTCTGGCACTAGCAATTCTGAGTTCGCGATCTTATCGCTTGACCATCACCGCCATTTCGCAATTTACGTCAATGGCAATTGTATAAACAATGTTCGATCAGCAGTGTTTGTTCTTAGCTGATTTGCTCATTTCGTTTTCGTATATTTATAGGCAATTTAACCTCTATAGAGGTAGGCGCATATGCGCCGATCGCATCACTTTCAACTTGTTAAGGAGATCATGGTAACACAGAATCACTTTAATATTTGAATATTTCGGACTTACGAAAGACTTCCAAACAACAAGTATAACCGGCCTTGTTCATATTTGCAGTCAAGCGAATATCTTGTTTACTGATGAGCAAAAGCATTTTTGAACAAGTACTAGCAGTCAGCTGCCAAAAGCATGGCGCCACTAAATCGAACAATACACAACCACGTGACCATCGTATGAATGGGACAAATGGCCCGAGACGTACGACGCATGTAAAAGGAGCAAAATGAAGGGAACAGAGTTTAAGGGGAAGGCTGAAGCAGACTGAGTACGAACAAATGGTTGGAGGAGAGAGGAGGCGGGATACACAAAGGTCCACAAAATTGTAAGGCGCAGAGAGCTGAGGGGAAAACAGATAGCGCAAGGGTGCAAACTGGAGTCAATGTTGTTTTCGAAGTCAACACAGCAATACTGCAGAAGATGCAATGGTGCAGCCGTAAACAAACGCTCACGCGCAAAGCTCTGCGTTGTTTGCCAGAGCGAATATCTAGTTCCTCTAGTTCATTGACATCTCTTCGTGGAGAGTGCTCGCATGCCTTACAGTGCGATAGGTGTCAGGCATAGCAAGCTAAAAGCTTAGTTATCCCTGCTTATTGACTCACGTAGATAGCATTCACTTAAATTAGTACTACAGTTCCAGCCTTCCGCGATCTGTTTGGCAGAACTCCCTCCACATCAATTTCATCGCCATATTTGCTCTTCATTCATGAACGACCACATCAGGTGAAAATACGTAGAGTTTATCAGCTCCCAACCCCCTCCCTTCCACCTCACTATCCTTTCACATTCTTCGGCAGTATTCCTTCAAAGGTTCCCACTTTCCTCAATGTTTTGTGACCCACTGTTTGTCACTCTTCGAAATTCTTGAAGCTTCTGATCCTTTCGCAACTACAGGAACGAACCTTTCCCATGTATGATTCAAGCCGTACGTAACGAACGAATCTCGCTTGGTCCGAACCTTAAGCCTTATAGACCAAACCAAAGAGTAAAACGTATGTTAAACTGAGGAACGGCTGAGCCCACTGGTGGTAGGGGTGGCAGAGCAATGACTAGTGGCCATGCGCCATCATAAAGCAGAAGGATAACCGCTGCAGAGTGCGCAGTGTCTGCTGCTGGAAAATCGATTCCCTCGGACAGAGCGGATATCGAGTGACCCCGAATGACCGACCCTCTTTCCAAAGCACAACAATGCCGGTAATAATGATGGCTGTGGCCGCGTCGATTAACAGTATTTGTTATTGCCTTCTCACTGCTGCCCCTATGATGGACGATTTGTTCGCCTTCAGTTGCGTCCACTTTAGAAATTATGGTGACCCGAGTAAAAAATTATTATAATTAATCTTGAACACACCTAAAAATTACTCATTTTTTGTTAAACGTCAAAATAGTACCTGTGCCTTTATTGCTAAAGCAACTCAGTGACTCGAGATTTCAAAGGCGATAACAAAAGCAAATCAAGCTAATTTAGTTGCAGCTATATGAACCAGTAGTTCTCTATCGTTCATGACCACCTAAAATAAACAGTATCATTTCAGCAGAAACGACTCCGTATATTACGTTAGCGAAACGTAATCGGCGTTGTTAAATGCATGGATATAAATGAATAATACCACTGCTAACCCATTAGACTGTAGTTTGTCGGAAATCTGGTATCGTAGCGAAGAACGAAAGCAGCTCGACATTTTGGGCACCTGCATGTGTAGATATAGGTGCTAGTCAGGGAGATGATACAACGCTCACAGAATGTGTGTCCACATGGCAACAACTTTGGAACGCGATCAGTCTCCGAGAACGGCTCAAGGCACACCTGAAAAAAATTGCTTACACCGAACTCATGAGATATAGCACACCTTGTTTTCGAAGATTATAAATTACCAAACTGCATAAAACACTGATAACCAATCGAGAAGGTGACCAAGGAGATGAGCCAAAAATGTTATCCATAACCTCTGCAGCTATTTAATGTTGTTTTCTCTGAACAGCACTGGACTTTAACGGAATTAATAAGGATTTTGAGTAGCGTAAAGTGGCGTAGGGGTCGCATAACCTTTGTGGGTAACGTAAGGAACTGATAAGTTATAGCGCTAAATGGAGTAGCGAATATCGTCAATACATAGAAAGGAATAAAACGAATATCAAAATTCGATTTGCGATGGAGCATAAACAAGGACGAAGATTTTCGAAAACCTCATACGCGACATCTATTTCACTGCGATAAAGAAATTTATACCGATTTGATTTGCTAATATGGCGTTTTTGGGGAATATAAGAGAAAAAAGACCAATCATATTGCATCGGACAACAAGTAATGTGCCATTTTGGTCACATCAATCGATGAAGCTCTGAAGCATCCCAATGAAAAGCTACAGCCTTCTAAAAATCCAATTAACATTTAATTAGGTGCTTAAAACGATGACTGTATTTACGTTGACACCCCTGTCAGACGAGCAAAAGTTAACGACTAATGTTCAAAGATTTACTTAAAACTTAAAAGCTCATGCCAATGATATTCTTGCGGTCTATTCGCAGAAGATCTGAATATGCATTTCCAGTTAACAACACCTACTGTAAATGGCACATCATAAATGATATAATACAATTAAGATGAAAAACAGAAATGTCATGCTGCCTTGAATAGAAGACTCCTGAAAGATTTGTTACTGTAGGGGAATGTGCAAAAGCCAGAAAAGAACTGATTCAGAATTACAGAATTGCTTGTTGAAGCTAAAACTTCACATGAAAGAACGCAGCACTACAATGTCTTTCTTTTGCGACTGAAGTACACAGCGCCTTCAAGTATCAGAGTACTCTTATTTTAAGTCATAGCAGGAAATTCAGAAAACCTTTCTATTCGTCCCGATAGGATATTTGGCTTTCATCTTAGAAGCACATGGAACCTATCATGGAAATCAGTGATCGCTCAATAATCTTTCAATCACAGTAAGGATGGGTTGAGCACATCACTGCTTTAATGGCACTGTTCGTATCGTGGAGGTGATTCGATGTGATCAGAGCAGATCAGAAGCAAAAAACATTGAAAGGGCATACATGAAACAACTGTTACCGAAATGTGTTCATCTAGTCGCACGGCGGCGTGCAGCATTCACTACACTTTCCCAAAGCTTTCGGAAATTGTAATCAGTGCATTTGGTCTAACAATATCAAATTTTCGATGTCATGAAGACCATGCATGACCCACATAGCCATTGTTCAGAAAACGATAAAACATGCCTTGTAAAACCAAACTTAAAACTGAGCATCTCGTATTTGAACTTTAGAGACCCTTTCTGGTAGAGGCGTGTATGGTTATTACTTGTGCATAAATTAAGAAAACATATGCAAAAGTCGACAAAGGCAGATTCGGATCAGTCGATACGTACTGATTCGAACGAAATCGATAATGATTGAATGGGGTCGAATAGGTAGATATCGATTCGGGCCGGACCGACAAACAGTGACTGGTAGAGGACTGATGGGTAATCGTTTGGACTGGATCAATAAATATACATTCGGGTCGAATCGATAAAGACTGATACACGTCATTTCATGGACCCCGATCGAATCGGTAGACGTCGATTCGGATTGAATCGATACATGCTGGTTCAGATCAACTAATGCATAATGATGCCCAGTGAATCGTCAAAGTCTGGGTCGAAGCAAACCGATAAAGACTGACTCGGATCGATAAAAGAAACATTGATTTGGACCGACTCGCCTAATACTGATTTAGATCCAGTTGGTAAAGAATGACTCCGATAGATTCGACAAATACCGATTTTGATCTAATCGGCAAGACTGAGTCGGATCGAACTGACAATTACTGACTTGGATCGAACGGATCCATGTTGATTCGCACCGAACAGACACACACTGGATCGAACCAATTAGTAAATAGTTATTCAGACCCAATCGACAAATATTTATTCGAATTCAGTCGGAAAAAATGATTTGGATCAGTCAATATATACTGAACAGGATCGACTGGATAAAGGCTGATTCAGATCCACAGATACATACTGACCCGGCTCGAATCCGTAAAGAGTGATTCGGGCCGGATCGATACGCACTGATTTGGATAGAATCGTTGAAAAACTGATTCTGAACGAATCTCTAAAGATCGACTCGGATCGAATCGGTAATGTCTCATTCGGTTAATTAATACATACTGATTCGGATCGAATTAACAAAGGCTGACTCGGATCAAATCGGTAAGTACTGATTCACATCAGCCAAAACATGCCGATGTTGATCGAGTCGATAATGACTGGTTCGGATAGAATCCGTAAAGACCGATCCGGGTCAACCAATATATACTGACTGATTTGAGTCGAACCTATAAAGATTGATTCGAATCGGGTTGGTAAGTACTGATTCAGATTAATCAATTGTACTGACTCCGGTCGACTACCATAACAGTAATTCTGTTCGAATTGGTAAAGATCGACTCGGATCAGGTCGGTAATGGGCGGTTCGGATCGAATCGACACATAATGATTCGGGCCGAATCCGTGAGCACTGATTCGGATCTGACTGATACGCATGGATTCGGATGGAACTGCCAAAAAACTGATTCTAAGCGAATCGATAAATACTGGTTCGGATCGAGTTTACATATGCCGATTCGGTTCAGTCAATATCTACCGATTCGTATCGAGTCGATAAAGATTGATTCGAGACGAATCATTCGGATAGTACAGATAACGACTTGTTCGGAACGAGTCGAGTCGTTCGGATAGTACAGATAACGACTGGTTCGGAACGAGTCCTTCGGTTGGTATGGATAACGACTGCTTCGGAACGAGTCGTTCGGATAATGCAGACTAGTTCGGAATGAGTCGCTGAGACAGTGCAGATAACGACTGGTTCGGAACGAGTCGTTCGGACAGTACAGATAGCGGATGGTGCAGATAACGACTGGTTCAGAACGAGTCGTTCGGACAGTATAGATAACGACGTGTTCTGAACGAGTCGTTCGGGTAATACTCGACTGATTCGGAACGAGTCGTTCGGATAGTATGGATAACGACTGGTTCGGAACGAGTCGTTTGGGTAGCACAGATAACGACTGGTTCAGAACGAGTCGTTCGGATAGTGCAGACTAGTTCGGAACGAGTCGTTCAGACAGTAGAGATAGCGGCTGATCTGGAAGGAGTCGTTCGGATAATACAGATAAGGTTTGGTTCGGAATCACTCGTTCGGATAGTACAGATAACGGCTGATCGGGAACGAGCTGTTCGGGTAGTACAGATAACGGCTGATCCGGATGAACTGATAAATCTAATTTTCTTTTCAGATTATACATACTGAATCGGATCGAGCAAAGACTGATTCGGTTCAATTTCATTAATACTGACTGGTTCGGGTGGAATCGACAAATAACTAACTGTTCAGATCGAATGGATAAAGGCTGATTCGAAGCGAGCCACTAAATGTGGTTCGGACGCAACGGATGAATGCTTGGTTCGATGTATACGGATCTCGACCCAAGCAGACGGGTTTTCTGCAACTTTTCTAGCCGTGCAGTGGCAACGCTACATGAAATGTTAGAGAGAAACCTGGCAAAAGGCAATAGCGTCGATATGACCTAATGCGTTAGTTGAATGCGCTGAATCGCACGTAGGTTCTGCTGATGGCCCAGACGCTTCAACCGACATGCCACCTGGAATACGCAAACTTATTCGCACCGAACTTCTGCACCAAACGCTCCGTCGATGTGTTCTACTCGCGGAACAAATACGAATTCATTTCGGCGTTATTTACCTGGATAAGAAATGAAATACTCCACATTTCCTCTAATAAACTGTTAGGTCCATCTGCTGTCGACTTTCAAGAGGGCGGTTTATTCGAAAGAGGAGGAAAGGAGGGACGTTTTCGGGTTTTGCTGAGTAAGGCTTTTTTTTAAACATTCAATATCGTGATGTTCGATGGTGTTTTTGAAGGAAATGGACTGTTCGAAAAGAGGGAGGGAGGGCTATATTTTACCAGATGGAGGAGGAGTATATTATTCGAGACGCCCGAACTTTTTTGAGGGAAGGGGCTTTATTCGGGGTGTTAATATAATTTACAGAAGTTAACAACATGACCAGCGTTTCGATAAAACTGGGGGGAGGGGAGGGAGGGAGGGGGGCAGGAGGGGCTGCAGGATGTCATTTCGACAGCTGTGAGGGAATTTAGTGAGAAGTGATAAAATGATCCCACCACCAGAGCATGACATGTCAACTACTTATCAATAATTAAAGCATTATTACCGTTAAGTATAACATAAGGAAGAATAAGCCTAAGCTGCAAAAGCGAATGTGCATCCTCAATGTTGCACGCGTTTAGCAAGTTTAAACGCCGAAAAAATTTGTAACCTGCATATTAACATTTGGCTTACAATGGAAAACGGGAACTGCCATCCTAACGGACAACGCTGCAGTGGGCGCGATAGCCTATGCGAAACAGTTCTGCTGCAGCGGCCATCATGAAAGCCTTGTTGGTCGCCGAGATATACCATAAAATACCGGTTTATACGACCTCAATGTAAGGACTCCCTTCGACACTAGTTCGCTATCTGAAAATTTCGGAACTATCAACCCCTCAGTGCTAAATGTCGCTTCGCTTCAGTAAGCGGCTTAAAGTGTTAACTATTATTTCTTCTTGAACGCGGTTCACTGGTCAAACTATGCCATACAAACGTCCGTCGATCGAGCTGCACAATCTTCACGTTTCACGACGATGTCAAAAGCTTAATCTCAACTATAGGTTCGCTGTGCATATGATATTAATCCCAAAGTACAATTATACCTGCTAAAGCTCAAGTTCGGCTCCGGTGAGTGACTATTTGAAACTACCCGACAAATATGCATACATTTAACCTTACGTATATACGCGTAGAGATCCGGAGGTAAAAGGCGCTTTCGCAAAATTTGCAGTCAGCAAATTAAAATCGTTTCAACCGGTTACACCTAGACGGCTAACAAATACAGACCTTGTAGTGTGTCTCGATTCTTAGACAAGAAATCGCCTAATGCATACAACGACACATCGCAGAACTGAGGAAGTAAACACGCCTAAATACGCTTAAATTAAAAGCGTCTTATCGTGTACGCATGACTGTGACTCGTTACTCTGCTTAGTACATTCAGAACCAGCTCACCACAATCGTCGGCTATGACCGTGGACGTTCTTTCAAACATTCACAGTTCAGAACCATGGTACATTATAGAACGGGAAATCGGTTAATCGCACACAATAAATTGGGGTGAAATATAGAAATTTCCGACAAAAAATCAGGTGGATGAGAAACACTGAAAGGGAACGAAAAGGAAAACGAAACAAATATTTAAATATTACAATACGCAAAATCGTAACGAGTAAATTAATACCCAAAAGTATTTGTGCTCATGAGAAAAACCAAACGAATCGTTTCTCATTACGATAATGAGAGGGACTTTTTGCGTCAAAACAGTGGAATATTTATGTCTCATTACAGTTTTTCGTTTCTTTTTTTCTCGTTTTTCTAATTACATCGTAGTACTTTTCTTCTCGCACGAGAATAACGAATTCTTCTTTCACGAGAATAACGAATTCTTCTCGCACGAGAATAACGAATTCTTCTCGCACGAGAATAACGAATTCTTCTCGCACGAGAATAACGAATTCTTCTCGCACGAGAATAACGAATTCTTCTCGCACGAGAATAACGAATTCTTCTCGCACGAGAATAACGAATTCTTCTCGCACGAGAATAACGAATTCTTCTCGCACGAGAATAACGAATTCTTCTCGCACGAGAATAACGAATTCTTCTCGCACGAGAATAACGAATTCTTCTCGCACGAGAATAACGAATTCTTCTCGCACGAGAATAACGAATTCTTCTCGCACGAGAATAACGAATTCTTCTCGCACGAGAATAACGAATTCTTCTCGCACGAGAATAACGAATTCTTCTCGCACGAGAATAACGAATTCTTCTCGCACGAGAACCAAAAGTATTTGTGCTCATGAGAAAAACCAAACGAATCGTTTCTCATTACGATAATGAGAGGGACTTTTTGCGTCAAAACAGTGGAATATTTATGTCTCATTACAGTTTTTCGTTTCTTTTTTTCTCGTTTTTCTAATTACATCGTAGTATTTTTCTTCTCGCACGAGAATAACGAGTTTTCTTTTCGCAATTCAAGCAATGAAAACAAAATTTTTTTTTTCTCGTTATTGCACTGAAAAGTGTTGTTGTCGCACTCGAATGGTATGCGCTATTTTTTGTGCTAAGAACAAACGTTATTCTTACACCTATTGTGTGTGACACGCTGTGTGGCGTTGTTTTTCGACAGAATTTACTTGGATGATGAACGATAGCCGCACCGTTTTCGTGAGATTCACCACTTACATGTGCTACTTTCGACTCATTTTTTGGAACGCAAACAATGTTGTTTGATGGAAGTTTTTTCTGGGTATGTGCGTGTGTGTGTATGTGTGTGTTTGTGTGTGCGTGTGCGTGTGTGTGTATGTGTGTGTTTGTGTGTGCGTGTGCGTGTGTGTGTATGTGTGTGTTTGTGTGTGTGTGTGTGTGTATGTGTGTGTTTGTGTGTGCGTGTGTTTGTATGTGTGTGTTTGTGTGTGTATGTGTGTGCGTGTGCGTGTGTGTATGTGTGTGTTTGTGTGTATGTTTATGTGTGTGCGTGTGTGTATGTGTGTGTTTGTGTGTGCGTGTGTGTGTCTGTGTGTGTGCATACACGTATATATGTAGGTGCGTGTGTAATGTGCAATTATTAACGACGAAGTGATCGAATGTTTTTGCCTACTTAAATGTTTTGCATTTCGTATCAAATATTTGCCAAAACAATTAGAGAGCTTGCACGATATATTATTATTAGTTGGAGGACAATACCAGATTGACGATAAAAGAACATCAAAACTGCGTCGTTTCAATGGACGGAAAGAAAGAGAAGCAAATTATCCGGAAAGGAAAATATAAAACGAAAACGATATACGGTATATTTGTTATCACTTTATAGTTAAATTAAAATGCTGCGTCTTACAATTCATTCTGAACTACAGTGTTAGAAACTATATAACCTAGTCTGGACACTTACTGAATTCGAACTGCTTCCAGGCTGCGCAAGTTCGCTACGAAATCTCGACGAACGAGCAGTGAAATGACCTTTAAAAGCTAAAGTGAATAGGCGTCATAGAGATTAGCAAACAATGCCAGCTCTCATGAATCATTCGTTACACAACCGCCTCTTTTCTTTTTAAATCGCCCTTCCTTTACGCTCAATCTTGCTCTCTATCTCATCATGAAAACACAGTCCGCTTCTCTCCTTTCCACACCCCCACCCATCTCCTCACCTCCCCGAAGTAGGGGGAAAAAAGGAGGGTCATAAACCTGAAGTAGGGGGGGGGGGTGTCACAAACCACCTAGTGGAAATCTGGGGAGAGGGTACAAAGAGAGGAATGGACAAGGAGAAGGTGGCCCATACAATCATCATACAAGTGTATAGCGTGAAATACGAGGACTGCAAACATAATCGAATACGGACAAGCGCACAACGACTCACATCTAATTGGAATAGAATGAAGGACGTAATGTTGAGAGACGCTGAACACAAAGGGAGTCTCGGCGATCTCTCCGATGCTTACAGTTCCATCTTACTGGGCACTGCCAAAAAATATTATGATATTATACATCATTAGGAATTTTGAAAGGGAGACACTTCAACCAGCTGATCGATTTATTTGATATGTTGATTAGAAAAAATATACTTGATATATAAAGTGAGGCGACTATACACTTCAATTCAACTGTGCAACATGATTATTTGGCAAATGCTAATTAACGAAAAGCAGCAGCAATATGCTAACAGCAACTATGATCGGATCGTTCGAGGTGATAATGACGATAACAGATCAAATTAATGGCATTTACGCGTTCATAGTAATACTTTCTTTCTAATGCGTAAGAGTCATACGCTCGTAAAAAGGTTCACCTATGAATATCTATTACTTATGGCGCACAATTTTCTTGCCCTAATGGTCTCTAGCGATGAGCCAAAGCAGTACAAATCACTCAGTTTCATAGTACAAAATGAGATTATTGTTTGAGTACTTTAGACTTGGCCACACCAAGAGATTTCTCCATCAACAATTTCGCCACAGACAATTGCAAGCCTCACTTAAAGGAATGACGTTAGCATGGTAAAGTGAACGAGCACTAGATGGTCATGTACGCCTAAAATCCTCTTTTCTTGTACTACTCTATCGCTATTGCCGCTATTTTCACCGTCAGGTGGGGAAAATAGCAGAAGCAACTTTCTTAATTCCCTCATCGCTACTTCATTTAATAAAGCACTAATAATGCAGGATACAAGCACTCGACGAAAATTGAACACTGACTGAGCTAACAAGTTTTTTCTGCCAAAACTTAGATGCTCGCTAGTCAGCGAGTTAGATGATCTCCTAATTCATTCGAAAATCTAATCTATATGGAGTGAATGGATCAGATATGACTATCAATCGACGAGATAACCATGGCGGTTTGTAGAAGTCTAGCGGTGAGCGTGTGTGTGTATGCACTTGCATATGTGTGTGTGTGTGTGTGTGTGTGTGTGTGTGTGTGTGTGTGTGTGTGTGTGTGTGTGTGTGTGTGTGTGTGTGTGTGTGTGTGTGTGTGTGTGTGTGTGTGTGTGTGTGTGTGTCTTGTGCAGACAACGAAACAAACTCGAGCCGTATAACAACGCTGCAAACTATCTAACACTCTTCGCTCGATCGCTTTGCGATCACCGTCGACTGTCTGCTAGCATGAAGCAATGCTGTCGCAAATATGAACCAAGCTAATGAAAGATCATAAAGAAATTTTACTCCCATTCCCTCCTGCCATTTCGCCCCAAATGTTACTATCTTTCAGTATAACTAAGCTTGTGCACTGATTCAATTCATTTGGAAAACAGAACTCATCGTTAAACAAGGAGAGAATATGGGACTTGAAGTCTAGATTCCTACCGTAGGTAGATAGGCCTCGACAAGGGCACAAACCATCCTCGTATTCGCATATACCGTCAACGCATAACGAGTTATTAGTGAGATAAAGTAACTTGTTCAGGGTGTAAGAAAAACACCGGAATTGATGATTGACGATGAGTGAAGCAGCAGAAGTTGTATGCATTGTCAGGATTGGTGATAGTGGTCCACCTACCCTAGCTGCTTGGATGTTTTCAGCACTAGAATGAGACTGTTTCCTTCGCTGTTCTCTCTTTCCTTTGTTCATTACTGTTTTTTTTTTCAAATAAGTATTTGCCATTTTTATTCGTTTGATGTTTTATGGGATGTTACATTTTTATTCGTAACTGTGTTCCTTCGCCCATAGGGATGAAACAGAACACATCACTGGGACAGTGTTAAGTCGAATCTTTGAAGTGCATTTGAACGCAAAAATAAGTCCTCGCGAATGAGAGAGAGAAGCAGTGATATCCGCGCGTTAAACAAAACATTGCCAACGATATTGAAGAAAACATTACAAAAACTGCTGCAGCGATCGGTGAAGAGATATTTTTTTGGAATGTGAATATGCCAAATGAAATGACTTTAAATGATGGACGATAGCTCACAGACAGGGATGATGTTTCAGCTGATGACATGGAGGGTCCAGCTACACACTCTCGCCTCGCAGGAAAGCGCTGTAGGAACGAGAAATAAAAAGCTTTCGAACCGTTCACTGACAATTGAATGTATGAAAGTTGTGAGCTTAAGAGATGACAAAGATAACTGGAAAGGATATACCTCTGAAAATGGGGAATGATCGAATGACACATGTGAAGATGTGATGGAGCGACGAGATTTCTGTGAAGCAGTTAATGAAAGGATGAAGACGGTCGATAAGGTGGGCTTCTTTTATTTTATAAGCCAATGCGTCTTCGCCTCGAGCTAACAACTTGACGGTTACATCAACTGCCTTCGCTCTGCGCCACCCGATAATATTTGCTCTGCCGGGGGCAAGAAGGTTCAGACAAAACGGAAGTGGTTTCATACCCAACACATGCCCTTGGATTCGTGCATGGAGGGGACGTCCGGTTTCGCCAACGTACATCGCTCCGCATGCGCAAGGTTTAATCATAACTTGTTTGTACAACATTTGGCTTGGTCATAGTAGGGACGGTCGTGGACCAGGTGGGCACTTGTTTAGAATGTCGTCTATTGATGTCTCCCGCATGATTAAGTCAGCTTAGGCGATGTAGCGTCGACCAGTTTCGAAAGCGAGGGTTGTCGCTGTATGCGTCAGTCACATGGAACCGCGTAACCGTTTTTGTGAAAAATCGACAAAAAATCACCAAATGTGACTTGCTTGCTGACGGAAGTATAATTCGAGCTCACAGAACGAGTCCTTTTAATGAACTGGGGTGAAACATTGCGTTCAGTGAAGGGTAGGTGGATGGTTTTTCTTTAACAGTAGTGTTTGCGGAGGATCTTTTAATATACCATTTAGCTATAAATTTCCCATCAAGAAAGAAGATACGCATACTGAAGTAAGGAAGACCATTGCTAGGAAGAGTTTCTATGCTGAAGGAGACGAGAGTCGACACTGTTCGGCTTTTTTGGCAAAGCACATTGTTGGGTCACACAGCACGTAAGCAATGGATATAATCGTCGAGGTGCTCGCTTGAAGCGAACAGACATTGGCTCGTAAAATAGAAGCTCCCCTCATCGACTGCCTTCAACCGCCCAGTAAAGGCTTCACAGAAGTTTAGTCCATCACTTTTTCACATGTGACCGTTGCTCTTTAGTCATTTTTATAGCCGCGTCCTTTATAGCTATCTTAGGCACATCTGAAGCTTGCTAATTTTATGTCAGCCACACCTCATCATTCATCATCCGTTTGTTTCGATAATTATCTCGAATTTTAGTTTATACTTTCTACACTTCATTAGTTGCTATGTACTCATTCATCAATTTCTAGGTACGACTGATTAGCTTACTTTTTTCTCTCTTTCTCTAATAAAGTGTTCTGTTGAGGTCACTGTGCTATGATGACTCAACGAGCGGAAATGTTGGCAGAAAAGGTTCATCATCTTCTAACTGGACGCATTTCACGGTTCTCAGTTTTATACAAAAATGAATAATTGTTTAGCCAACGACATTTCATCAATAAGATTCATTATATAAGAGAAAATCACGATAGTGCTTTCGTTATGCTAGACGCATCTTAATTGAGCGCTATCAAGCAAGCGAATTAATGCGTGCGTGCTTGACGGTCGCTATGTTTTGCGCTTTTGTGACTTATACACCACAGCTTTTGTCACTTTCATAAACTGCTTGCAATTGAAGACGATTTATATTTTAACAAACTCGATCGACCCTGCAACTCTTCCGATCAAAAGCCATTTTTCTATTATCATACCAGCGGAAAATGCAAACGAACTTGTTGTTGAACACATGCGATTTTTTTAAAGTACTTTAAGAGTTCGTAACCTCCGCAAAACTGTTAAATCGACGTGACGTTGTTAGTCGCAGAAGGTTATAGGAGAACCGTTACCTTTATTTACCAAATTTCAGTGGTTCTCGAGTTGAAACTGCCCCTACAGACAGATAGTCAAACAATTTCATATGCACACGCAGATACGGCATCCTCATAATGCGCATTGCAAAAGCGAATTTACCAAAGCGCATAAACAGGTAGTTTACTGAATAGATCAACCAGAAAACACTTTTCTCGTTATGCTTTAACTATCCATGAATTGAGTCAAAAATGAATGAAATCGTCTGCGCTTATATAGACATATATAAATATATATATATATATTTCAGCTTAAGAAGATGGATGCAAAAACGATAATCCTATACAAAGAGAATGTTTTATTCTATGGTTTTTGTTTCAGGATTTAAAAAAAAAAACATTTTAAAGCTTTCTATTCAAGTCGTTCTTTTAAGACTGTTTATGAGAAAGCCGAAATAAGACAACAATTGATAAAATGCAAAGGCAGAAACTATAAGCGAAAGGGAGCGGTTTAAACGAGAACGTGCAAACGGCGACACAATAAGTTCATGTATTTTTAGCCAGTCACATAAACTATTTAAAAAAAAAAACATACAGCGGAAGAAAAAATGAACCTAGAATAAGATCGCGAAGGTGAAAATTTTTCCTAAAATTTTAGGAAAATTCAACTGACCGAGAGGGTTATATTTTCAAGCTTTACGGAAAACTCCTTTGAAGAAAGCGAGGATTTATTTGCGGCGTTACGATTACTAGCTTATATAGACATATATATATATATATATATATATATATATATATATATAATGTATACATATAACCGTTCTCATTGTATAGAATAAAATATTCTCTTTGTATTATCTTTTTTACATCCATCTTTGTAAGCTGAAAAATTGAAACTTTTTAAACGTAAAAAAAGTGTAGTTAAACTTGCTTTATCTCGTTAACCGAAATGGATTCATCTATATATATATATATATATATATATATATATATATATATATATATATATATATATATATATATATATATATATATATATATATATATATATATATATATATATATATATATATATATATATATATATATATATATATATATATATATATATATATATATATATATATATATATATATATATATATATATATATATATATATATATATATATATATTCATATATATATATATATATATATATATATATATATATATATGTATATATATATGACCAAGTAAGCTTTAATTACACTTTCTTCGCGTTCAAAAAGTTTCAATTTTTTTTTCAGCTTAAGAAGATGGATGCAAAAACGATAATCCTATACAAAGAGAATGTTTTATTCTATGGTTTTTGTTTCAGGATTTAAAAAAAAAACATACAGCGGAAGAAAAAATGAACCTAGAATAAGATCGCGAAGGTGAAAATTTTTCCTAAAATTTTAGGAAAATTCAACTGACCGAGAGGGTTATATTTTCAAGCTTTACGGAAAACTCCTTTGAAGAAAGCGAGGATTTATTTGCGGCGTTACGATTACTATTTTCAAGCCGAAAAAATCATTCTAAAATGATGGCCACAGTACTGGACTACAAATGATATGTCTCAATTCTCTCCATAAGCGAAAAACTAAAGGAACGAACAGATGTGCCGTGCGAACATTTGAGCCTTACTACACGACGTTACACACTTCTTTTTCTTTTTCCTTTCTGAAATTCTATTTTTCTTTTGACTTTTACCTTTTGAAGCTGTCATGGCCAAATCAGCCTCGTAATCGCTAATAGCGGAAGAAATTACTCTCCCTTTCTTTCTCTCTCTTTATCGCTCTCTCTCTCTTTTCTTTCTCCCTCCCTCCATCTCTCCTTAAACAGCTAGAATTGATTACTTAAGCGAAACCTCGGAGATTATTTAATAAGGTGATCACCGAAACCTCATCTACAAGAATCAACTCCAATTACTTGGGAAGAGTAAGATCTGAAAAAAAAAAGAATGCTCCCACTCTAATATCGCGTTTAACGAGGCCTTTTGTATCGGCGCTTGACGACCGCGGGCACGACAGGGATGCACGGAAGGAAGGAGTTCAGCGTGTGGCAGTAGCTCCGGGGATAAGAGACCCCACCTAGGATTGTGAAAGATCGAGATTCCAAGTCCTTCTACTCTGTGTGCTCTTCTTTCGTCGATTCATTTATTAGTCATGAAAAACACGCAACATCCTAAAGGTACAACAAATAGGACGTTAACAGACAGAAACAATGAGAATCATAATTTATGACTTGTCGCTTCAGCTCGATAAGTTCATTTCACAGTTGTACTCAGCTTCATTAGTGGCATTTTTTTGGGAAATGAGCGATGCGTTGTGCTTTGCGTACGTGCATTATGCGACAAATATGATGCTGGTTTTCAGTTGCACGTAGCTACATACTATTGCACTATTCATAAGCACTTCTGAATTTCCCTCCCTATTCTCCTGCTCAACATGTGATCATAAAAATACGCACGAAAGTAGACCAACCGATGTGACTTGTTATTCTCGGTTCGGTGAATATTAAGGATCCTCACCACATTACGCAACGAGCGTATTGGGAAATTCGCGGCAGTATCAGAAAGTCGAGAGACTAAAAAGCCGAATCTGTTGCCAATTGTTGCAGGTATACGCTCGAATCCTTACCGGAACTGCGCCTTTGGGGAGGATAAAACACAGTGATGCGCCGCTATTTTTGGCCGGCATAACAGGGACTGCGCTAAATGCCGACACACAAAGGGAACAAACATTACAATTATCCAACGAGCAAACAAAGCCCAGCAAAAAATCCCTGTAAGAAAAGCGGAAAAAGGAGGTTTGCTTAGTGAATACCTTTATAGGTAGTCCAGTTTACTGGGACGCTAGAAACAATAACATTACAATGCTATCGCTCCGCTGGAGCAAATAAATAATATGACCTTTTAAAACATGATGTTCGTTTCTTGTTCAGTTTCACAGTGTTATTTCACAAACAATGATTGTTAAACGCACATTGCGATCGCGATTTTCCGCTCTTTTGCGCAATGATTTCACTGCATTGCAAAGTATTTGTGCTTTTTTGCATTGCACTGTGTTGCACCACGACGCAGCATAGTATTTATTCATGCCATTTTTTGCAAGATGTAGCAATGGTGTTATTCATACGAAAGGGTCATATGGCAATATCATTTGTATTAAAAAATATTTGAACTTTCATACAAGAGCACTGTACAAAAAAGTAATGTCGAAATAACCCCGAGGCGAATGAAGGATGTAATGGAATGTGTAAGGAGCAACTGGGATAAGAGTGGTACATGCAGAATAAAAATAATGGGTCCAAAATGTAATAAAAGAAAGACTGCGATGTGACAGTTGCCGAAATGGGCCAATAAACGAAACGGCTTTGCTCCGCTAATTTATTTGTTAGCATGCATACTGCATTGCTAATTCTGTTGTTCGGTTATCAAGTCGGTCAAGCTGTCCAAGTGTATCCACTCCATCGTTACAGCCACCGGTTGATGGCAACAACTAGATGCGATGTTTTGAAGCTGCTTCTGAGTGGTTAAATTTCGGATATGCTGATAAATTTTTCGTGATATTGACCGATCTTGAACATACGTGAAAACCAGTTATAATGCCAGTATATGGAAAGCTGCCTTCGCATCGGGATCGTATATTGCATGAAGCTTTTAAAAGGAGGCACAATAAAGTTCCAGCTGACTTGTTAGACGCGTCCTTAGAAATATTTCAGGGAGACAAATGCACAGTGGCAGTTGCCGATGTGTTCAAGCGTTGAAGTGTATTGTGTAATACTGCACGAATCGATGATTTGCCCTTTCATCACACTGCTACGCTCTAAATGCTGCTTTACAAAAACTTAACGCGCCTTTAAAACGCTACTTAATGAATCAGCCTAGAATGCTAATTTAATCACAAAGGGACGAGTGGAAAACAATATTGTTCATAACTGTCTTAGAAAAAACTGCGTAGATAACACATACTCTCCATGATTGCGGCAATGGACAGCGTATATAACATGCTGTACCATCAGCTGTTAAGATAACACACACCGCCTACTTCTAAGGATGTTCTGGAGGTTTTAGTGGCCAATAAATAATGATCATTTTAGAGATAGTTTACGGGTCTTGAAAATGATGGGCTATCTGATGTGATATGAGACTATTCTAAGAGAGCAGTAGAACAAAGAAAAGCACATGAAGTGGTAAAACAGTTCAAGAAAATAAGCCAAAAAAAAACAATGCAGTGGCGACTTATGGTGAACGTTTCGCCAGTAAAACGGCAGCATCAGCAACTAGATTATTGAATTTGTAATAAAACTTGATCAACAAAATCTCTCTTACTCCCGATGGAATGTTGTTCGTACTGTGCATAAGGTATTCCTTCTTATTTCGTAAAACGCATCGCAAACGCTATCGCTGTTCCATTCAGTTTAACTTTGAAATGAGTATCCCCTGCTGCTCACTACTCTTCTCCTTGAGGACCGTTGTAATCACGCCTTTGCTAAAGCAGACCGTCCTATCTGCGTTCAAAACTACCACCCAATTAGTCTGACGTCCTCAGTGTGCAAGGCTATGGAAATTATTATCAGGGATTATTTACTGTAGCACCTCCTGGAAACCATCTAATTAACCCAGGCACGTATGGCTTCTTGCCAGGTGGACCAAGTATTCCCCAAATAATAACCTCAATGTGTGACTGGATTAGTGCACTTGATGAGAAAATTCAAACCGATGTAGTATATAGTGACTATGCTAAGGCTTACGACGTGGTCTGCCACAATAAGCTTCTGCACAAGCCAGAATCTTACGGTGTTCGTGGTTCATTGTTGAAGTGGAGGTTTTAGTGGCCAGTAAATTAATGTTCATATTTTACATAAAGGATGTGTCCGATAACTTGCCTTGCGCTTGCAAACTGTTCGCTGATGATCTAAAAACATATCATCCTTTGCAAAACCCCGCTATCGATTTTCACCTTTTGCAAAGCGATCTGAATGCCTTCAACGCTTGGTCCAAGTCATGGTAACTTAACATTTCGTACAAGAAATGCCGGGTTCTCCATATCAATTTCCGTCATGAATGCTTCCTGCGATTAGACAACAAAATTCTACCATCTGCGGATGATGGGATCCGCGATATCCGAGTCAAGATTTGTCCTAATTTGCACTGGAACTTACCGCGTTGAAGTAGCTACGAAAGCGCTAAAGGTGGATAACTGTATCCTTCGTGCATTGCAACACGGATGCATTGAACATTACCGTAAAGCATACGTTCTGTACTGCTATAGTAGTATGCTGTACGCAAGCATGGTCACCGTACTTTATCGTAAAAAGTATTGAAAAAGTGCAAAAATATTATACTAGTATGGCATTTCGTAAAGTATTCATGGAGCCATAAACATCTAATTATAGGGCTAGGTAGAAGATATTCGAACTCGAACCTCTGGAGTATCACAGACTTAAATTTGACCTGGCCCTGTGGTTCAAAATTGTCAGAGGTTTCTTAAATTTCTTAATTTTATTTTTTATTTTTTTTAAATTTTTTTTTAATCTTTTTTTTTCTTATTTTTTATTTTATTCTTTTTCTTAAATCTTAAATTTCTTAATTCTTAATTTCAAAATTCTTAAAAATTCTATCACAGACTTAAATTTCCTTAAAAAGTTTATTTACACCTCTCGATCCTCGTGAACTTCGGCCCCATCGTTATCAATTAGCACAGAAAACCTGTTCTGTGAACAGTGTCGTCCATTGCTTCCAGTTCAAAGTAGTCCATATTTGGAATGAACTTCCTGGTAGAATCGCTGAGGAGCAGAACCTTCCGGTGTTCATGAACCGCCTCGACTCATTTGGCCTCATACCAATTTCTCATTTTAATATACTGAGCCACATCTCATACTTGCACTATTTGCCAACTGTCTTATGCTGAATGATTCTGCCTTTTCTATGTACACCTGTGCAACTCATTTTCATACCATTCCTTACCTGTTACATGCGATGCTTTGTGTACATATGTACTATTCATCTAAGCATGTGCTCCTACAACTGCATTTATTCGGTACCGTTTTGATATATATCTTACTTGCCGCGTGCAGTTTTCTTTATTCATGTGAATAAAAGCTACTCTTCTTCTTTTACTTCTATGACGGGCCCTTCAAGGACAATTTTCAAAAAATCAAATTAACTGATTGTAGAGGGGAGGGGAGGGAAGAAGGTTGTAACTGGAAGGACAGGGAGACATAACGATTAAGCGAGTGGGATAAAATACCGGAAGTACAGGCGATGAGATATGCACGAAAAAAAAACGATGAAAGAAGGGAAAAAGCAATGCGATACGAGAGATTAAAGTGATGCGTATGAAAATGCTTACTGCTGCGATCGGTTAGGTGTGGCTGTGTTATTTAGGGCGTTCTGTGCCACAGATCCCAGCGATACGGGCTGTTGTGTGTACCTTGCAGCTGACCTAATGCCACCAACTTTTGCTGCCGTTGAAGATGTTGATCGTTGAGTTCGCAAGCCTGACGTGGGGAAGTAAACGCAGCGATCAAAACAACCGCACCTGAAAATGATCGAAAGCGCTCTAAGGTTGCCGCTAGCACTATGAACCTAAGACTTTATCAGAGACCATAAAAAGATGGAAAGCAAAAAAAAAGTGAAAGCGCGCATCGAAATAAATTAATTGACTTGGGTATTAAAAGGAGTAATAGCAGGCGACCGTAAAAGTGACAAAAAAATTAATTATTTTTGTCAGTGACGGAAGGAAAGTAAGATCAATGCAATCGTATATATGCATGAGGTCAATAAATCCAGTCGACGATGCCTCGTAAATCGAACGAATCAAGTCGAATTATAAAAACGGACGCATTTGGTGTTTCAACGATGTTCGCAGGAAGAATGTTCCTTATCATTAATAAATGGTGGTATAAATTTGTCCACTTGTGACATAAAGGACATAAATCGTTGCTTATTGTCCTGTGATGACGAAACAACGAAAAAAAACACGAACGACTCTGAAAGGAAAGCTCTAAAAAAACAGTTTAGCAAACAAGCTTTGCGCACAAATTGAAAACGATGCGTTCGGTGCTTCCATTCCTCAGCGCGTGGGAAAATACTCTTGAAACGAGTGTGGAAAAATTCTTTCGCAATTTTATAACGTTAAATCAGATCAAACCTGGCACTCCGATAATCTAAACGTTCACGATTAAAAATCTCGACCCGAGTCTGTTAGCCGTGAGTACGGCCCAAGGAACACTTTATTATCGCCTATAGGAGTGAAATATTTCTGCGCATTTTCATTAGTCTTTATATCGATCACAAGGTGAGATGACCACAACCAAGTGTAGTATTCCAGAATTGTTAGACTATAAGGTATGTATGATTTGCGATAGTGCTCTACATAGCATTGCCGTGAGGCACGCAAAATGCAGTCTGCTGTTTTGAAAGCCATAGTAGCGATACCGGAGCAGTGCAGTTTATAGAGAGGATTTAGAGAGATTTTCACACGAAGATCACGTATCGTCTCATTAGCAGATATTAAGAGAGTAATGTTAATGTTTAGAGAGCAATCGTGATGAAAGTCTGTATGAAATGGATGACACTTCTCATGCGATATCTCTAACTGCCACAGTTTTGACCGCTCAGCCAACCTAGCAAACATTAACATAGAGGACAAGAAAATCAATCGAAGGAATTTGCAAACACTTAACAAACTGTTGCTCGGTCACGTTGTTTATGTAAGTAAACCAGACAGATCAGTGACACCAAAACGCTTCCTTGAGTCACATCATTGATAACTTTCTCTCTTGACTGTAAAGGCAAGGTTGGAGGGAATTCTGGCCATTTTAGTGATGATGCCGCTATGCCATACGCTTAATCTTTTTGCAGCAGTTTCCTAGGACAGAGGACGACGCCGAAAGTTTCTGCACAGTCAGTACAAATCTGTATTGACCTTCTCATTTAGAGCAGCAATATGGTCACTTATAGTCAACAAAAAACCATACTGTACTGGATAATTAGCTCACTGGGCAATCAATAATTCAGCATGTCATATTACAAAATGACTTCCGTGATTTCGCATACGAAAATGTCAAGCTTATAGGTCGATAATTTTCGATACACGAGGAAGGTGATTTTTCAGTAAACAAGTGATAATGAGGATGCCCCAAAACAACGGGTTTGAGCAGCAGGAAATATTCCTCTGAGAAGTGATACTTAATTTTTTTTAAAATTGAACTAGGAATGAACAATTTCAGCAATTGAAGAGACCTTGGTACTCGATATGCTTGGACGGCCTCCAAAACTGACTAAAAACTAACGTTTCCGAATGAGTTTGATTAACGCGTCCGCTTGGAAACGCCGACAGGAGTCCATCATCCTGCTTGAGGACAACATGGGAGAAATCTAGGAACACATTACCTTCAACATAGTCTTCGTTCACTACTACAAGTCAATGTCTTTTCGAACGCTGATATGCTGCCGCAAATGCAATTTTCTATTTACCTATTTGTAATTAACTCCGCGTTGCCTGAACAAGTAAGATGCTTCACTCATTTTTTTTCTTTCACTTTTTCTGAAAACTGTTCACACATGGTACGCACATTATTCGCGCATCACCTGATCGGCCGTTTTCACGCCGCAATAAATGGTCATTTGCTGCGATACAGTGCAGTTAGTAGGATATGAATGGGCGGACGAATTTCAGTTTTTGAGAGCGAATGCAAAGTTCAAGAACACGAAAATTTAATGAATCTAGCGTACGTGATATCGATGCTGGAAGAATCAGAAAGGTCGGCATCCAGTCCTAAATCGTCAGCATCGTATTTACTCTGTCCGCAATCAATTACATTGGTAAGGGATGCGAAAATCTGAGCTTGCGCGCTAATTCCAGAAAGGATACTTCAGCACGGTCCCTGGTTGAACAATTAGTGTGATGCCTCACCACGTTTAGAAAGGGCGATATTATTTATATGCAAGAGATCATGTGTGTTTTCCCCAGGGGTTTCATCTCCGATTAGGCTAACAGCGCTGTATTTTCAAGAAACGCTTCAAGCACATATGCCAAGTATACAACACCATTCGCAAAAGATAAGGGAAACTTGAAATTGCCAACGATAATAGAAGAATGATCCACGCAGCACATGTTAGCAAATGAATCGAAGAACTCGTTTCAGCTATAAACAGTCCGAGTAAAGATAAGCAACTATTAAGCGAAGTTCAATGCTGCAAACAAAACCAAGAAGCAATAATTCGCAATCGCAGGCGCAATGTACACATGCAGTACATACATGCCTACCTAAGTATACATTCCTAATCGACACTGCTGCAGAAGACAGGTGCGATACGAATGAGGTGAGAATCAACTAAAATTAAGGGTTAAAAAATGCAAATAAACAGCTTTCTCATGTTTCGCAGCTATTATTTTTCACGGTGAAAACAAATACAGTTTCGTTGAAAGAAGAATACCTTCTACAAGGATCAAACTTCTGCTCAGTTCTTTTCAGATAAACTTTGCTATTTGGGAGTTTTCGATTGCCACTGGATGTTAACATTAAGATGCGCAACTATTCAACAATGACTGCAGCGACTGTTTCTTATCAGATCTCCATCTTTAGCAACTCTAAGACATTTTTTTTCAATAAATAAGACCGTTTAAGCTACTAATGCAAGCATTAGTAATACTGCTGCTATTATCATGACCAATATGGCTACTAATACCACGACTATTACTGCTAAAAAGGTGAAAACGAAAGTTCAGCAAAAACGGATGGTGATAGCTGCAGCAGTTATGGTCTCTTATAAAAACCGCTCGATCATTTCTCAGAAAGTGTCAGCAAATTACTGTGAAGGCGCACATTTTTATGCATAGCCAAGCATTCGTTGTTTGGTTCGGCAACACTCATTACATTGTTCCGGTTAGGATCGCGAGAATCGCACGTCAGCACTTGACATGATCATATATTTAAGCAAAAAGCGTCTCCAGTTGATTGGTCGCAGTCGCTCATATATGCGAGCTATGTTGCTTTCTTCTGGGAATACAATGTTCGTATAAGGCAGATTGCAGTTGAGACCATATAATGCGTCGAGGACAGATGGTATAATAAGTTTATGCTGTCGTTTCGGCTCCTTGAGCGATAATCATAGTCTCCCGTGATGCTGCTCTCTCTCAACTGTCTACTTTCCTTGACGAGCATCACGGTGACATTTGTACTTATGGCCTCACTCAAGCTTGTCTTCTTCAACTCACTGAAGCTCTCTGAGTTTCTCATTTTTCTTCCGGTCAGGCTGTTACTACAAACAGAAGAGAGGCCTAGCTCTCTCTCAACTGTCTACTTTCCTTGACGAGCATCACGGTGACATTTGTACTTATGGCCTCACTCAAGCTTGTCTTCTTCAACAATGTTCGTATAAGGCAGATTGCAGTTGAGACCATATAATGCGTCGAGGACAGATGGTATAATAAGTTTATGCTGTCGTTTCGGCTCCTTGAGCGATAATCATAGTCTCCCGTGATGCTGCTCTCTCTCAACTGTCTACTTTCCTTGACGAGCATCACGGTGACATTTGTACTTATGGCCTCACTCAAGCTTGTCTTCTTCAACAATGTTCGTATAAGGCAGATTGCAGTTGAGACCATATAATGCGTCGAGGACAGATGGTATAATAAGTTTATGCTGTCGTTTCGGCTCCTTGAGCGATAATCATAGTCTCCCGTGATGCTGCTCTCTCTCAACTGTCTACTTTCCTTGACGAGCATCACGGTGACATTTGTACTTATGGCCTCACTCAAGCTTGTCTTCTTCAACAATGTTCGTATAAGGCAGATTGCAGTTGAGACCATATAATGCGTCGAGGACAGATGGTATAATAAGTTTATGCTGTCGTTTCGGCTCCTTGAGCGATAATCATAGTCTCCCGTGATGCTGCTCTCTCTCAACTGTCTACTTTCCTTGACGAGCATCACGGTGACATTTGTACTTATGGCCTCACTCAAGCTTGTCTTCTTCAACTCACTGAAGCTCTCTGAGTTTCTCATTTTTCTTCCGGTCAGGCTGTTACTACAAACAGAAGAGAGGCCTAGCTATGGGCAACAGGTTAGCTCCTATACTCTCTATCCTTTTAATGGCGGCCCTAGAGCATCGAACATGAATCCCGTACTGTATGTTCGGTATGTAGATGACATGTTTGTTGTAGTTAATTCAAGCCATCACCTACAACAAATATTTGATGCTCTTAAAAACACTGACTCTCAGATCCCTCTTACCATCGAAAACCCATCACCTGAAATTTTACCTTTTCTCAACATCCGTATTTCTTTATCGAATGGCATATTCTGCTCCATTTGGAACATCAAGCGACCCTTCACAGATATTCTTCTCAATGCGCGTTCCGCTCATCCCCCAAAATCAAACGCAACGTTGTGTCTCAGTTTCTCGAAACCGTTCACTCAGTTAGCCTGAATTCCAACGAAGACAGCATGGCAGCCTGCGTTCGCGAAGCGAAGAGTATATTTGCTAGGAACGGTTATCAGTCCCACGACCCCTCCGGCCGCACTCATCATCAACCTGTCACCGACCCCCTCTCTTATCGCGCACGTCGAATTATGCGCGAGAAGGAGGCCCGGGGCTCCTTATGCACACCCTTCATAAGCAATAGTTTCTCAGATGAACTTGCCTCCATCCTGAACAAGCACGACCTTCCTCTTAAACTAGTTGTAACCCCTCTTTCCTCATCGTCAAATTCTTCTTCGCAACAGAATATATGATCGTCTTTGTTACGACACCTCGAAATGTGTCATCTGCCCATCAAATAATCCGGGTGACTGCTGCTTGAAAGACGTTGTTTATTCCATTCAATGTTGCGTGCGCAATGCAACGTACGAACGGGCCGTTTTTTGCATGAGCGACTCAGAGAGCATGCCTCAAGCATGGCTCCACCACTTGCACGATTCTACACTACATAACCTGTGGCTAAACACGCTGCCGAATACCATAACCTTCAAGCGGTTAACATGGCCGTCAAATTACTTACTCGAGGCAAAGGCACACTTATTCGAAAAATCAAAGAGGCCAGCCTCATATATTCACGTAAACCAGCGATCAGCGGATGCGATGAACTCTTCCCTAACTAATCTCTTCCTGCACGACCTATGACCTCCCCACCCAACCTCCCTCTCCATCCTTCTTCATCCTCCACAACCTGTCCTGTTATCTCATTCCATATACTGCACAGTCATTGCTGTCTTTATTTTTGACCCAAATATCGTGTACACTAACGCACACTTTGTTATGGCCTTTTTTCCTCTTTTTTTACACTCATAGAAACGCTGCTGTTGTTCATAATCTGTTCGGCAAAAAAATACGACCATTGCCTTTCTGCTTGCTGTGCTATAATTCTGATTCAAGGGGCCGAAACGTCAACATAAACTTAATTTACCATCGCTCCTCGACGCATTCTATGGTCTCAACTGAAATCTACCTTATACGAATATCCACTGAATATGCGTCTACGAAACAACAGTGTTCTTACATATATACAGTTCCATATATAATATACAGTGTTCTCAAACATACACAGTTCCTTGGAATATAATAGCAGAATTTTGCACCACAGAACTCCTCACTTACGTCGATTTTGTAAAACGATTGCAGCAGTATATTTCCAGCTTATTCGGCGTATAGGCCTTCTTCGTAAAATCAACGCCGACTAAGCGCATAACAATAATTTCATGAAACGTTTTTTTAGAATCTCAGCTTCCTGAAAATACCATAAATATATTTCTTGTAAACATCTCCTCCCTGTCACCTGAGGCAGCTGCAGGCATAATCATTATGGTGTGGAAGCAAGAGAAGAGGAGAAAAGGAGAGATGAAAAAAGGCATCTTTTTGTTTTAGAATAGAATAATCTTTAGCGCACTTATTTCTTAAAATATAGCAAAAGACAGCCTATTGTAGACAAACGTTAAAAGCCAATAAACCATCTTTAAAAACCCTTTCGTCTTCTCAACGAACACCTCGAGAAATAAAAGCGTTCATTTCATTCCAAAGATTGCCAGTCATCAGAGCAATTATTCGACTCAAACATGCCACCGCCTGACTCAAAAGCGAAATACACATGAACATGGGATGGGGTGATATTTACACGTATATTTTTTACTCGACAATTACAATAACTGCTATACAGCACCTGCAATCAGCTATCGAATGTGTGAAAAGGATCTATCAAAGCATGCGAACGTTGCAAGCAATGAGCAAAGATCAAACTAAAAAGACCAGTTTGCAGTGTGTGTATTTGTGGAGAAGATGAGAATGATGTCTGCTGTTGCTTATCAGCGATGCAGTGTGCATGTTGACGGCCCGCCGAAGAGCTTTGTCGCGTTTGTTGCCGTTTGTGTTAACGTTCCTCACACCAGATTACTTGTGTTCCAACACAACACTATTCTCGAAGGTCGGAAATGCTCGCTCGGAGCTTATTATTCGTGTTATATTTGTTCACTGCATCTGCCATTTACGCTATTGATTTGGTATGTTTATTGTTGACTGTTTTTCGATAGTGAATTGTTGTGATTAGGTGAGGAATTTTTTCTTCTGCCGACGCGATTTGTTTTTTGTGTTGATAAACACTTTTGAGTCGGCAGAGTAATTTTTTTTTTCAATGGATACAGCGTTTTTCTTTTCTCTTTGAACAGGTGGGGTCTTTTTGTAATTTTTTTCGCCTTTTGCAACTTTCTCGACCAACGTTGACGGTCCAGAGAGACGTCTAACGCGTCAGAGATCTTCCTTTCAAAAGAAGCTTCCACAACTGTGCTTGCTTGTGCTTTAAGTAATCTTCGAACAGCCATCTCGGCTGCATCGTTGCGTACGGTCAAAATGAACTACGAGCGACTCTATATGTACGAAAACAACTTTATGCAGAAAAAAGATATGTTGCGAATAAAGAATTTTTGTCAACAAAAAGGGCATATTTATCAACAGGTTTTC